>VZTX01029156.1:212725-505634 GCA_013400915.1 Pardalotus punctatus | reverse complement strand
TTTTTTTTTTTTTTTTTCAGGTATGTGAAGCATCACTATTTTAATCCCTGAAAATAAAGATTGTGTTTCGGATTTCCGCAGCCAGGCTGCAAAAGGTCCCGATCCAAGCCCCCTTTAACGAACTTTCTTCCTAACAGGCAGGTTTTGTTCACCTGAGCAAATAAACACAAATCGGTTCTGGTGTACGTGGGTAGCTTTAAGATTTCCCGTTCGGAGAGGAAATGTTTAATTGACACTGTTTAGAGTGACTTTACCAGAAACCTGGGATCTGTAGTTTCAGAGATCAGTGAAAGCATAGGAGCAAATCGACAACTCTTCTACTCGGTAATTTAATGTTAATCCTGCGTGGGCAGCGGACGAATCTATTGAGCCCCGCTCACCTCGCACAGGGAAAGTGGTGTCACCTCTCATTAGGCTGGGCCCGAGCCTTTCCCACTTCCTCAGCCAGGCTCGAGCTTCAGACGCTTCCACGTCTGGTCCACAAAACAGCCCGAACGTAACGACAGCAACCATTTCACGGTTCCCGCAGTTTGGCGCTTTGACAGCACCTCAGCTGTTGGGGAGATTTCCTGTATGACACCTGCACAGATAAAATGAAGATTCCATGTGTCTCAAGGGCATACTCAGGGCGCAGGAGAGAAATTGGTGAATGGCAAAGTTCCCCCGTTAGGAAAGCAGGATTGCTGTCAGGGCTGGAGAAACCTCGACAATTTTCTTCTTGCAACAGGTAGTGTCTTAAACCATCTAAAGTTTTTGGGGTTTTTTAAAACACAGAATGGAATGAGATAATATTTAGTGTGTTGATTTAATCTTAGCCCCATAGGAAATCTCAGCAGAGATGCTCTATAAATGCATTAATCTCTTATCTTGATCTAGTTCAAATTATAATGAATCCTACTTACATATGTGGTATAAAAACAAATCCTACACGAATTTAATCTATGCTTCATCGGACTGCTATTGTAGCCCTTTATCAAGTTTAAAAAGGATTTGAAAGTTCGGTCGTGGGACTCAAAGCCCCGTGCACTTTGGCATCACCAGAAATAAGAGATCTGCTCCTAAAGATGCTTCCCGGGTCCGACAGACATATTTATTCCCCTCAAATTTCCCCCGCCGCACTTCGGCTAAGAATAGGATCTGCCTTTCCACTCGGGATGTTCGGTAAGGCGAGCACAGAGTTGCTCTGTGTGCAGCCCCGCAGGAGGCGGCTGTCCCCCCGCCCTCACCGGGACAAACCTTCCGGCGGCTTCGGCCGAGCCGGGCTCCAGCAGCCGGAGCGGCTTTTCAGAAGCCAAATCTTCGCCCCCTCCCCCTCTGCCAAGCTTTCCAGCGAATTATAGACATATTCGCAAGGCAAAAGACAAACACCGTTCTTCATATCACGGAAACAGACGCCTTAGAAGAAAAATCTAGAAGTGAAAAAGCTCGCTGTTAGGTTTTGCAGTAAGTTACGGGTGAACGTTTGCTTCTCCTCCCACCCTTACCCCTGGAATTTATTTCTAAGGAGCGGGCCGTCCCCCAAAGGAGCTGATAACGAGTTTTAAGTGAACAATTGTGTCTAAATTACCCCTTTCGCTCTCCCATCCCAAACCGACGCTGGGCTGTAGGGCACCGAGCACCAGCGCACCTCTGCAAGGGAGCAGACCAAAAGCAAAGCTTCCCCTTGCGAGTCACCCAGCCTTCCCTGATGGCAGTTTGATTAGTATTGGAACAATTCCGAAAATATAAAGGCTACATTACCGGAGCGACCCGAGGCTCTGAATGCATAGAAAGGCCTGGAGAGTGTGTGTGGGGGGCTGCCTTGTCATCTCAGATGAATTGATTTCTTCTAAGGCATGAAATATGGGTCGACATTGTGGTTTCTAAGCACGAAGGTAAAGGA
Organism: Pardalotus punctatus; assembly: GCA_013400915.1. Lineage (NCBI taxonomy): Eukaryota > Metazoa > Chordata > Aves > Passeriformes > Pardalotidae > Pardalotus > Pardalotus punctatus. The sequence goes on along the minus strand of VZTX01029156.1, from coordinate 503,752 downwards.
AGGTGTGAGACAGAAGGGGCAGGGTCTAAGAAATAGATCCCTGTTCAAGTTGGAGGTACTAACAAATGGATGCATTGAGCTGCTTTGACAAGGACTGCCGGTTTTCAAGGCTACCTCGTTTGAAAGAACCCTTGCTTTTTTGCATTTTTTCCCCCCAATGCGATGTGTGCTAGATGCGATTAAAAATGTGTAATTCAACGATGCTGAAAGCCACAGAGCAATTTTATTCCGGTCTTTCAGCACCACCTCTGTACAATCTCAGCCTTATTTTGTCATTTGCTGAGAGCTGCCTGTATCTTTTGAAATGCTAGCGTGCATTAAGGAGCATCTATCCCTGAGCCTTTAGACTCCCTGCCCTTTTTACCAGAAACGGCTAGATGGATACAAAAAAGAACTTAGTGGTTAACCGATATGCTGCTAATATTTCATCCACGGGCCTCTTTCTCCTTCTTCCCCCCCTCTTAAAACTTCAACTCTTGGAAAAACACCATATTTTAAGCTTTCCACACAAATATTGATATTGGCAAATAAAGTCAGCCCCCAGCCTTTGGTTATAGACAGTCATCTTTTTGTTTCTACCCTGGGCAATCCAAATTAATCCACTGTATTACAAATTGCCTCGAAATATTTCACTTCTCCTGACAAAACCCATACCTGGGATATGTCACCATGAGAGACATTTTTCCTAGTCCGTTTGTGTGCTGGCTCTAGAGGGTATCAGGCAGCAATGGGCGGTGAGGAGATGACATGACCCAGCAGTAAATTCTCATATTTGTGTTTGCATTTGTGGTGTGGCAAGGCACAAAATGTTTCATGTCATCAAGTAATCAGGTAAAGCTGAACTGTGTAAGCTTGAATCCTTACCTCGCCTCCTGTTCGCAGGGCTGCCAGGTGAAAGCAGGTCCCCCCCTTCGACCATTTGCCAACACAGCCAGCGCATCTCCCCAAAAGAGGTACAAGTCCTTCCCACATCGCCCCGGCCGAGGCTCTGAACTTAACCCGGCACACGGCCAGACTGCACTTTACATGAAGGCAACAACTTCCCGAGTCATTACCTGTAATTAAATGCGAATGAAAACGGCACAAACACGAAGGGGCGGCTGTGTAAAATGCAGCTCTTTGCTGTTTTTTTGTTTTGTTTGTTTGATGCTTTTTTAAAATGTATTTTATTTTCGGTCAAATGTCGCACAGAAATCCACGGGGCTGGACCCGCACTGAAGAATGAAGATGTCGCTCGTGGAATGGAAGCCAGGATCCGTGCGGGATCCCGGGCACAGCCCCTCGGTGTCGCTCCGGAGCGGGGGGCGCGCAGCCGCTCCGAACTGGCACCGGCCGCAGCCGCACCTCTCACAGAACCTGCAAATTGAGAGTAAACTGCGGGGTGAGAGAAAAAGCCACCAGAAACTGCCACTTCTTGAGACTGCGAGACTGATGCTTTTACTCACTTCTCGCCTAGCCGTGCTTTTTAAATCCAGCAGCAATTTTTTTTTTTTTTTTTTTTTAGTTTTCTCTCTCATGTAAAGGACATCGTCATTTAAAGGAAATTGCTGCGGAACTGTATTCAATCGCACGAATAGCAACGTATTAGACAAACGAGTCAAGCTTACGGCTGACCTGTGTTCTTGCAATGAATAACCTCCCGAACCTCCCCTAGCCGGTTATGGTGGCAAACCCCGCACTGTTTGGACGGGACAGCTCTCATCTCATGATCGGAATGTAGCAGGAATATACAGCCCATTTTATTTTTATATGTTCCTTTTTTTTTTAGACCATGGCTCACAAGCACAGAAAATTGAGCTGTTTTGAAATACAGGCATTTATCCTTTATTAGATTTTAACTAGTTATAGCTCTCTCTCCTGAAAAGCTGTCTTCCGTCTCAGGATATACGTGGAACACCTTGACTGTGGTCAGCTACTTGGTAGTGCTTATTTGCATTCAGGACTGAAGCAGTGCCTCGCAAAAAAAGAAGAAAAAAAGAAAAGAAAAAAAAGAAAAAAACCTAACCTTGGTTTCTTAGTATAAGCGTAATTTAACAAATGAATAAGTTAGGAATAAAGAAAACCCGACCCTTAGCTATTAACAAACGTGTTTTTTATCACTTCTTAACTTTGTGAAATTATCATTGGTTGTTACCAACATAAAATGATCTTACCTGCTTTATTGTTAAAGAGCTATCAATTGCATCTCAGTCAGAAGTAATTTTATATCGTCCTAGGTATTTGGCTTATTTAATATCTTATGGAAAAAAAAAAAAGCGCTATATAAGTAGCAATCAATCAACTAAGAAACCAAGAAAGGGTTACTACCTCCAAACAAATCTATTGAACATTCAAATGAAGACAAGGAAAGGAACAAATGCTAGCCCTTGACAGCTAGTTAGGTATGTACTAACCTGTCATGTCAGCATCTGTCACCAAAATAACGGAGGAAGTGCTCATAAAGGACAATCCAATGACTAAATGTTCCGTAAATAAGTGTAGCTCATAGTGTCATTAATTTCAGCTTCTAGTCCTTCTAAGGGTGATCAGTGGGGCGCAGTTACACAATATTTCCACTAAATATCTCTTTGAAAACCCACTTCCTGTTCATTTGACATCATGGAACTTCATGAACATCTCTCCAATAGGTATTTTGTTGCTAACAAACCTTCAGCACTACTTGGTGTCCAGAAAGTGTCTTCAGGATGTAGCCAAGGGCATGTGGTCAGCATTTCCTGTCCATCATCTACCTTAAAATCCAGGAAAACAATTCTCCACAAGACTCAACCCTACTTTAGTTTATGTGTACTGTTACTTGCAGGCCACACCTGTCTCCTTCCCTACTCTTGGCATCTTTTTCTGACTTCCTGTGAGAAGAAAGTGGTGTCCCATTTCTATTTAACTACAGCTACATCCGTGACCAGATGACATCCCACTCTCATCTATATCTAGATATAGATATATAGAGATACATATATGAAAATATATGCAAAAGTATGTATGAAAATGTATATGAATGTATAGATATACAGTTCCCACACAGGCTCTAAAAACTGTGTCAAGTGACTGACACAGCCTAACAGGCAAACACAACTATTTCATAACTCCTATAAAAATAAAATGAGTTAATTTGTTTTTCACTTATGACTGTAGAAAGAAATAAAACATAAAAACCCCAAGTTGCTGGGGGTTGGTTTGTTTGGCATTTTTTTCTCCAGCTAGCGCAGACTACTTGGATCTCAGATGTAATATCAGGCTACTCAATCTTTTATAAGGTAATTAAGAGTTCTATTCCTGCTTTTTTGGGGCCATGTGGTAATAGCTACTTCTCATATGTGTTTTTCTGACCAAAGAAAAGCATATTAAGATTGCACAGTATCCCAAAATATTAGTCTGGCTTCCACCAATGCTAACAAAAGTAATTTCAGTACATATCAAGGAAAGACTGTACCTTCATAAACATATATTGCCATTATCATGAGAATCTGAAATCAGAATCAAAGACATAATAAATCCAATCTATTCCTCATAGTGCTTTCAACAGTTGTAATGGAAGACCAAGAGCAGTTTTGCAGTCACGTGTCTGAGGCCAGATTTGGATGCCACCTGTGGCAAGTTTTTGAAAAATGTAAACACTATGTACAGTGGACACACCTTTAATGAATGCATGTTCGAATAATAGGATTATTAACAATGAATGATAATGATTTACTAAGTCAAAATATAACAACAACTCACTCTGCAACAAAGCAATGTCTATGCTACATACATTGGCTATTTACATATTTGTTAAAACATGAAATGCATTTGAGCAATAATCTTTTGAATCAGCATGGTTACTGTGTCAGAAGTAGGTAAGTAGGTAAATCTGCCCACTATTCAGTGAGAAACATTTCCTCAGTCTTTTGTCATTCAGGTGTTGGTGATCTGACAACCATTAGCACCTCATTAACATTCATACTATGCATTTTGGGGAGTCTTTTGTTTTTGTTTTTTTTTTTTCCTCTGTTGCTGCAGGTGTTTCTCCTAATGCCCCGTTTAAACAACAGGGAGTTTAAAGAACTGCTGTGCATACCTTCAGGTAAGTTGCACAGGGAAAGACAGCCCAGGGATCTGTTCAGGAGAGCTCCTAGAAAGTTCTTTAATTTCTTTTGGTGAGTAACACCCATCAAAGGCTCAATGCATAAATGCACCTTGCTGTTTACCTCTTTATTTCAAAAGAACGCTTTTCTACATTGGTGCGTCTCAAGTTTCATACATAAAAGGAAGTTTTTTTAGAAGAGCTTATTCATATGAAGTTCCTCCTCCACGTTAAAGGATCTTCTATGAACAGAAAAAAGGGATCAAGGGGCTGATGCTAGTGAGCCTGGAAGAAGTCTGAAGCACTGCGAAGGCAGTAGTGCATCTAGGAATGCAGTTTCAGGTTTCTGTGATGTAAGATTTGCTGGACTGTTACTGACTCACAGCCACTCCAGCATCAGAATAGACTGCCAGAGAAACTCACTTTTAAGAATATGCTCTTCCCTTAAATGGGAATTACTGCATCAGGGACTAGGTGTGGGGGAGACAAAGAAAAGCGAGGGGAAAAAAAAGGAAAAAAAAAAAAAGGAAGTGAAAAAGAGAGAACTAAAAGAAAATACCCAAAAAAGGTTGGTGCTTGCAGAGTACGGCTTGAAAAATTCATGTCATAAATATCCACCACGTGTATCACTGGTGTGACATGACCTTACATTCTGTAAGATGTGACAATGAACACCAAGGCATGTTGGCAGCTTCATCTTATTGCTGAATGTAATGAAGTCTTTCTGCTACCTTGAGCAGAAGTTGCACTTTGCATGTTTATCTGTATTTGGTCAGACACACTGTACTTTGAACACCGCAGTTCTGAGAAAAATCTGTTGGATACAATAATAAGACCTCATCCTATTACCCATTGCAACTTTATGAAAACAGCAACATGTTTTGGCATACTTTATACCTCAATTTCTGTTGGGTACGTTACTTAATTTATGCATGACAATATCAACTAATTGAATAGCAGAGTAAGCATATTATGAACCCAAAAAGCCTTGTCAGTGAGTATTGTCACTCCAATTTGTAACTTAGTAAACTGTACATTAAAAAGCTATTATTTATCTTCGCAAAATAAAATGCCTTAAAAAATACTGCCAGACCATCTTAGTTAGGCTGGGAGGTATTTTTCATTCAGAAACACCTTGAAAGCAAAAGAGATTAGGTATGATAATTTTTATACAGCAGACTGTTTTTTTATATATTGACGTAGATACATATACATGATAATACAGATATAGAAAGAAGCATAAAACCTGAAATATCCCTTAGTTACACCTCTGGTGATGAGCAGTATATTATGGATACTCTAGACAAATAGTGGGGACAATCTGCAAGAAGTGTTAAACTCTTAACTGCTTGGTTTTCTGTTTTGATTTCCAGTTAACACCTGGAACAGTGGCTACACACACTGCCAGGTCTAGTGGCAGATATTTTGAAATAATTTAGTTTTTCCTATAAAACGTGTAACTTTGTTAAAAGCAAAATCACAAAAGCTTCAGTATTTGTTGGTGACATTTAAAAGTCATTATATTGCAGATCTTGAAATCAAGCTGAACACTAATTCCATCCATTGGGAAACTAACTTGGTAAGGTAAACATCTATGGACATTTTATATCCTGTTGGCTGCCCCAGCATTTCTACAGTCAGGGCAGACAACCTTCACTGACCATAATTCCCCAGAAAGGTAAATAAATATTTTCTGAAATAAGATGCACCGACTTTTCAAAAGCAAAGTGGTAGTAATAAAAACAAGACAGTGGTTCAAATAAGCAAAATTATTTACTGGAGGTTTTCCAGGACAGCAGCCAACTTTTTATCTGAAAATGAATGTGAGTATTCACAAAAATGGAGATAAATGCTTTTAACCCATAGTTAGATGTGTATGTTAGCATAGAAAACATGTTACAAAATAACATCACACGTTAATTAAAGTACATTTTAAAAACAGCCACAATGCAAGAATTTATGTTCTTTACTGACTGAAGTTTCAAGCCCCATTACCCTCTCCATCTCTCTCCCCATCTATAGGGGGTTGAGGCTTACAAAAACACCCAAGGGAATACTAAGGACAGCCTTCTCTAGATCCAATTAACAACTTGTACCCTCAAAGTAGAAAGCATTAAAATAATGTCATGCTTTGATACCAAGGAACATTTTCTGTCCTGTATATTAATGTACAAAGCATTGACTAGAAGTAATGAGTTAGAAATCCATGAACAGTTGAAATAGTATTTCTTCTCTTTCTCCAGATCTCCTTGCACCACAAAATGTTTACACATGGGTCTCAAGGAGCCTGTCTATGTGAAAAAATTAAGTTTGGTTAACAGTGGCATGCAGATCTAATTCTATATTGTTCCAGAATAAAATGGGCACCTTTTAATTTTTGTTTAATCCTCTAGGAAACAATTAGAAGTATTTGAAAGTATATAACAGGTTGCTTTATCATATTCTGACAATAATTTATGATGAAAGATCTAGGACTACTAGACTTTGAGTAGGAGGACTGCTCATATTCCTAAAAAAAGAAAAGTTCATGTCCAACATTTATAGGTTGCTGAGAAATTTTACTGCTTCAAAAATAAATATTTCAAACAAACTTCTCTAAGAATGGCATTGCTGGCTGTTATAGCTCACAACACAGTTTGCAAGCATGTATTTTATTTTGTGAGAAAATGAGAACTGTGTTTCAATAAGTGAAATACATCACATGAACATAAACAATAAATTCACTTGGACTTCTCATCCACTTCTTATATGCAAGCCTAAACTTTAGTCACTGTACAACAAACCTTGTAGAGTTAATCAGTTCTGCATTCTATACCACATGAACATATAAGCAATTGAAAACACAAACTATGATAACTTACTGACAGGTATATAATACTTGGACCAAAAAATCCCACCAAACCCAAACCACTGTAACCATGTACAATAAAATAAGTCAAAAGTAGTTAACTGAGACTGCTTTATTTGTAATAAATGAAAATCCAAAAATTGATATTCAGAGGTTTAAAAAGAAACAGCTCTCCATATGCTCTCCATATTTGATTAAATCAACTAGTTATCTCCAATATTCAGCTAACATTTTTAAGCTTTTTTCTTCTTTTGCCTGCTCCCCATCCTCCACTTAGCTGCACTGGATGGTCTCGAAATGATATCCGTTCTTTACGAGATGGACCCAAATGTGATTTTTCTGGAGTAGAAATATTCTTTTCTAAACAATAAAACAGATGTGAAATTAAAAACCAACCAAACAAAACTCCCTAAATTTCATTGTACCATAATCTTTTAAAGACAATAATATTTTTATGTCTAATTTGACAGCACACAATTTTTAGTTATGTATTGCTCGCCTTTTAAAAGTAATACAAGTATTTTTACAAGGTAGTACTTAAAAAAAATAAACTCCTTATCCAAAAAGATAATAAAATTACTACACAAAATTATCATATTTTTAAAAGTGCCATTATCTGTCCAGTCTGAACTTAAACACTTATAGAGATACTGAATACTTTTGACATAGAAACTCATCCTTCAAGTGGGTGAAGAACTAGTAAAGAAGATATATGTAATTAAAAAGTTATTGTGTTACTACATTAGACCAAATAAAAGAGAGATTTATTTTGTTCAAAGCTCAGGAATACTTAAACTTAGATGCTTGATAGTGTCACAGAAAAATATAAGAACACACAGGAATAGGTGAAACAATGACTTTCATTGTCATGTATACAGATGCTTAAGTAATTTAGACAATAGTTTCTACAAAACTCTTAGGACAATTATTTAAATAAAATAACCAGTAGGCATGACCAAGAGTATGATATTTATTTAACATAAATGAACACCTTACACATGGAAATATCTTTCTTTGGCACCTGTAAGAAAGAAAACATCCACGGAAGACAACCCAAACTTTGTAAGAGAATGATATGATATTCAGAATATAGCAGTTTATATGTGGGTGGATATATGTTTGTGCGTGTGTATATATATATATATATAATTAACATGCTAGCTATTCAAATACATATTTTATGAACAACTTTTTGCCACTTATCAAGGGAAAATATTATTAACTACATATTTTTAGTATTTTAGATATTTTAAATTTTTAGTACTTCTCCATAGCAAAATTAATTTTCTCACAATACACAGTGCCAAAAAAGTAGAGCAAAGTTTAAATCATATGACTGAATATCATTCTGTGTACCAATATATACAACATAGTTATAAAGTTCAAAGAGTAAGAGTTTTTTTGTTTTCTCATGGATGCTTTTCTGTAGCCTGCTAGATCTAAATGTCAGGAGGTTTTCCCAGCCTAGTTTCCTTTCTTATGAATTCTTAAATTATTGCAAATGTGTTTTACTAAACAGTTCTCTCTTTTTGCAATCAAGAGCTTTCAAGTATTTTTTTAACATTATCTCTGTTCATGTACTTATGGCTCTACATATGTAGTCTGTTGTTTTATCTTAAAATATATAATTTACTTTAGATGTATCTCCTAAAGATTTAAAATTCTGATGTCTTGCCTTGACAGCATTCCCATTTTCCTTGGCTTTAGATTATTTTATTTAACACCTCAAATGGTAGCAGATCTCTCTAGTACAGAAAGGCTTTTGTTAAAGAGCAAAGAAAATATTTAATCAAGCAGTAAACTTTCCATTTATTATTTTGCCTGGGAAACATTACATATTCACTGAAGGCTGAAACCCTCAAATTAGTAAATTAAGTGGTTAATTAGTGAAACTTCAAAATAAATCTAACATGGTAAACTGCATGCCTTTAATTTAAAGAAATATTTTCTGAAATTAAAAACATTGTTAAACAACAAAAATAATTAAGACTGAGTATGTTCTTTGTTAAAATAAAAACAAAAAGGAAATAGCCATTGCACATTTAAAGTGGAAAACAAAATTGGAGCTAACTTATGCTTTTCCTATGCAATCATCTTCAACATGGTATCAGTAAATTAGGTAAACAAGATATACCAGCTATTTTCTTTCTATATTTTGACAAAAAATAGATTTTAATACATTATTTTAAAAACAAAACAAAATGCTAGAAAGAGCCTACCAATAATGAACCGGAAAACTAGTCTAATAGTGATAGAGTCAATATATATAGCAAGACAATCAATCAACCTCATCCCAGCTGCCTGATCTGGATTATTTCTGGACTAAGTACCTCACTTGTTTATGAACCTATGTGCCCTGCTAAATAGTGTTTTCATGATGGATTTCAGAAATCTATACATGTAGGGTTTTTGGCTCTCCACTTACAACTATATGCAATGCATTGGAAGGGATAAATTGTCCTTCCATGAGTATGAAAAGCGTATTATTTTTCCATCAAAAATCCCTAAAGATCTGCTGTAATTTGCTGCAAGAAACTTGTGAAAAGTCTTCATAAATTACCAACACATCCTTTTACTTTGGCAGAATAACAGCTGCATCTATAATAGCATGAATTCTGCTTTTTTAAACATCGGAGTCAAAAGTTCACAAATTATTTTTTTTAACAGATTTACACATTGTTTAGAGAGCAGAACAGTCAAATACTTTGATCAAGGAATGTAATAAGTTATTAATCGTGAGTGCATATAGGCTGTCTGGCAAAATAACATTTTAGATGTCTTTGAGAACCATTGCTCAGGATTTGCAGTAACAGTGCAGGGTAACTTCATCACCCTGAAGGTATTTTCACTAAATCCCAGATACGCTAAGGGTGTAGATTCTCTACTCCCCTGAATGCAGGTTTAACAAATCAGAGGGTCACCTGAAGTCTGACAGTCATGGGTCTCTTTATCTAGTCTCATTCAGTTTTGTAGGGTCTGCTTTAAACTTTATTATACCATTGTAACCTAGACAAACTGAAGCACAGACTAACTCTGTATTCTTTCTTTCCATCCTTTACACAGTTCTCAGCACTTTCAGCCAAAGAAAATAAAACCATTGTAGAGAATGATCAACTAATTTGGAATGAAATACCTACAGACAGGTTTGTTGTAAATCACTGTAAATCATTCCCTTTTTATGTCCCATCTTTCCATCTTTCAAATTAGCATAATTATGTTTGCAGTTCTGAAAAAGCACTTCTCATATCTAATAAATAGTACTAAGAGATGGATATTATTATCAACGCTGCTGTTTCAGTTATTGGTCCAACTGGAGTTATGAAAGACAGAGCTGGTATGCCAAATCAACAGCCTATTCCCTGAAGAATTCTCAAGCACAGTTAAGTCATACCAGCCTACTGCAGCTTGCTTACTCCTATACATATCATAGATATTTCTCAGATGTTCCACTTACAGACTGCTAGTGGCTTAAATATTTTTTATGATTTATATGATTTATATGATTTATATTGTGTCATAAAGCAAAGAAACCTCATTTACAATGAAGGTATTGGTCAAATATGAGAAAGGTTTTTGCTGCAGCTCCTTATCCTAGAGTTTAATGCAAGACCAAGCAGAAAGCAAAATGAAAACATAAGAATAGAATCATAGATTCATAAAGGTGGGAAAGGACCTCTAAGATCATGGAGTCCAACCATTAACTCAGCACTGCCAAGTCCACCACTAAACCATATCTCCAAGCACCACATCCAAGTATTCATTGAACATACATTTTCAGGGACAGTGATTCCACCACTTCTCTGGTCAGCCTGTTCTAATGCTTGACCACCTCTTCAGTGAAAAAAATTTTTCCTAATATATAATCCAATAATGATAATCCAACAATGAATGGATTGCGTTACAAATACAGGACTTACCTGATTGACAATACATATGCCCACAAATCACTATGTTTACTTTTACTTCACATCTTTTGCTATTCCAGTGAAAATCTACGTATGAGTATTTCACATGTGCTCAAGTAAGAGCAGCTTTGCACTTAAGTGTAAAGTAAGCATCTAGGTAGAATCTTGCAAGAAAAAGAAAATTGCATATACACTAAAAAAACTCAGTGATTTTGTTGTCAATACCTGTGTTTACAACAGATCTTCTAATTTTCAAACGGGCAATATTTTTTCCTTCAGAGATATTCAAAAAAGACACCTCCACAAGCAATGGGGGTTAGAATTTTGTCAAGATCAAGGGGATGAGAGAAGACAAGAGTCTGGTAAGGGATGACAATGGTGCTTGTTTCTTGTTTAGAAACACAGTCTTGTTTCTAAAAAAAACAAAAAAACCACCGCCCCCAAAACCAAACAAAAACCAAAAAAACCCCAAAAAATAAACAAAAATCACCCCAAAACCAACAACAACAACCACCAACTCCCCCCCCAAAAAACCCCAAAAACAAACAAAAAAAAGAACAAACCAGAAAACAAACCCAAATTTCCAAAACTCCCCAGAAATGAATATGCAGCTGAATCCTTATTATATTTGTTTCACTTCTATTTGTTGTTTTGGGGATTTTTTGAAGGGCATTACACATTTCTTTTACAGCATTTCTAATAATGTGAACAGTTTTTACAGCAAGCTTGGATTTGAAATATCTCCATTTTCCCCTAAACCGCAATGTCCTACAAATGAATGTTTTGCATGCCAGCATATGAGTGAAACAAATTACTGCTATCATAATTTTTTAATTGGTAAAATAAAGGTGATATTTACAGTCATATTTTGCTATAAAGAGATCTGCAAGGCATATATTTCATTAATATGCATATATACACACATAAGCATTTGTGATTCATGAGTAATTTTAAGCATAATCACAATACTTTTATTTCATGTTATGTTCCTTAAATGTATTTGTAGCGGGCCTTACCCAAGGGCAACAACAGAAAGATTCACATTATTTCAAGTACTATCTTTAGCGTCTTTACTAAATAGAAATTAGATACATATTAAATATAAACAGATATGTTTGCAAAACGTAAATTAGAACAATTACATTTGGTTTACTATATATGGTACTGATATTTTTGACAACAAAAACAACTATTTATTACCATTACTTGTACTAGAATTAAATAGAACCTGGCAAGTATATAAAGTATAATTTAACATGGTACATGGTTATTCTAATACCCACTGATGTGGGAGCAAATCTTAGCCAAGAAAAGCAATTTAATTTCTCCTATCCCAAAGCAGGCTTTGGAAGACAGGCTGTAACAGTTATTTACTGTACATTCATTTACTTCTAACAATTTACTGTATGAAGCTCCAGTATGGTCTGAGAGACTTTCAGATGCCTGTATATATCAAAAAGCTATTTCTTTTGAATATGTGCTGAAAACTTGTCTTGGGGTAGTAACTTCACATGCCTCTCTAAGCAGTCACTTTTTGGTTCTTTAATCTGTTTTCTGCTATTGATTTGTTCTGGTCTTTTTTTTGTTAAAGCCTGGGTCTTTTAACAAATGTCAAGGTTTACATATCCTCTGTTTTGATAAGTAATGCAATATGTAAAATGCTTTGAATGAAAGTTCTAGTGTCCAAGAAGAAAAGCTTTGTTAAAAAGGTTATGATAGAAATTTTATGATGCATAGTAGACGTCATAGGACATTTATCGATCCACCTAAAATTGTGTGTCTGGAGATATAATTTATTTCAAAGTCTGTACCATACTGTATTACTTAAAAGCAAATACGGCATAAGAAGGCATGGAGAAAAAACCTCAACATTTTAATGAAAGTGACTAGAACAAATCCTTAGCAGCAAAGCATTAACATCAATTTAAACTCTGGAAAGAAGGTAGGTTCACCAGGTCTGTGAAAAAGGTAAATGCTACAATATCAGAAAAATTAACTTTTTAATAATGTTGAAGTTGGATTTTTGTTTTTAGTTGCATTGTTTGCATAAAAAGCATTTATTGTGTGGTAATTTTACATTATATTTTTAATTTCAAAATTATATTTAAATAGCATTGAATAGCATGGGGAGCAACTTATAAGAAATCCCACGATATGTAACAATATATCCCCTTTTTGCATGGAGATTTGAAGAAAGAATATACTCATGATTAATTTTTTTTTTGTAAGTAAATGGTGAATTTTATTTGTAAATCTGCTTGACTTCATGTTGGTAGGACAAGAGACTAGTTCTAAAATTTTACAGAAACAAGCAACTTAAATTTCTTTGTTTATCAAACATTGATGCTCTTCTAACTAGATCATGGTGACAATGACTTACTTGAATAATCTGAACTCTAAAATGTGACTCAGTCACATGGAGTTGAGAGAGACAACCATTTACAAGAATAATTTATAAACATTTATGAATTGCTATTCCACACACTTAAAATTAACAAAATAAACATAGTGGTCCAAATATATTCTGGTAAAACGCAACTCTTTTCTAATTACAAACAAGACTTTCAGCACCACTGGTTCTTAAAGCTCAATATTTATTTTGTGTTTCAGCTCCCTATTTCCCCAGTTTTGACCATTTACGATGAAACTGAGTGTCTGCCTGAAGTTTTCCGAAAATTTGTTCACTTCTGAGAAAATATGTAAAATACTTCTGTTGCCCTGTGCAGAGGAGACCTGAAATCCACCAAATAACAGATCCTTCCTTTTAGGACATGTCCAAATTTGGATTAAGTATATACAAATTGAAGTTTTTCCATGATCAGAGAATGAATTCTGGTCTTTTGGGCTCTATGCACTAAAATACCAGTCAGTATGGAAACATGCTTTACCATGATATTACATGGAGCTACGTAAGACTATTCCTAAAGATGCTGAAGATCATGCTAAGTCAGGGAACTTAAATCCTGCTTATTTCATGCTGTCTGTGGCAGATGGAAAATAGCTCCAGGAACCACAAAGAGGGTAAGGATCAAAGTTCCTACAGGACAAAGACTGAGAGAAGAGGCAAAGGGCTGGAACTAAAATCTAAGAGAGGCATGAGACTGACTTGGAGACAAGGTGAGAGACACTAAAGCTAACTTGGTAAACAGTGCCCTGGCACAGCTGACACAAGAGACTAGAATGGCTTGACAGAGACTGACACAGAACAGAGACAAAAACATGGGGAAGAAAAAAATTGTGAATTGGCAAAGGGGAACTGAGTAAGAATAAAGAAGATTGATTACGGGGCACTAGATGGCTTCTAACTGTCAGAATTTACATAATTAAAAAAAGTAAAAATACAGGTTACGAAAAGAAAGAACACAAAGAGTAAGTACATTAAGAGACTGGGCTCAAGATCTGCCTAAACCGCACACTAAGCCAAGTCAGATTTGGAGGAGGTCTAAACTAGAAGATAATGAATCTGAGGAATACTGTCAGGAATAATCTGCATACAAAAAGAAACAGGGAGTGAGAGACCAGGGTCTGTGAAAACAAACAGATGACTTAACAGAGTATTTGGGAAAGAAGAGTGGATGGGAGAGGAAGCTTATGCTGCAATAAACTGGACGACAGAAACAAGAATTGTTCATAGTAAAAGAAAGGATTACAGAACACAGGTGTAGAAAAAACAGCAATTAAAAAGAGACAAATCAGAAGGAAAAAAACAAGGAAAGAAAGACTGCCTTGGGAAAGAAGATCTTATAGACACATCTTTACCATCCAGTGCAACAATCTAAAGTAGCCCAACATAAATTACTGGACCTTTTAGTGCACTGACTTGAGAAAGATTTTTGAATCTACTTAACAAACATCTCACAGCAAAGGAAACATAAATTTATTATTTACTTAAATCATAAGAAGGAAATCCTTATCATTGGTATAATGGTTCCATGGTTCTAAGTGAATATCTAAGTGTACAATAAACCAATGTCTCAAAATGGATTTCTGTCTTTTTTTTTCTTTTTTAAACCTGGTTTCTCTTAAAAAAAGCCCAAAACACCCCCACAGTGAAGAACTCCCAAACCCTAGTAGAAGACTCTCAGGCTGTAAAATTAAGCACTTAGAATTTAGAAAATGCCTCTGTGTATCTGTTCTTGAATTATTTTCATAATTGAAAACACAGATGATGAAATGAGATGAGATCATGTATCATTTTTTCTCCTCAGCCTGTTAAACTCAATGAAAGCAAGTTCTACATGGCTTTAAAAATCTGCATTTAGGTAATTTCTTAATATGCAACCTCAAAGTGAATTAAGCATCATCCTGTAAAATGTCATAATGTAGTCTGTTCAAAAAAGATTAGGTATATGTTGTTTGATAGTTAACCAACACATAGAAAAATACGTACGTATATCCACTAAAAACAAAGGAAAAATAAAAAGAAAAGAAAAAAAGAAAGAAGAAAAGAAATACGCACAAGAAACCCCTTGGTAACATATGAGTAAATTCATAGAGAGCTTAAAAATTAGATGCTTGCTACACAGAGAGAGTTTACAAATCCTAAATGAAAGACAGCAGTCTTGAACTAGAATATATAGACAATAGTGATGCTAAGAAGAAAAGTACAGGAAAGCAGGAATTTTTTAAAGTGAAGCTGTACCATACACTGCTTATAAAAAAGCTGAAGACTTTCTAAGAACTTTCCTTATGAAAGAAAGGGAGGCAAAAATAATCAAGGTGGGGGTTCTGTCAAGAGCAAAAAGAATTGAGTAAGATGTAAAAAGAGAAATAAAAGTCACTGTGTTTTTTGTTCTGAGTTGGAAGACTTTTCACTGTAAGAAAGGCACAATTAAACTTCATTAATTTAATTTCACTGACTAAAAGAATAGTAAAGTTTGAATTGAATTGAGAAATAGAGCTGGTAAATGTTTTTTGGTGGAGATATATATGAATCCATTTTTTGAAATAAGGGTGATAAAGGAATTACAAGATTCAGGTCCTAATTTTTTTATTTTTTTCTTTTTTCCCTGGAAAGCAGTGTTTTACTGATATCAGAAGCTCCCTGAAAAGCTAGAATTCAGGGAGGAGAAGAATTAAGAATTCTGGGAAGTATTTTAAATAACAGTGAGGCACAGCTTCCATTGCATTTCATTTTCAAATTCTGGTCAGAAGATTGCAGTTCCAAAGGCAATTATAATGAAAATAAAGTTTAAATTTGCAGAGAAAAGAAAACCACAGAATTGTGATGACAGTCATACAATGTAAATATGTAGGAGACACATCTAAAAATCCAGCACTGGTTGGCCAGAAACAGATTAGGATGACAGAAGGTTGCTGATGATTGTCATAGCTTACTCACAAACTGGATATCAGGATATACAAAAGACCATACTGTCTAGCTAGGAGTTAAAAAATGCTGAACTTCCTGGTCTTCTGAAGTATTTCTGTGCCCATTTTGCAACTTAATGCTGACTACAGTACCAGTGTCCAGGAAAGCATTAAAACAAAATATACAACCAAAAATTCACACCAATATTTATAGAGTTAATAAAAATGATAAAGAATGGTCAGATAAGAATGGACACACACCACACCACTACCCCCCACCAGCCTCACCCAAAAAAATTACCTCAACAGATAGAAAAAATAGTTATTAGGGAGCATAAAGCAGTAACTATGATTTCTAGAACATAATGTACTTGGCACTAACAGAAGCAAGGTCCTAAATTAAACAGGTAATTAACTAGTCCAATTAATTAACTTAACAATGGCTAATTAATTAACTGAACAATGGCTACTCTGTCTTTAGGTTATACATATTCTTTAAGCTTTATTTTTTTAATATTGGGGCAATTTAATGAACAGTTAGTTTTCCCTTTGAATACGTAACAGGGAACCAAATCAAATACTTTAAACAAATGTTTCCTTAAACTGAGATATACTATGTTAAAAGCATTTCTTTTATTACTTACTTAATTTTGCTTTGTCAAGGAACAGAATTAAGTTAGCTTATGATTAATCTATCCCATCCAAATTTTTCAGAAAAAATAGTAAATTTGGCGTATAAAAAACTTAAAATTATTTAATCCAGAATTCAAAGAACCTGCCTTTGGAAAAGAAAGATCTACAGAAGAACATAAAAGTTGGGAAGTTCCCAAAAATATTTCTTAAAATCTTGACTTAGCCTTTCTAGAATCTCCAGTGAATTAAAGGATAATAACTTTGAAGTTATTGAGTTTTATCTTAACAAAGACAGGATCATCCATTCATTTCCCTGTAGTATATATAAAAGGTATTTTATTTCAGTATCACATAAATTTGAGAGGGTTTTGTTTTTTAGTAAAAATACTTAAGAATCCATTGTCTTGCATTTCTAGACTTTACTTTTCATCCTGTGGAATCTCAACAATTTATTGATACAATTTCTAAATTATAAGTTATCTATAAGGAACACGTATGATACTACCAAACAATAGTTCTCGATTCCTAACAATAATTGAATTCTGAACAACAATCAAAACTATGGATGTTGGAATGTGAACTTAGAAACATTTTATTAATTAAAGCTTATAAAACCATTGAGGTTGAGATCTCCTGAAAAAATGGTCCAAGAAGTTGATTTAATAATTTATTGAAATGAAAGTACCTCTAAGGTCACAGCATCTTTATAATAATCTCTAATACAACTGCAGATTGACTCAAAGGGAATGAATCACCTACTAAATCACCGAAACAGTTCCTAGGCAACTTCATTTAATATTTTAGAAGGCAAAACCAAGAGACACTATACAATAGGAAAGCATTTTATAACAAATACATTCTCAGTAACAGCAAATTTATAATGTTTTCAGATTAAGGATACCATAGGGCTAAGAATTTATTTTTGATCATTGGAAAGCAAGTCTTTGGCAAACAGAACTAATGTAATAAACATGTTTCTGTACTACATATGAAAGGTAAAAAGTGACAGTAATGTCTGGTTTTGTATATCATAAGCAATACAATTGAATGTATCATCACTGTTTAATTTCTTAAATCCATGATGATAAAATTTATATAGACACATATGTAAAAAGACATAAGACCTGGCCTTTTTTTTTTTTCTTAGCTCCTGAATTACGTAAAAGAGAATGAATACATAGGTATGGTGCAGTAAATGTGTATTTTATGAAAGTATATCTATATTAGTGGACATTTTAAACTCTTTCTCTCCATGCCCGCCCCTCCACATTTATGACTGTCGGTTGGTTCTTTCCTGCTCCTTTCCTCATCTCCCCTTATTGAAGGTATAATGCAATGACACTCTTTTCCTTCCCAAAGGCAAAAACCTGTTCCCAAGCTCCACACAGGCAAGTTCTACATATCAAAAGAATTCACTTTAATTTACTTTTGGATGGAGTTACAATATAGGTTACAGTGTAAAAAGCAGTTATACACGAATATGAGTGCAGTGTATACTATTTAACTCAATTATTCAAGATACGCACACATTCTGTTCTGGATATATGAATATAATGATCATTTTGCCATTGACATCAGTAGTTTAGAGTTATCTCACCTAACTTCAGGATCTTAGCAGTTAGCAATCTCATCTAATTTAAATGGTGTGGCTTCATTCCTAACCAATGGAGAGAACCAAGAAAACTAAGGACACAATTAGTTCTTTTCTAAGATGGCAGGCACAAAGACAGAATTATGTTCTTTCTCCATTGGATCAATTAACTTAGGCTATGATGATAGATTTTATCTAATGTAATTTTAGGAATGTAAATCAAACGAATAAGCACAAACATATTGAATCACTATTATTTTTTGCTTGTGGAGAACTAATGTAAATAAATCTTTATTCTAAAGCCTTTACAAAGTATGTCAGAAAAAGAGAGACTTTAAGTATTTTTATGTTTTTCTTGAATTTTAATTTATTTTTAATTGAAAGTGAAAATTCAGCATATATGAAAATATAATCAAGAAGTAAATCCAGAAATTTATATATATAAATTATATTAAATACCTGATTTCTGTTTTGCCAACATTTCAAGAAACTTCGCAACTTAAAAAGTGTTAGGAATTTTGCTAATTTTGCCAAAGTTATTTAATACAGCTTATATTTTCTGTAATGAGCTTTTTAGGGGTTTATAGAGTTATTTATTTGAAAAACACATTTTACAGAAATAGGAAAATATAGTATGTCATATTATCAGAAATACATTAACATTTCTTGACTTATATTACACAAAATAAGACATGAAACTTAAAGTCCTATTCAAGAATTATTTTTTCATTTTGTCTATATAGTGATTCTTTTGTTACCTTCTGTGATATTAGAGTAGTAAAGATATAAGGCTTTAAAAGAATCCTCTACCATTGAGCTACAGTAAGCTCAGTGGGATCACATACAACAGCATAACTGATAATCAATGTGACAGAAATCTGTGCCTTGATTTGTGATATGTGTTCTGGTATTCACATAACAAAACATGCATTTTCCACAGCTCTCTTGGGAAAAAAATTAAGAGGAATATTAAAAAAAAATCTTTTTCAGAATTTAGGGAGAAGAAAATCTTCCAAGGACTCAGATGTGAGAAGACCTAGAATACATCACAGGGAACTTCCCATTAAAATCACAAGAGGAAAGTCTATTGATATTAAAGTATTTAAACAGAACTGTAGCAAATGTATGGAAAGGCTTTACATAAAAAAGAACAGAAAGGTAAGCAGCATGTGTTACTGTGGATTCCAAGCATGCTCAGTTGTACCTAGAATTTTAAAGCGATCTTTAATACTGATATTGAAAAAACCATAACTTACTTGAGGATCTTGCTGAGTGTCTGTGTGGCGGCTTATTTTTTTCTCTGTTCTGAGTCAAAGCATTTCCACTGGCCAGGGAAACAAGGTCTAAATCCATGTCTTCTCTGCTTACAGGGCTTGCCTGGAAGCAGTGGGAGAGAATGTACACAATCATGAAACAAAATATAACATTTTCTGAATGTAGCTCACATTACTCCAAATAAACAAACAGGGTCTGTCAAACAACCTTCTTTAAAATGATACCACAATCCTTTTTTGTTGCCTAGGCTGAACAAATGCACTATGTCAAAGCATTTTTGTAAATAAGAGCCGATCTTAAAATTGTGGTTTGTGATCTGAGTCAATGCAACAACAAAAGAAAACATTTTAGTACAGTAATTTTGAAGAAAATCAATCTTGCAGAGGGCTGATGAAACCTTAAACAGCTTAAGATCATTTACTGACCAGTCTATAATTTCAGTTATAGTTGAATGTCAGAGATGTCATATTGGATTATTTCCTGCAATATTTATGCTTTATCCAGGACACGTATCACTTCAATCAGTCATGGGCCCAGTAAGTAATTTAATCTTTTAGTTGTTTGCTAATTAACCATAACCATCAGACAGCATTTTAATTATACTTTAGGCAAGAGTATTATATTAATTATAAACTTCTAACATCTAGTGATGGTATGTTTTGGTATGAGGCATGTTACCTGCACACAAATATGAAAAAATAAAAATAAAAATCGTATTTCATTTTATCAATGCTGTTTTGGGAACATGTAGGGCAAAATTTAAAAACAGAGCTGGAAGATACCACCCATTGTAAATTGCGGATGATTATTTTTGCAGAAACAACTTCATATTTACCAAAGAAGGTAATGAAAAGCTATTCAGCACCAAAAGCAGCCTCTAACAATAACTAGATACTGAGGGCTAGTAAAAATGACGGGGAAAAACCAGACACTGCTGATGAACAGCCTACAAAATCCCCAGTGTAGTCAGGCAGCTGGAAGTACTGAACATAAGGATATATACTTTTCTAGTCTCTGGACCTTCAGAAGTGAAGTGGAGAGAAGCAGATTAAGTCTTTTCTCTCTCTGGGCTGAAGAGCTAGGTATCTTTGAGAAGCTAGGTGTCTAACTGAGTAGAGTTGTTTGGTTTTTTTTTTTTTTAAATATAAAAACAAACAGACCACAGAAAAGGAAAGACTCTGCTAGTGGTAATGTCACTAAACTTTTGCATAACATTCTGGTAGGAAGACTGCTCAACCAGGTTTTGAGAGACTGGGTCTCAACTCCTTCCTCAGGGGGCTAAAGCCCACAGGTCCCTTTTTCTCAGGAAAGTGCCGTTAGCATGAAGTTGTGGGCTATTCTGGAGGAGACGATTTCCAGACTTCCTTTTCAAACCAGCTCACTGTACCAAAAGCAGCACTGCACCAATGCAGACAGGCTTTGTAGTCCAGTCTAACTTAGAGAACTCAGATGAAATGGAGACCTGTTTCATTTCCTTGTCTTTACTCAGTCACTGTTTAATGTAAAATCCATTAAAAAGTCCATGCATTTTCAAACCAACAACTCCAAAGATACAGAGATTTTACACTCTTTCTTAGTGATTGCATACCCTTTGTGTCCCCACAGAAAGTTTATCCCTTATTTTCTGATGCTTACCTTTTATATGTTTAATGACCAGAGTTTTAAAGTTTTGCTTTGCACAGATAGCAGTCTTTATTATTGCTGTTAACATCAATATTTTATTTTCTCTTCCATAGCAGTGTCAACAAACTTTGAAAAAAATAACATTTTACCCTGCCAATTGCTTCTATTTTTCCCCTTAATATATTTACAGTTGCTTTAAGCTTGTGAGAGCTTCCTCTGTTCAAAATCTTTACATTGAAAGCTTTTAGTCTTTCATTATTAGAAATAATGCAATGATTGAGATGCTGAAAGAGATTCAAATCAATGGAACTAATCATTCTTATTTCTATCTAACCTGTTTCAACACACAGCAAAAGCTTCCTAATGTTCCAATTCCCAAAGACCCAGGAGACCACAGAATTTTATACAGCTAGCCTTTCCATGGTATTATCATCCAATCCCTACCATCACAGAAACTAAGGCTTCATCATCTTATAGACAACAATATTCAGGCTTATATGCTAGATTTTAATAGGGCTGTCTTGATCTCTGATGTAAAATATTTGTTATTTTATTTCAAATAAAGATAAGTGTTTCCACCCAATTACAGTCAGAGTAATATTTAAGGTTGTATTAATCACTGGAGCAAACCTAATTTCGGCTTTTTAAAGAAGCTGATTGAAAGTCCTCTGAAGCTAATTAAAACCTTCCCTTTTTCATTTATGGTTTAGAACCAAAATTTGGAAGAAATTTAATATACTAGTACAGTTTTTCACAGACTGTAGTATTTGACATCCATCTGTAGTGATCACCACAGTTAACTCTTCAGATTTTATGCTGTTGGTTTTATTACTACAAACCTTTTGTACTAATTAATTGGAAATTAATTTTAGTCATGAGGAATCTTTGCCTTGAACAAAGCTCTTCATCCATATATTTGTCTATTTCAATGTAAATTTATCAAGATGTTCTGTAACCTTCACAGATAAAAGGTGCTTTTAAACTCAAGTTGTATCTACATGATTTGGAGATACTGATAATAGTGAAGTGGTTAACCCTGTAGGTAACTTAAACTTTATACAAAAAGAATCAGGAAGTCTATCCTACTTGTATTCCACTAAATCATAGCATTACCACTAGCAGATTAATTAAACTATTAATTTAAAGTAATTTAAACTGTAAGTCAGCATGCATTCCTAAGCACTTCTGTGGTTTTACTGGTGAGAAAAGTCATCAAAATGACCAAGACTGACATAATAAGGTCTTAGATTTACTGCAGGTTACTACATGGCAATAATCCCCAGTGAGAAGACTTTATTGTTAATAAGCAACCATTGAAATGCCAGTTTGTATCCACAAAAAAGAAAGTCTTAAATTACTGGAATGTGCACAAATATAATTTAGAAAACTATATGAATTTAGTACTTTCAGAATGCAGGCTTATGGAACACATAAAAAGCAGGGATTGCCTAGCACGTCATATGCTCGATCATGAAGTTTTCTGATGTAGGAATAAACTACTGGAAATGCCTAGGAATGCTTTCTTCTTCTAATGCTTTTTTTTTCTCTCTCTCTCTCTCTCCCTTATTTTATTTTATTTTAATATATATTTTCCACTTTCTTTCAATTTACAAGAATTTTTTTATAATGATTGCAGCTGTTAACTTGATTTTTATCATGATTTCATAGCTTTTAACTAAGCTACTGTACAAAAGCAGTAGGAGTACGTTCACATTTCAACCTTTAAAAGAGAACCCATATAAATTTTAAAACCAAAATTCTCCAGCCATCTGTGTGTACAAACCACATCATTATTTCACTGCCTATACAGTACTGCTTTTTGCATTAGAGATACATTTTATTCCACTTTCTATTTTTTGAACCCTGTACTGCATTTTTCTCTGTATTTCATTCATGTGGAACAGCTATGTTATTATGTGGCACAGGCTGTGACAATTCCATAACTTTGCCAGTTATGTGGGCACACCACATAATACTATTGTGGGATTGCAGCAGTATTTTGTGGACAGAACCGCTTAGTGTAAATAACATGCAATCTACCTATGTGCACATATGCTCACCAATAATTACATAATGCGTAATTCAGATAACATTATTTAATTATGATTTACTCAAATTAGATCAATTATTGTTTTAGATGCCACCTAACAAATAACTCTCAGTACTGCTGCAATCAAACCCCACAACAGTCATTTGGTCCATGATTTCAGACCCTTAAATTTTAGAAGAACCTAAGAATTGGACACACTTGCCAGAGAAAAATATTGACAGAATCTGTCTTAAAAGCATTTTTTTTAAAGATGAATTTTAGAAGAGTTTATGGAATCATTTGCAAAACATTCAAATTGCATAGATTGTGAAGCTAAAGATGAAGAGGCTAGAAAGTTGGCAAGGTTCCTCAGAGAAAAAAATGAGGCACATGACACATAATCTAACTGGGAAATACTTTTTATGCAGCATATTACATCATGCATATGAGTATAAAACACTAATTTTATATAGCTTCTAAATTTTTGCCCCATTTTTAAAAATGGTACAAAATTCCATCAGTAACAACAGTACTAATTCGGCATTAAAATGTAAAGTGTATATATATATACGTACATATATATATATATATATATACACATATACACACACACACATATATATATGTATGTATATATATACACTTTTGGGTATCTCTGACACAGTTTTTCAATTTTGTAAATCTTCAAATTGTTAAATTGCTCATATTTCCACTCCTGCCAACTTACATGACTACCTGTGTCAGAAAATACAATATTTTTAAATCCTGAAAAATGAATGAATCATGAAAAGAGCAGAGGGTATTTTAAAATGTAAAAAATATAAAAAAGAAATTGTAGGAATAAGTCTGATTTCATGCAATGTTTTTAACAATGCCACCATATTAATACACAATTCCAACTTATTGTATTTAAATAAATGATATTGAAGGCATAATATAATGATTTAGGTATGTGATATACAGAATTAGAGAATATTTAGTTGTTCAATTGACAAGAATACATGTTTTCAGTAAATAACATAATTGGCACTGAGCAATATTTAATTTTTTTTCAATTAAAAAAAAAGCGGATTTAGAAGCTTTAAAAAACACACAGTGGCATTTCATGTCTTTAAAAACAAACTCAGTGCCAGATCATGAAGCTAGAACCCTATGTACATACATGGGGTTTTGTGCTACAATATTTTCTTCTGATCTCCATCAGGGGATTACTTGACTGCCAAATAGAAATAACACTACAGATTTATATTAATAAAAAAATTCTCCTGTTTTTTCTCCAGGTATGGATTCTAAATACTTGAATTCTGCAAATTCCCACAAAGAAACAAGTTCTTACCACAAGTTGTACTTGTCTGTTGTCACATATTGTAGGATCTAACTCAGGCAAAAAACGAGAGCTGGGAAAAATGTAGAACAGAAATTTCAGTAACTCCCACTGTACTGAGTTCACAAAAATACCTGCACAGAATCTTTTCAGGAAACAATCCTCCTTAAAATAATTCCATGAGTAAGATGCATTAGAGAAATTAATATTAACTGATAAAGTATTGGAGCAATTGGTATTAATTTTTTTGTACTTAAGATTAAAAATAATAAACAGTTGTTTATTCAAATGATAGAATATTAAGATAAAATATAAATGTCAGTAAATCAACTGTGCATTACTTTTTTGTATGTGTTGACATAAATTGTAGAAAAGCCAATTTTCATATTACTTTTTGTAGGAATAAAGTTGTTTTCAGATGAATAAAGGTATCAGTTGTTCCAAACTGTCTACCAAAAAAGTTCGAGTAGAGCTCAGTTGGACTTTTGGCACATAAAAAATAATATCACAATCTTCAAAGTCAGTACAAATACTATAGCATAGCATACACCTGCAGAGGTAGAACAATCATATTTAAGAGAATTCTTTAATAAATTTCTGTGTCTTCTTACTTTCAAACATCATTACATGTTTTATTCCAGTGTCTTCATTTAAATTAAAAGTCATGGAAGTTATCTTAAACACCTTGAGTACTTGTCTATTATGGATCATGACTGAAAGAATATTTCTGCAAAGCCAGATAAATATTTCCTAAGGAACATGTTTTTCATATCGTTTTTACAATCATTGATACAAGTCAAATACGTGGCATATTTTTCTGTACAAGACAGAACTATTTGCAGTCCATTTAATTATAAATTAAATAAAATTGTAACGAAAATAATGATAGAATTCATATACTAAACCCCCTCCTTGCCTACTGACACTTCGATTTTATTAGAATTGCTTGGCATTGTGTCTACTAATGACTTCATTAAGATACCAATGCCTTATATAGAATTTATGACCAAAATATACTTACTATGTCTTCATGTTAGTTTAGGGAATATTAACCTTTCTCTTAATTGTATTGACATTTTATGTGTTTAATAACCATAATTGAATATAGAAGGAACATGTTTTATAACATTTTAGTACAGTGTAGTATAAAGATGTTGGCTTTATGTTTTGAAGACAAAATATAAATACATACTATCTAGTTAAAAAGATGTATTCTTTTACTTCCTTAATCAAATCTAACAATATAGGTAATGTTACAGTTGATTGAATTACATAAAACCATAACATATATAAATAATGTTAGAAAATATATGATGAATAAGCGCTTCTTTCCTACACTCTTCACAGTCTAAAAACCACTGCACTGCTAGAGTAAAACTATGTAGTTATTTATGATGAGGTTCTGAACATTTTCTAATTTCATTTTCAAGGTGGAAGAAGTATCTGTCCAATGACTACTAAACCAGTTCTAAAGGATGCCATATTGGGACCCAGATATATGGTGTACTGTCAGCTAGCTGCAAAGTCATGCTTGTTTTAGAACTATTAACTTAGGTTTCACTTTACAAGACAAATGTAAAACAAAAAAAAAGTAAATTAACAGCGATGACCTCACCACTTCGAATTTCTGGAACTGGCTGCTTCATAATCCAAAACCTGTGTGTGAACCCACTGGTATGTGAAGTCTTTTCTCTGCAATTTCTCATCTAAAGTAGTATCCAGCTGAGAAAAGTTTTTACCTGGGGAGGAAGAGAGATACTCCTGTCTTTCATCATTATTTTAAAACATATTTTCTTCAAGATTCCCTAGATAAATTTGGATCCGATGGCTTTTTGGAAAAGAAAAAAGGTGATTCATTTTCATGCAAATACTCCATTTTAAATTTCTTCAGATATATTTAAGAAATACTTTTATACCAGTATTAATTTTATGCTTTATTTTCTCTTTTGGGATGCAATACTGGCCTTCCAGATGAATTAATTTTTCTGGGAAATCAATCTATGCTTTATTATGAAATTCATATAGAAGTATATATTATACATAATTTGCTTGCCATGAACATTGCTTATTGTGCTATTTCCATAATTAAAAATATACAATAGTTTATACTCAAAATTCTACTTAGCAATCTATAAGATTTAAAAAAAAATCACCATTATATATAAGAATGGACACATGGCAATCTTACTATTCTGATCTTTTACTGACATGATTTATTGAGATATTTAAGACATTTTATGGCAATTTCTGATTTGGATTCCAAAGCAATTGCTTCTATGATATTATTTTTCAGAAATTACTACCTACTTTTGGATCACAAAAGACATCTAAAGATAACGAATAAAATAGTGACACTATGAAAAAAAAATTAGAAATCTTGAGATCCTTCAGTTTTTGGACAATTCTGCTGAATAATAGGCATGTTTAGAAGCCTAAGGAAGAGGATGTGAGAACTGGAAGAGCCTGCAGAGGAGGCATCATTGTTGCATGGCAGCACTCATGCATTAGAATAATTTTTTATTTTCTATCCTCATACATCAACCTCATACATTATATCTTTTCAGCACCTTCAACTGAGGGCTTTTATGAGACATTTGATTTTTTTTTTTTTTAAACAAAGTTTTTCATTTTTCTCTTTGATGTAATTTCATATAACACTGAGTTATCATCCCTGTTGCTAATTATTACTTCTCTTTTCTTTGAAAGATTCTTCTTTCCTCACTGATAGGTGAATTCAGCAGCTACTAGAAATTTTTTAGTAAAATGCAGGGGCACTTGAACCAGCAAAGACCACAGGTCACCTCACTTAACATCAAGTCCATTTGCTCATTATGGGTGATTTAACTTTCAATAACTGCAAAGGGCTGGCGGGGTAGGGGGGAAGAGAGATATCAGAAGTGCCATAGTTTTCATTCATGTTTTGACAACATAAACTGAAGTTATAGGATATTTACCAACCCACCTTTTAAGAGGTTTGGTACATTACTTGTAGTATTTTTTAAACTTACAATTTACTTTACGTAAGCTGCAAAATATAGTTCCTCACTGGCATTTTACCTGGCTTTGCAGTGAGCTTATTGCTTTCAACTTTTAGCTCTAGGCTGAAGTATCATAGCTGCTTATTTCATAGTCTGAAATACAAATCTCTTTTGCTTATTTGTTTTAGTACAGGGAATCTCTATTCAAACAAAATCCATTCATTAGGCTGAATGTGTTCAAGAAAAGGTCCTGGTCCAGAATATGCAGTCATATATGTCTTGCTATTATGTCATTCACAGACTAGAACTTCAGCAGAAGAATTTTTCCTTGATTGATGTAAAGAACTCTGATTTACCTCTTTAGGAAGACAGAAGATGAGAATCTTGGACAGGCAGTCACTGTATCTATGCAAATGAGGGTGTGAGGGCTGACTAAAAAATTCAGGCAGTGAATTACACAATCAGTGCCAAATATTAAAAAACTCATAATTACCCTGTTCACCAGCTTCCTTTACTAAAGTGTGAATTTTTTCTTTTTTTCTAGATTTATGATATAGCCTTCCTTGTTCAGGAGTACAGTTTTCTGACCTTTACATATTGAAAATTTATAGGTTCCAAGTCCATAATTACACTGGTATCCTTCCCACTCTTTATCTGAAGACAGATGCCAATTTATAACAAGAGTAACACACATTGTGAGTGACTTCAAAAGAGCATTTAATCTGGAGATTAAGCCTTCTACATATGCTCTATTATGAGGAATAATCACCCAAGAAATTATATTCAATCTTTTTCTTATCTGTATTTACAGAAAAATTGGCCCAGTGTTACCATCTTTCTAAGGATAAATACTTCTTGCTATTAAAATGATTGGTATTATTTATGGATTGACTAAAGTGTTTTTATCTTCTTCTCGATTAAAAGGGAAATCAAAGGGGATAAACCAGTAATAGAAGTTCATGTCTGAGTCTGTGTGTCAGCAATGGTTGAAAGAAGATGAATGTACAATAAGCTATAATAAAGCTTACAAAAAAAATTAATACTTTTAACTTGGTAATTTATTTTCCAAAATTCTTTTTAATCATTTCCCTTAGTTTCATTTTCAGTTTTTGATTGAATTATGTTTGAAACACAACTGGGTTTATTTAATAAAATTTTATTTTAATTTATTTTTATTTTTGCATGGTAATTATTGAAACATGATTGAAACAAAAGTGACTGTGGAAAAAGTGCACACAATAGGGTTTTCTTCCTTAAAATTTTATTTGCTATTAGACAGAGTATTCTTGTTCCATATTAGTGTTAATAGTGTCTTTTTTTCCCAAATGGTCAGATGCTCTTCAGTTTGTTTATGATGTTGCAGAAAACTGTATTCTATTTTCTTATTTGGAGTCCACCCATATTCTTAATTTTTAAAAGTAATATGTCACTTTTTAATTTTTACAAAAAATATCTATGTTATTAATTAAAACACTGCAGTATTACTTTTCTATACCACTTATGAACATCATGTGTTTGAGAATCTGGTGTAACAGTATCATTAACATGCTTTTGCTTGATAGCTTTCTTAAATTAGGACTATGTGTTTTTTAAAAACCTGGACCTGATTTTGTAGAAGTATTAACACTCATAGAAGTTCCAAAGAGCTGTAAGCATTCTGCATCTTTGAAACGGATCAGACCCATAATCTTTAATTGCTAAATGCGGACAACTCTAAGACTATCAAAGAAAACAGAAATACATCAAAGAAAGCATCAAACCCCAAATTAATTTCAGAGGTATTTAAAGTATCATACCCTCATTAGATTATCGCTTCTAAGACTTCAATCTTTTTGACCTTTTTTTTTTTTTTTACATGACACACACGTTAATATAATAAGATTGGAATTGCCTTACACTTGGCATTGTCTTACACTTGGCATTAAAATCATTAATACAGTAATGATTTTTAGATGTTGCCAAATATTCATCCACACAGATACAGCGCACTTAGGCCAGACACAATGCAGCAGTCAGGGCCACCTACTGGCAATTCCTACAAAATTTGAGCATCTAAATAGAGAGAACTCAGAAAAGCTTGGGCATCTGAAATATCTTTGGAATTGAGTATTACAGGAAAGTAACGAATTGTTTT
Source organism: Pardalotus punctatus (assembly GCA_013400915.1). Taxonomy (NCBI): domain Eukaryota; kingdom Metazoa; phylum Chordata; class Aves; order Passeriformes; family Pardalotidae; genus Pardalotus; species Pardalotus punctatus. The sequence continues at coordinate 474,042 of VZTX01029156.1, read as the reverse complement.
CTGGGTCACCAAATCCACATGCAAACCTCTTAGAACCTGAACTTTGGGATCCAGCAAAATGTCGTCCTTCATAACCTGTTTGCTGGGCATGCTCTGAGACAGTACAACTCACATTCAGTTTAAAATATGGATCTTATTTATGCACTTTAAATTAGACTGTCTCTGTATAATCTGTTAAGTGAGCTAAAGGAGAATGGAAAAGAATCTATGAACTACTTGAGATGAAGTGCCCTAAGTTCTACATGGAGTCAATTTTTCTTCTTATAGCTTTTCCTTCAAGACAGATGCATCTTACACCCTAAGATGTAGCTGTCACTGTTAAAGAGGACTGAAACACAACCAAAGGAATAGCTTGGCATGTGGAAGCTGGAGATCAAATCTCATCAGGATAAGGGGTACCTGAACCCATGTCCCCCTGTGCTAGGACAAGCACTGTTAACAAGCCAGCACATGAAAGAAAGGAGGATGGTTACACAATGTCTACATTCAGGCTGAACTCAAGCTCTGTGCCTGGAAAACACCAGTCCTGGTTGTTGTAAATGACAGTGAGTTACTCCATCAATTTATAGTTAGATACTCTCCATCGATTTATATCCATTATGAGGATGCTAAAGAACCTGATTCAACATAGAGTTTTTTTTTTCAAATCTCTTTATCGATGATAGGAAGATAAAAGGTCTAACTTTAATATTTCATACTTCTTGATAAAGAAATGTATGGTGAAATCTGCACTGTATTGAACCTTTCAGATCTTCTTTGTGGAAGGTGATTTAAATCAGTTCAAACCTTGCTTCATACAGAGTACAATACAAACAAAAGACTAAGAAACCTAAGACCTACAGTGTGAAAGAAGGGCTTGGAAATTCTTCAGCATTCTAAGTTTTCCTCCCTTAATAAAAAAAACCTGTGACCAGAGTTAATTTTCTCAATATGTATTCTGGAAATGGTGTTCTTAATATAGGAATTAAGTAGCTGAGCTTGGGTATAAAACTATTGTCTATGCTATTAATATATTAAATTTTTCTTCTCTGTCAGTATTCTGGCATAAATTACTGGTCAGCAATATATATTATGAGGGCACGTGTGTAAGTATGCATATGGATGCACAAAGTCTACTGAAAAAATTTCTTATTGAAAATTAAAATTATATATATGCTGTGAGGATTTATAATCTCTACTGTCTTCTATACAATTATGTTATGTGTATAATACACATTAATAAATTACCTTGAAATCTGAAATCTAAAATCCAACTTTTTATCTCATTTTTCCATGTCACAACAACAACAAAAAGCCTTATTTCTGTCACGGTCTGTATAATACACACAGAACAGAAAGTAAGAATGACATGAGTTGTTCTTGCTATTAAGGTGTGAAGTATTTGGAAACAGGAAAACAACAATAATTAAAAAACTAAAACCACCACAGCCCTTTACCCCTAAAACCAACCCTTATGCTAGAATGTAAGAGAAATGGGACGAATTTCTTTCCTTCCACAGAGAGCTTAACACATTTGTCAGCAACGTACTTTGTCAGGAGTCACTAAGTACTCCCATCCATTACATAGCTATCACATCAGGCCCAAATTATTTTGGAAAAAGAATGGTATTTAGAGTGGTCTTTAGCACGCTTACAAGGTATTCTGTAAATACATTCATAGTAGCAATATATTTATGACTTCCAGACAGTTGGCAGCATCATATGGCAGCAATCGATACAGAGTTCTTACTGAAAATTATAGCACCTCCAGATAATATTTATCTATAATTCAGGTCTGGAATTTTCAGATAATGGGGTACATACATTTCTACCTTAAAAACAATTTTTGTGACATATTAGTTAATTTCAGAAGGTATTTTTTCATCTGATTGACTTCTGACTAAATTGACTTCCATCTCTAAGACCAAAATGAAAGAAATAAAAATATTTAAAGTAGTGTCTGAGTGAGTTCATAGCTGAATAACATGAAATAGAATTTTATCACAAGAATAGCACATCAGGTTATGACCTACAACTTCTTGATGCTTAAAAATGCTTTATCAAATACTTTATCAATTACCAATCAATAAGGAGTTTTGAACATGGGAGCACTGATCAATGTACAAGAGAATGTCTTTCAAAAATTAGAAAAGTAGCTAGTGAAAGGAAAAAAATAAGTTCTCTTTTCCCTAAAATTTATGCCCTTTTTCTCTTTTTACCAGGTACTTTGTATTTTTTGCAAACTACAAATAAGGTCTGCTGTATTATTATTCCATCTACAAACTTCTGTTTCTTCTCTAATGTCTTCACCAACTAGTTAATTTAGTTCCAGCTGTTATCATATTTCAGACTGTGCTTTCTGTGTTCCCTCTTTGATGTCTTATTATTAGATTATGCAAAAGCTGAATCCTTCAGTTGAGATTCCTAAACCACTGAAAAAGTACAAATTTCACCTCTGAATTCAAGGAAAACTGGATTTCATACTTGTACCTTCCAATTTTTTTTCTATTTTGCCACTTGTTCCTGCCGCTGCAGAATACACCACTATTATTTATCAGTCTCTAGCTTACTGTTTATACTCAATTTGTTCCTGTTCCCCTACTGAGGCAAATCTAAGTCTTATTTCATCCTCAGTGGTGTACTTTTAAAGCACTTCATTTAAAGCTATTTCCCTCTATTCATATCACAGTAGTGTTAAAGAAGTTCTTCCAATATCTCCTGATTACTCTACCTCTTCTATTGCAACCCTCCAAGCACACAAATGCATTGCAAATTACCTCTCCATATTAAAATGCTCATGTCTTTTACTCTTCTTGTAACATGGTGCATTTCCATTTGAATTGTTTCATAAAGTTCATTTTCTTAGCAATGTCATCAAGACTTCATTAAACACTGTTCCTTCCAATTTGACCAAATTTTGCAGCTTTCATGGGTGGTTATCACTTCCTGTAATCCTCCATTTAAGTTAAATACAATTTCTTATCTTCCTCAATTTCCTTCATAACAACAGCAGTTTCATATTGTGATATTTCCTAAGACATATGACACTTTTCTGAGTTGATGTATAAACCTAAAAAACTATTTAACCTGGTATGTACAGGAAGCTGCCACACAAGCAATTGTTCATTTCACTTTTTTTGGCTAATTTTTGACTGTTTGAATATGGTTTTACTTCATGTTTGAAAAACTAAGCTGGTTCTTAAAGAAAACCCCAAAAACATCCCTGCCAAAACCAAAGCTCAACTCTACAAATATGAAGAAACTGCAGAGGTGATAGTCTATCCACATGGAGGGAAAGAGAAGAGTTCCTGAGGTAAACTACTTTTACCTGCAATCAGTATGCTTCAGAATCCACTCAGGTGTTTACAAATTCAAAAAGAACACAAAAGACTTTGCCATACTTTCGCATTATTCTTTTGTGTAGTTTTCTATGAACAGAGTGTTCTGTAGTCTATATAGTATCCGCTTCAGCCACTTTGCACAGGCAAATTTCATCAACAGCACTGCTGAGAAGTAAAGCTGGAGTACAGCCAAGAGTTACCAAGAGTTCTTTGGATAGTCAAGGCTCTTGAAGAATTAAAGAAATCAAGAGTAAAAAAATATTTTGAAATAGTATGTCCAGAATTTCAATGCTTAGTTATCCCTCAGTAAATGTAAGGTACAAATAAGATGGAAGTAGATTGAGCCTATTTTGTTCATCCTTACTGCTTACGCTTTCACATAATTTCCGTCTCAAATTCCAAATCTGCCTAGTACAGACCCTCTCTCTAGTTTTTCTCATAAACTTTGGGAATCAATAAACCCCCTAACGATGGATGTTCTCTACTGAAAAGTGGATTTTATACTGTTGAGGAGAAAAATAAGAGATTCCCACTTCGTAAAACTAAATGACAGAAGCAATCAAGAACTTCAACACAAGTGTTTAGTTGCTTAGTAATGAAACCTTATTTCCAAGCAAGAAGAGATTATCACTGTATATGTAGTCCAAAACAGAGGAATACCTTTCTCTAAATTCAATAAACCAAGTAAAATTATTTAAGACATAAGATCTTCCAAAGGAATTCTGAAAATAACAAGTACAAAGGAACACTCGTTAAGAGTGCAGGAGGTCTAACTACTACGATGTTCACTATAAAGGGGGCAAAAACTAGACAATACAATCAATTTTATTGAGTGTGACAACCATTAAGGTAGGTTTTGTTTGTAGTGAAGAACTTAAAAGTACAGGAAAGGGACTGAAAAATTCAAACCCAACAAAACTTTGGTTCAAAATAAAAATTTGAGGCTTCTATATGACAAGAAGATACATATGCTATGTATTAAAAGGAAACAAAAAATCCATCATTACTGGGGAGAAGCATGAAGTTAGTCAGGGAAGCTGACTTACATCACATTAATAATTGTCTCATACTTTCTATGAAATGTAAGTTTGCGTCAGAGCTTCAGAATTTTCATTTTAAAAAGTCTTTCTTATGTTTACTCTTGAGTATAAATATTTTTTCTGAAAAGCTATCTGAATAATAGAAGAACTTGTTTTAAGAACTCGTTCATCAACACACGTGATGTGCACAAGTACCATGCATGATTGGTACTTAATGCAGAGTAACACTGAAAGTGAAATAATAAAATTATTGTACTAATGTCAATGCACAGTTTAGTTATGAATGCCTCTGGATTTATTATCTATTCTATCTATATATTTAATTATATATATATATATATATATATACACACACACACACACGATACATCAGAATATTATATATATTTCAATTTAAAAGGGTTTTATTTTGTTTGAACAAAACCATTTCTGGCTTAATTTCTTATGTCGCCTTAAAATACCTGTTGGTATTTGATGAACATACTGTGAAAACAATTCACAGCTGTACCAGCACAGTAATATGTAACAGCAGAACTATTCTACATTGTCAAACACACACACAAAGTCTACACTGAGTGCAAAGCTGCTATTTAATTTACTTCATAGCAAAACCTAGAGGTAACACTGAAGATCAGGCCTATCATTAGGCCAAACATTGTATAAACAAGACTTGATTTAATATTCACTGAATTAAATGGAAAAAAGTGTCAGATAGAATCTGAGTCTTTTTCCTTTCTTAAGACTCTACATCTAAAATGAGTTAATCCCCAACTGAGTGCAATCCTTATATATTTATATCTAGCTTAAAAACAACTATAAACACTAACTTATGAGTGTCTATAAATAAATACAGACATAAAAGTACTAATTCTTCTTATTAAGTTATACTTAATTGGTTGATACATCATGGAAAACAATAAACAATATGAAATTCCAGTGTCTTACAGATCTACTAAAAAAAAAACCTTCCATTTTTAATGAAGGTCAGGTAAAAAAAGCAAGAGAAAACCACAATTTGCCTAGGAGTTGCCCCAGGTTAATTTTCAATACATATGTCTCAAAGAGCTTAGTATTTTTATAGATTTCTTCATTAATAGAACTGCAATTTTCAGCTGGTAAATACAAGAAAACAAAAAAGAATTGAAACACTGTATGTAATTACAGAGAAACCAACACATATTCAAGTGTATTCCCAGGTATGGAACTGACTTAATTATATTGATTTTGGATCAGTTATAGTTACAATGGCACAGGTTTTTTCTATCCATGCAGAGAAGGGTTGAATGACCTGAATGTAGAAATTAGTTGAAAAAGTAATAAATTAGCCCTGACTCCTGTACTTTTTATAGAATTTTGTTTCGAACTTTATTAAAATTATTTTTTAGTGGGAAGATGAACACAAGCCCACCAGTTCTATTTGTGAACATAATTTAACTGTCCTTAATCTTGAGTTTAAACAGTTTATGCTTATTGTAGGTATATTTAAATTCATTTCCTTTTACTAAACTTTTTATCTAAACTTGCTACCAAACTCTCCAACCCACTCCTTTTACACATATAGTTCTATATACATATCAAATATATAAAATATGTTTGAAAAGGAGGGAACAATTTAAATACCATGATGTTCCAAATAAGTGAATTTGCATCATGTGCATTCTGTTTATATTTGCAGTAACTTTTAAGACAGGCATAACTAATTAATTTAAAAGTGTAATTTGTTTTACCAGTTGTCTAACAACAAGTTAAAACAGTTGTTCACTTGTAACTTTGCTTGTTTGCAGCTGATGATCTAATCTCCTGCAAAGAGCACAGGCATTTACAGAGCATTACGGTCTGATCCAGAGAGGAGTGAAATCCCATAAATTTCAATTAGGTAGGCAAATTCTCACTTGAGATTAAGGAAATTCATTAGCTAATCTTATACTATTTACTTCATAAGAAGGAAACAGATGATTATACTATGACTTTTAAAATCTTATAGACTAAATTGAGTTATTAAAATCGCATAATCTTACTTGAGACTCTGTCTAAAAATTAACCCCCAAAAACCAAAAACCTGGCCAAACTGAGATTTTACTTGATTTTACTTCTACTGTAACAGTCTCTATCATGAAGAAGGAATAGTATTTCATTGTCAAGTCTGAGTGTAACAAGAAAATACCCACCTTCTATAAAACTTGTTTTATAAGGAAAATCCTAATATAGTTTTCATACAAAATAAACAATTTTAATAAAAAGTAATGATTGAAAAGGTTAACAGGATTATTTAGTGTAGTTGAAGAAATAAAGAAGTATTAAATGGTAATGTTTACAGAAAAATTTTTAATGTAACCACAAAATTAACACAAAGCATTATTTTGTTTAGCAAGATTTTTCTGCTCTTCTGAAAAGACAAATAAATTGTTTAGAAGTACTAAGTTAGAGGTACTGATACAGAAGCTAGAAAAATGGGTACATATCTGCAATGACAATACAGAAAATCCATGTAAGTAAACACAGAAACTCATCTGTGACTCGTGTCACAGCTCTTGAAACGTAATCTTTCAATCTTTGAACTTCTCCATATTCTGGTTCAGTGAATGCATCAAGGGGTACTAAAACTCGAGAAATATCTGAATAGCATCATCACCCTCAAGGCATCCAGGTCTCAGAACAGACTCTTCTTCAGCATTCTGGCTAGAGGAGGAGGAAAACAGGAGAAAAGAATGCAATGATGTAGCAAAATTATCATGAAATGCAAGACAAATTATTTTCAATGGTATTTCAAAAGTCTTAATTCTACTCACCTTCTCCTGGATTCCGAACAGATTCTTCAGCTTTCACCTGACTGGTCCTGGGTAACTACATCTTACAGTGCCCTGGGTGCTCATCAGTACTGTCTTGCTGTGTGACTGTACTAATTATACAAAGAGAAAAAGGGATTTTCCCCTAATATTTCTAAAATGAACAAACATACAGGATGGGAACTCATAAAAATATATAACACTCTCACAGGGGAAATACAATTTGGAAGCAAGAAATTAGTATGATGCACGGATAACACACATGCTTAGTAATTTAATGAAATAGTAGCAACTATTTGTACAAAGGTTTAAAATCCAAAAATCCCAAGCAGCCATAAATGTGAAAGAAGCAACTTCTAAAATTTATTCCAAGAAAGATTTTATAGACATTTCCATTTGCAATACATGAAAGACATTTGAAAGAGAATTTTGAGTACAGTGCCCACAACTCACATAGTAGGATGACAGCCTATGCAGTGTTTTAGCATATGTAGACCAGACTACAAGTAGAGTCTGACAAAACCTAAGAAGGCAGACCTGGCTAAGAGTCAGGAGTCACGCTTATTAAATTGAACTCTCAGGGGTATCATGCAATCAGAGGTCACAATCGAGGCAACAGAAGCAATGTCACGATATCAGAGAAAGGGCCAATTCAGACCTGCTCCCCGACAGGCAGTGAGGTCACGGCTTGCGGCAAATAACTGTATTAAAAGGGAATATTCTCTGCACACTTTTAGAACTGTCATCTGAACAAACAAAGCCAGGTCATTGGTAGGTTAAATTAGAACTTTCTGGCTTACTAGCACATAGCTTCCTCTCTTTTTACATTCACTGCTTATTTCTCAATTACAAAATATACATCAGGTACTAAAGCAAATACTCAGTAAACTTAACTTAAAAATACAAGTAGAATTTAAATTCCTCCTTTCTAAAAGTCAGATTCTATCTTTGACAACAGATATCGCTGGTCTCTTCGTAAGTGAAAACTGCTGAGCTTGCATCTTATCAGAAAACAAAGAGCACGCATGTGCTTTAGGAAAATGTCCTTCCACAGTCCGGGTTTTAGTAAGCCTGATACTCAATGTGGATTTAGAAACCATTAAAAAAATTTACAGTTGTTCATAACATACTTGTTTAATGATGACTGTGAAAGTGAAGTTCTTTTGTCTGGGTACTTGGATTTTTTTATGCGATTGTCTGGACTGGATTATCTACAAGGCTCTATAAATGTGGTAATTTATGAAATTACAACCATGTTGGATTAGCAACCTCACAATAAACCTGTAAAGAAATAAATAATCTAGAATGTCATGTAAACAAAATTTTATTCAAAAATACTATCTCTAAATGCAGCCTTTCTTACCAATATGAGAAAAAGATACATAACTGCAAAATTCAGTATTTCTAGTTTTTTAATACTCACAAGCCAGAAAAAATATCTGCAGTGCATACATCAAAGCAGAACAAACCTATGAACTTCAAGCAATTGATAACATGTTTTGATAAGAATTAAAATGCAAAGTTATGAAGCTGGAAAATGTACATTTACAGAAATAACACACCATAAAAGTTACACAGATACCACTGCACAATTGTACATTTTCATTAAAACACTTGAGTTACTTCCAATTCCTTGTAAAATCATGTAGATCCACCATATATTCATATCTGAATTACACGAAATCAGTAAAAGGTATAGAACTTTGCTATAAGAGTTAGTATTGTACAGCATAAAATTTTAAATACCTGTATTTCAATCTTAGAGTATTGTTTTGATATTTTCTTGAAAAATGTTGCACACTACCAAAACATATGATGTATCTGAATAACAACATTATTAGTTATAAAAACAGAAAGATAATTCAATGTGTGTTTAATATTAAACTTGTGAAAATGGCCTCTTTGGCATTCTGTAGATCTCTGACCTCACTGATAATACTGATTCTCCATAACACTGTCGTTCCCATTATAGAATAGGAAAAAAAAATATTTCTTTAAAGCAAACTTTAATAAAAAGCTCTGGTGTGAAGGCCTTCCTTTACTTCATCTCTGAAAATGCTTAGAATAAAGCAGTTATTAAAATCTATAGCTACAGCAAACATTCCTTTAATTTTGATTTAAAATGTGCCATGAATTCCAACTGAAGCAAGATTTGTGTCTATAAAATATTTCTAAGACTACATTATATTCCTTATTCATAGTATCATACCAAATGGAAATTCTTTTGCAAGAGGAATATTTGTGCAACGTAACATTCACAACACTTTTACAAACAGAGTCTGTGGCCTATGTTAAAAATCCATTTGCATAGCAATATGATTTTAGTGCTTGAAACAATCATTTTGGAAAACATTTTGAGTATATCTGAATATGCACTTTTAATGACCTCTTCATCTGCAACTGCTTTTTTTGAAGTGTAACAAAATGTAAAAACAAAGCAAATAAACAAACCACCCCAATATTGACCACAGTCCCCAGGCATCCAAACAAGACAGCAACAAATTCAGCAATTACTTTTAACAGGACATGCTAAATCCAAGTTTTGTAACACTTTATTTTAAAGGAATTTAACCAAACCTATTCGCCCTTACCCCCTCCAACCAAATCCATTTGGATTTAACTTGTTGCTAAAATTATCTGTCTTTTGCACTCTAAGACCTGGGTCATGACCTTACTTAGGGACAGGAAATAGTTATCAGGTCACTGAATGGTCAAATGAAAAAGGATTTGAAATGCTTCGGTACTCAGAGATCTATTCATCTAAAATGATTGCCTTATGCAGTATTAAAAGCTGTGGATCTGAATGCAGAATCAACTTGTTTACATATATATTTGGCTGAGATGCATATATCACACTACAAAGATTTTGGACATAAAATCTCAAGAAAAGGAGAAAAAAGAAAGAATCTCAGGAGATGCAAATAAAACTATCTGAACTATTATATCATCTTATTCAACAATGAGAAAAAATAGTTTTCAACCTCTGATGACATTTTGGGTGAAAACTCCTACTGAAGTCATCACTGGGTAGTTAACTACCAAAAGAGCAGAAAGATTTTTTTTTCCCTTGTGTGCAGTTCTTTTTAGGTTGGTAAAAACTGGTAAATTAGTATGTTATGAAAGCACAGGTAACCAGCCATACATTGTATAAAATCCTAGTTTTGGAAGTTTCTTGGAACAAACAAACAAACACTCTCTAAGTTAGAGGCCACATTTAAATCCAATGCAGTAATATAATCCTTGTGTCCCCACAAATTACAACAGTCTGCAAAACAGCAGAGTCAGGGACAAAGAGATAGTAAACAGGCAGGTGAAATGTGGCCAGAAGCCTTGAACATATGAATACAGGAACCCTGAAGAATAGAACCACAATGAGAATTCATAATATTAGTTGGTGTGTATCTATGGCAAGTACCTCCTGTTCAGGAACTTCAGGCAAATATAATTTTTTTTTCTCTTTTTCTTTTTTTTTGGTAATTAAATGTGAAAAGCAAGAATATTAATTAAAATGTCATATGTCTAGATCAGACACCAAAGTGCACTGCATAAACACATATAAATTATGTTTTACATATTTATTTTTAAACATAATTTCAGGATTGCTTCATTCCACGAATATTGAAAAAATCCTACACTATCACTGACAGACAGGAGGCTAGAAAATTAGGCACAGATTTTATTTTTCAGTTTTATTTTATAATAAGAAACTGGACCACTAGAACTATGTAACCGAAGCTTAAGTGCGTGCACTGTAAGGCCCCTGCAGTCCTTTACAAGTTTTCAGCGTGCCGCTGTTGTGAACTGGGTTTGCACTCTGCCAGCAGAGCAGCTCTGACCCATGGAGAGCACTCCTTCAGATCAACACTGCCTCAGGCTTTACTGCTTTCTCCAAGAAGTCTTACATTTCAGGCATCAAGTTGAATTTCTTCTGGAGATGATTAACCCAAACCCATGACAGATTTTTTCCAAGATATCCAACTCCTTATGTTTATTTTATCCTGGCTCTTTTTGGATGTACTGGACACAAGTAACCTACTCATTTTACATGTTGAAGGGCTGGTGGAGAGCCATTAATTCCTTAAAATGAGAAAATATTTCAATGCGAGAGTTCTGTTGTGTGAGCTCAAACTAAATAATAAGAAACAAAGCCATAGAATTATGGTTTTAAAAGATAGACCCCCTTGTGCACAAGTTTCTGTAACACATTTTTATTACATTTCAGGACATATCTTACATTTTCTGAAAATGTATTATTTTGTCATTTTTGTCAGTGCTGTACGGATTAGAAACTGCTTCCCTAATGTGGCATACAAATTTAGAGCCTGGGAGGTACGTAATAGTTGCATTTTACTGTAAACATGGCAATGCAACTAGTAGCATTGCAGCAAGGCCAGATTTCAAAAGTGGTTATCCTTTTGAGACAGCAGATCAATACAAGATTACTTACTCTAGAAACTGATATTTACAAACAATGTGATTCGTGGGAGCTGATGCCATTAATATTTCTCATTGAACATAGCTAATTTCTAAAAGGTGAAAACAGCTAAAACAAATTATCAGTTATAGTTCAATGATTTTTAAAATTCTCTTAAATAACAAAGAACAAAACATTTAAAGCCCATATAAAGATGAATATTAGCATTCCAGCCTTGGTACTTTCTCTTAACTGTCATGCAGATGTGATTTGTCAAGCATCAGTGATTTGAATCAATATAAATTATATTAAATATCATACACACTTTTTTCCCAATGTATTCATATTTTAAAATACAGAAAATCTAAGAAAATATGTTGGTCATTATGCAACAACACTTTAATGAACTCACAGAATTAACTAATAGCTAACCTTAAATTCCAACTTTCCAAAGTCTGACACGTGCACTTTCAATTACCACTAGTAATAATAAGCTATAAGAATGTTTTGCAATATATTTCACTTGAGACTACAAGGGGGTTCATAATTATGAACTATTAGAAAGCTGGAAAACAGATGACTAAGTGGATTCCTTTATATTTATCTTCCAATCATATGACATAATCACAAGCTCATTTTACTTCTTATTCTTGAAAAATAAATGTTATTTCTACTGACAATTTCAACAGAAATAAATAAATATTGCCATAATTTAAAGTCACCTGAGAAAGCACAATCTATTCATTATCAAATTTGTATTGGTGAAATTGGTCTTAACATTCTACCCGTTACATTTTCTTTAGTCACCATGAGCATAAAATGACAGGAAATACAGTACTGCCAACTGGAACTATAAGTTCCTAAACTACAGCAAACATATCTTGTCAACACAGCCCAGTGCACTTTTAATATAGTCAAACTTCCTGGCATAAATCATTGTGCACATTTTCAGGTGAAGTCACATTGCACTTTGAAGTGTATGGTATAGATGTGTCACTGATGGATATGTATATGACTAAAAATAAATATACTATATATGCCAATAAATCACCTCACCTACAAAATTAAACAGAACACAGTCTCTGAAATTATGTGAAATAAAAGGAATCATATCCAAATAATACTTGGACAGTTTGAATGGATTTTCAGCTGATCTACTGCATTCTTCCAACTTGCTCTACAGATTGGAATTCAGCTTCCCATTCCACTGAACAAAAATTATTTGGATAACCCACTAAAACTATTGAGGTAACTGGATTAAAGAGGACCCAAAAAGACACATAGTGTTTGCAAAGCTCATAGCAAAACAATGTGCTAGCCTTAGGGCTCATTCTTTAGTTTTCAGCTGCTGTACTGGGACTAAGCATTCACACTGTTGGCTAGAAAAGTATCCTTCTTCTATGTAAATGAAATTACAGATCCTGTAATTACAGACCCACAGATGGCAGAGATGCTATGTTACATGTTCAGCCAGGACTAATTGGAGCTTCCCAAGAGGAGTCAAGGATAGATTCTTCCTTCAGTTCCTGATGTACTTTACCCAAAACAGTCAAGACTATTTTACATTAAATTAACAACTGAAATAGCCTCCAGACAAAAAGAGGACAAGCAGCCATAAAGCTTTCTAAAAAATATGCTTTGATGCAAAATATGGAATTATGACAATTATCTGTGTTCCCTTATAAAGTTTCAAAAATGTTGAGATTGTTGAAATGTCACCATCTAAAAACCATAAAAATATCTCCAAGGATATTCATTGAACCAGAATATTCACTAGAGAAGGCATATTTTGTTTTTCAGCTACCTGACACTAAACGAAACTCAACAGCCATGATGGAAGTATAACCTTATCACACCAAATAAACGAGTGTAATATACACAATCCCAGGAAATGTCCAGCATATCATCAGGAGTACATCAAGTCAGGCTTTCATCTGTCTTCAGGTTTTCGATCAGGGTATAGTTTGTTATGAGAAACAGTAAATACATATTTACACTTGCATATTCTGTGGCTTACTTTATAACCTACTCAAGTTATTGTCACAATATATAATAAAGATTCAAATATATTATTTATTTAAATAACCATTTTAATGAATCTGTATTATACAATGACCACATGCATTAAATTAATTTTAAAGAAACTGAAACTGCATCTGACAGTAAGTGTTAGAATTACAAAACGAATGTTGATATTAGTAATTACACCAGAGAGTAAATGTTCGTAAATACTTTCAAAGTATACAAATTAAAAGTCCTAAGTCCTATGCTTACTGAATTATTATACCTACTTATACTCATGGTATACGCTTATATATTTGTGTGAATATAGACATATCTATTGTATGTAAATATATTGACACATACTCATACATATGCAGCAATGCATTGAATTACATTCCCATGGTTTGTGCCTTCACATGCTGCTTGTATTTTTAAATGGTAACCTCTTTGTGAGAACAATACTTCCTCATGCTGTTGGCATGATATATGTATTACAAAGGGGTTTACTTCTGACTAACTTCTGTGGGTTACTGTGATACAAATGTGAAATAATGGCCCCTGGTGGGGATTTGTCTAACATCAATGAGTAAAGCATGATGACTCATCCAAAATTTAATACAGTTATTAATTATTTTTGAATATTTATGAATAAATAACTAAAGTTTTGAAAAAGTATTTTCCTACAACGTGTATGCTAACTTAGAGATGCGTGCATTATTCTATGCACAAGTTTTCAAAATTTGTTATTAATGTATTGCATATCAGCTTATCAAAATTTTTGTAGCAAGAAAAGAAGGCTGCAAATTATGACAGAATAAGAATCTCAGGAACTCAAAAGCATCAGATATTGAACTCATTCATTTTCACCCTTTATTTTTATATCTCTTATGCTTTTATTCCTTTTTGTCTTGTTTGTACTCTTACACACAAAATCATGGTGAAGACAAAAGAAATTAATCCAACACTTTAACTAGATTTCTTCTTAAATATTCATTACCATGATGTGTTCCAGTTTGAAAATCTAAAACTCTTCTAATTATTTCACTTCCTAGGGCATCCCCTTTCAAAAGTAGTGATTCTGTTATTTAACAGATAACACATGTGTACTTGCTGTTTTGCTGCTGATGCTATGACTTCTTCCCTCCATTTCCCAATTTAAAGAAATAAAGAAGGAATATACAGAATGTGCTCTTTTTTTTCTGTTTTTTTTTTATTTATTTTAAATTTACTTGTTTATGAAGAAGATGGTTTGGAGCTCAAATTTTCTACCCAAGGACTCACTACGAGTCTGTGAAGGTAAAAGGACTTCAATGAAGAAAGTTTATTTCCACCATGCAAAGGACAGGCCTGTGTTCTCTCGACTTAAAATACAGTGACCACAAGATTTATGGATACAGAGTGAGAACATTCCACATTCCTGTCACAGAAAGAACTCCAGTAAGAGAACAGACCCAAAGAAATCTATTCCAGGCAAAAGAGGAAGAAACACTCAAAAGGTGAGAGGGGAAACAAGGGAAGACATCACTAATAACACAACTCTGTGAAGTTATTATGCAGGTGCAAAGTGTTACTAATTCAAATTTAGAAACTTTAGTTCTGTCTGATGATATCTCACATACATATAAATAAATGCTCTGTGTTGCACTCTGCTTCTAATTCACAACTTAGAATTTTCTGGACATAATGTCTGAAGTAGCAATGCCTCTGGTAGAAGGACAATTTTATATTCTGGTCAAGCAGGAAAGTATCGCTTGTCTTCTTGAAGGCTCAGCAGACTGCCTGTGAGCACCCACGAGTGGTGAAAAAAGTCTCTGTTTATTAGCTGGCCAGAGGAGTACAATGATCCTTGAAATGAAAGATAATTAAGAGCACCACCACAATGCTTGCCTTTTGATATCTAATCTGTCTCGGTACCTTCTCTCCATAAATTCAAAAAGTAATTTCAGTAATACTTATAATGCGTACATCGGCTTTTCAAAACAAAGGGAAATGTTTCCAGGCAGGAACAGATAAACTGGGGGCAGGAAAGGTAGGCTAAACCTACACTGACTTTAGGGTACTGAACCTGTAATCAGGCTTATCTCTGACATGGTTTTGAACATTTCTACCATTGTTTCTAGTCTTGAACATTCACTTTTTCACGGGCAGTCTGCATGTCCTGTCTCCCCAGCATATGATGCATTCTGACGTATATAAGCATATGCCACAGAAACGTATATGAGATACTGGCAACACTCAATCAGGTGCAGTATATACAGACTCTCTATAGTCAAGGCAAAGTCATGTTTGGATCCAAAGCAAATAATAGTGCAAAAAATATTTCCTCTTCAGAATTCACCAAGAATTGTTTCCCAACAAATTTGAGCATGGACTCCTGAGTGTGAGGCAAATCTAGGCTTCCATACAACTAGGTTAACTGACTGGATTGCAGTTTGGGTATACTCAGATTCACTTCATACCTCTCTCAGACATGTTCTAATTTTTATCCTCATACAGTAAATATTAATACAGTATAATTTGTAATTTTACTTTGTGAAATTGGGAATAGATCAGATAGCATATGACTTTCTCTTTGAAAAAGATAAAAAGATAAAGGTGAGAACTTTCTGAATACACCATTCAATTGCAAAAGGAATCAAAACAATATAAAAACAATGTTTCTGGAGATGATTATCTTATTAAAACAAGGGCATTTTCAATAGACTTGGCCTTATTCTAATTATACGGAAACCAAGGAGAGTTTGAACATGAATTTCCACAGTAAAACAGCTATATCAGTATTTAAGCATTTGTGGAGAATTAATTTTATATTTACAAGCTGAATCTTCTTTCCTTGCCTTCTGTCAAATGGTGAAGTTTTGGGAAATATTTATGAAAGTACCTTCCAAAAAATATGCTAAGGATTTTTAAGAGTTAATGCCTAGCTTCAAAAAAATGACAATTAAATTAAGAACTTGAAGTGATACTTCATTTATAAAGTTTTATTCTAGTACTTTGTATTTTTTATCTCTGTGACATGCTTTGACATTTTTTATGATGAAGATTTAATAATAAAAAATAAACAAATAAGTTAGCCTCCATCTCCCTATGAATTAAGCTCTAAGAGCACCTCCTGCTCTCCACAATGAATTGAAATATTTCACTTCTGTAACTTGAGATATCCAGGAACAGATAAGGTTCTTAAACTTCCACCTTCTTCTATTTGTGCATATAGTTTTATATTTCAAGTAGGCCTATTTAAAAGACATTGCAAGATATATATGCTTATATGCATAGAATGAAATACTTGTTCATACCTTCAAAGTATCCAGCATTTATAGGCTGTGTCTTCCTTGGTGGTTTCACAGGGAGATGTTTATTTTCATTGTTTTTGAACAACGCCAGGCGCACAGCTGGGTCTAGATGACAAGAACAAGTTAAAATCAAAGGTCAGACCTGGCTCATTCATTCCTTCAAGCAGTTTTTCACCTTTTAGCCACTTAATAAATGAAAATACCTTTAAAAGTAGGTTTTCTATTCACAAAGGATTATACTTTCTAAAATAAAGCCATATAAATACACATGCAACTGAGAATCAAAGTCATTGTTTTGCAGGATTTTAACACTGTTGATCTTTAAGCTCACTCATTTCCAAATTAAAAATAAACCCTGCAGCATATATTTGCAGAAAATATTTTTAAGAATCTGGTTTTAAAGCTTGATATTAAAGCAGAAATATTACCAGGATACATGTCAAGCAGTGTTTCTAAAACCTTTGGTCCAGCATTATTCACCAGTCTAAATCAAGACATTTACACCTAAAAAATATTAACAGGAGGCAGCTTATTTTTTGAGGCTACACTTGTAGATAATAAGCTAGTCTTCCTTCATGTCCCATCCTAATTGAAATAAAAAAATACCCCAACAGTCTATAGACTCATCTATATGCTGAAGTATGAAATCTTGACTAATTTCTTAACTGTTACTTTTAAAAGTTTGCAAAGAAGCAAACATGAGCAGAGAATTGTACACAAATCTAGGTAAGACACCTTCCTAGACTTGTTAAAAAAAATGTTTAATTAACAAAAGCTAAACTTATGCAAAAACCACACAAGTCAGGAGAGGTGATTTTCACATGTTATTTCTGAAGTGAAGGAAGGATTTTTTGCTTGGCATTGGAGGAAAGTAAGAGTTTATGGGAAACAGTGAATTAGAAGGAATGTGAAAATTTTGGGCAGAATGCAGAATAAACCAGCAATATATTTAAAAAAAAAAAAAAAAAAAGGACTGAAAAGAATATAGAAACAAAAGCAGATACACAATGATGAGCACAAGTATATAGAGTTTTGCAGGTATGCCACTGAGAAAGGTAACATGGGTAACAATGCCAAAGAAAAGATAAAAGTAGTATGTTTGACAGGGTTAAAGAAGACTAGCCCAAGCAGATATATCCACTTTCAGGAATATCTGAGAAACCATGAGGCATTAAGTTGTGTACCTACAAAGGTGACTAAAAACTGTCTGAAAAGGGTAGAAATTAGTAACGAGGAGGAAAAAAGCATATCAAGAGCTTATCAATAATGGAGCATATCAAGAAAGTGGAAATGGCAAGCAAAGGATCTAAATTTTCAGAAAGAATGCAAGTGTAGTAAAAATGAATATGTGAGACTGCCGGAACAGAGAGAGCAGGAAAACTGGTTATGGAAAGACTCAAAGAGCATTCAGTCAGAATACATTGAAATTACTAGTTATGCCTGGTGCTTCATTTTGAGTTTGTAACATGTCCTTTTTAGTGTTTATTGAGAGAGTTTATAAGACCATGATAATACTGCAGCAAAGTAAATAGCTTTTTTGTTTGTTGGTTTTCTTATTTCTAGAAATAAAGGACCAGGATTTTTGGCGAAGTCACACAGAGTTATTAGTCACAAGTTAGATTTCTCAAACATTTATTTGTGCACAAAGATGTCAGCAATAATGTCTTCTATGAACTGGGAAGAAGGGTAAATAATGGAAATTGTTCTTCTAAGAGATTCCTATCAGAAGATTTATCTCTGAATCTTTGCAAAATAACTTAAAGAATCTACATGGATTTAACACAGTGCCAGACTACTTGAATTTGTACCTACCTGGATCACCTCAACCATTGCCTACAGCTCTTTTGTTATTAAAAATGAGTCCTTTTCTTTATCTAGTCCCAAATGTAGGCAATATTACACAGATTACTTCATAATACTAGTGCTTTTCAGCCTCTGAGTAAGCTAGGGAAATGAACTCCATGTATGCTTTGATGACAAGCAATCATGTTTTAGATTTCACACAGAGAACTGTGAAAGAGTCCAATAGTTCAAAATCATACAAATATCTTCCTGGATTCTGGCATACTCATTTAAATGTGGCTTATTAGATGATGATCTGTGCTCACAATCTAGAAACCAGGTAGGTAATTTAATGCACATTCCTTGGCTGCCTCCAAATATAGAAGCTAAGTTGGACAAACACAATATATGTTATGGAAACAATATGGAAGGAATAGTTACTGCCTGATCTGGCACCCCATTTCTAGACTTCTCATTAATATGTGAAACTGAAAAATTAAAATGTTAGCCATTTATTTTTGTTGTGCAACATATGTAATTAGGGAAACATAAACATAGTGTGACAACTTTAAAGAGATGGTAAGACAAAACAGCACACAGTAACAGATGCTTATCTATAATGTAAATTCATTTGGAAGAAAGACCAGAATTTGTTCCATAATGGCACAGTGATTAGAACTCCAACTCATCCATGGCTGGAATTCCCAGATGATACTGTTACATGTATCTCAATCTCACAATCACAACAGAAGTAGCTTTTTTTCTGTTACAAAGAAAATATCGATCAGTGGTCATTTATGTAATGTGTAATAATATGCCCCAAATTTTTATTCTGTTAAGTCAGATCATCTGTTTTGGGGTTGTGGGTTCGAGGAAGGTGGGTTGAGTTTTTTACTGGTTTTTAGTTCATTTTTTAATTAGTGTGCACTGCTGTCTAAAATTCTAAATTTGAACTAAAAAATATTTGCTGACCTCTATGAAATGTCTTTATCACTGTGTCCTAGTTCTCATGATCAAGGTCCACTTCAGCTGCTTTTCACCTTTTTTTTTTTCCCTACCTATGTGGTATCAAGTATTACCATAGAATCACAGAATCATAAAGGTTGGAAAAGACCTCCAAGATCATCAAGTCCAACCTTTGACCAAACACCACCATGTCAACTAAAGCAGAGCACAAAGTGCCACATCCAGTAATTTCTTGAATGCTTCCAGGGATGGGGACTCCACCATCTCCCTGGGCAGCCTGCTCCAATGCTTAACTACACTTTCAGTGAAAAAATTCTGCCTGAACCTCCCCTGGCACTGCTTGAGGCCACTTCCTCCCATCCTGTTGCTGGCTGCCTGGGAGAAGAGACCGACCCCCAGCTGGCTACAACCGCCTTTCAGGGAGTTGTGCAGAGTGATAAGGTCTCCCCTAAGGCTCCTCTCCTCCAGGTTAAACCACCTCAGCTCCCTCAGCCGCTCCTCACAGGACTTGTGCTCCAGACCCATCACCAGCCTTGTTGCCCCTCTCTGGACACTCTCCAGACCTCAATGCCTTTTTTGTAGTGGTTAGCTCAGAACTGGACACAGGACTTGAGGTGCGGCTTCACCAGTGCTAAGTACAGAGGGACAATCAGTGCCCTGGTCCTGATGGACACACTATTGCTGATCCAGGCCAGTATGTCATTGGCCTTCTTGGCCACCTGGGCACACTGCTGGATCATGTTCAGCTGGCTGTCAACCAGCATCCAAAGTCCTTTTCCTCTGGGCTACTCTCCAGACACTGTTTCCTAAACCTCAAGCACTGCCTGGTGGCGCTGCAATCCAAGGGCACTGGCACTTCCCCCTTGTTGAACCTCGTAACTGGCCTCGGCCCATCAATCCAGCTGGCCCATATCCCCCTGCAAAGCATTCCTGCCTTCCAGCAGATCAATTTAATGCCATCTGCAAATTTACTGACCATGCCTTCAATCCCCTCCTCCAGATCATAAATGAAGATACTGAACAGCCCAGCACCAATACTGAGCTCTGGGGAACCCCACTAGTGGCCAGTTGCCAACGGGATGGAGCACCATTCGCTACCACTCTGTGGGCCGGGCCATCCAGCCTGTTTTTAACCCAGCAGAGTGCACCTGTCCAAGCCAGCTTCTCCAGGAGAATGCTGGGGGAGGAAGTCTCAAAGGCTTTACTGAACTCCAGGCTGACAAAATCCACAGCCTTTCCCTTATCCAACAGGTGAGTCACATGGTCATAAAATGAGATCACGTTGGTCAAAGCAGGGCCTGCTTTTTCTAAACCCATGCTGGCTGGGCCTGATCCACTGACAAGAGAACTTCTTTTGGAGAGGAAAAGGTTAAACAAGAAGTAGTACATCAGCGTAGGAGAGACAAGCTTTCAGCCATCTTAAAAGAAAAATAAGTCAACTATGAGAGGCTAATAATATAAAACCCACAGAACCAAGGAAATTCCAAATTAAGCAAGAAACTTGGTACTATTGGGCCAAGACATCTTTAGGAAGCTAGGATTGTAATGAATCACAGTCACTTAATACTTAAGAGCAGTGAGGCGCAATAATGTCTGCTGTATTTAGATTTTGAATTAGAATTTCTGTAGAATGTTATGCACCCAGGTGAACAGGAATATTTCTGACATTATGCCAGCTTTACTTGGCTGCAAATTTTCTGGTTTCTTTCCCATGCTTTTTGTATTATCTTACTGCATAGTAAAAATAGCTGAAGCAGACACAGCATACATTTGGTATCATTAAAATACAGGCCACAACTTTCTCCAACTACATAAACAATCATACATAACAATAGTGGATTAGGGCACACAGGCCTTAAGGCCATTAGCTGGTGGGACTGGTCTGCTGCAATATAAACCTTGTCTGAATCACTCTCTATTATAAGGCTATGCTACTTTAAGCTCTCCCTTGTAATACAAACCACAAGATTCAGTGCACTTGCTAGTATTTTCCATAGTTTTATCTTTACTGAGAAGGTTTGTGGCCAGACATATGAGGTAAGATACTTCTCAGTTACTTCTATAAGGTTTAACTCTGTACTTCAGCAAGTCACTCTAGGTTTTGTGTCTAGGCAAACTATAGAACTATAAATGCTTTTACAGTGAGACACAAGTAGCCTGTTTTTGAATTAAGTTTGAAGAGGAAATTTCTTTCCATAAAACAATGCAGATGACTAACTCAGATGTGGACTTCTATAATTATCAAATGAATACCATCACTGTTGAACTAGTAGAAGACAAATGTTTTGGATGGAAAATAAAAAGGAATACATTTCCACACCTGAATATGTTAAGAATCAAAACTGTTCTGGGCTGTCTAGTCCAGGTTCCGATCCAGCAGACCAACTATACTAAAGAGCCACTGTAAAACTCTCTTAATGCAAGCTGAATTAACACTTTGCACTTGTGAATCTCAGGTTTATGGCAAAGGACTTTGATAGCATATGGAAGGAGAAAACATACTCTGACAGCTAATTTGTTTCTAGAAGATCCATTAGTACCTTATCATTACCTGAAAATAATGAGATCCTTGCACAGAATGATCAATAGCATATAAAAGATGTTTGGGATTATACTGAAATCTCAACATAAAAGCTATCAGTTTAATGTGATTAGCTAATAATTTATTTGTATCTAGAACCTTTACAGTTGTTGCTTTGCATTTTCTCAGAAGTTAAAGTTTTGCTTCTAAGTCAGATGTGTAAGTAGATAGAACATCAAAAATTGATTCTTTATACCTCATAATTCCCACTTTTGAATGGATGCTCATTACTTACTTTCTAGTGGGTATGAATTTTTATCACAAACAAAATTATTTTCCTGTAGTTTGCATACATTCAACTATTTTAAATTAGAAAGCTAAAAAGGAAACAGTTGTAATTATAACACTGAAGACCTGGAAATTCAAAAAAAAGAACAGAAATAGTATTGCTAAAACTAAATCCTATAACATTCCATATGCAGCATCAGCAAGTACAAGACGAATGACCCTCCTTTCAGTGGAGATGAAGGCAATAGGATGGTAACTTCTATAGAAATATTAAAAGATAATGTTGACATCTACTTATTCAGATGAATTTAAATCTGCTTTTAAATATTAGAAGGAATAAAGTCTCTTCTGGAATTCCTGCTTCAGTAGGGTTAAATTCAAAGCAATTGCCTAAGACTGCAAACTCTCTCTCCCTAGTTACACTGAAATTGCTAAAAGTAACCCAGCATGAGCTGTACCACACAGAGATCCAGGAAAGATACTGGCAGCCCAATGGGTCTGGTTACAGTTTCCTGATCTGGAGCTCACTAGCCTTGGGACAAGGTGTATCTACTCTAATTTAAATGCTGCAAAGTCCCTCTGTTCTACCAGGCCCTCAAAAAGACCCTCATTTACTGTCACCAATTTCAGAGGACGTGGGGATTCTTCTCACAAGGTGAATATTTGATCAGGACTTTTTTTTTTGAGTAAAAGATCTGAGCTGTAAGATCAGTTTAATATAAAAATACTTCTTTTGTTTAATAATATCCATTTTGTCCTTACTGACCAAGGAAGGACTGACAGTCAGTGTGCTGTATGAGAAATAATAGTTAGCTTGATAACCATTTTATTGAAAAGGGATGGAGTGAAATATTTTCAGTCACATTTTTTGGTTCTGGAAACTATGCTTTCTGTTCATATGAAAAAAATCATGTGATTTTAATGACTGACAGAGAACTCCATACAGGCAAATTATACACACAGGTTATTTTTGTGCTTGATGTAATAGTCAGAAAGACAAAAAAATTCTACATGAGGTAGTGTCAAGAGGAGAAAATTTGAAACTACAAAAACATTGGGCAAAAGTTTTTTCAACTTTTTTAGAACTAGCAATATACTTTGAGAATATTCCAAGCCTTACATTAAAAAACTCAACACCCATACATCACATTGAATGATCTGAACAAAGTGAACATAAACATATCCAAGAAATCCATTAGAACTACAACAAAAATAGGACAGCAAATTTGATATGCTCAATCAGATATTTATGACTGGATTAATTACTAACATAAGACAGACAGCATATGGAGAAAAGAAGATATAACCTATTAAATTTTATTGATTGAAAAATTATACAGAGGCCACAAACTGAAATATAGATTAAAAATCCCAGCTGCACAACAGATACTTATTCCTTTTACTCTTTCTTATTTTTTTTTTTTTAAATAAGGTAACATGGTAGGGCACCATGGAAAGCTATGACTTAATTTTAATAACTTCAACCTCTTATCCATATACTATCTTTTCCACAAAGTTTGGTTTGCTGGTTACATGTCTTTTTGTTTCCTTCCCTTTTTACTATTTTTTTTAAACTATAGATAATTTTTGTCATATTTAGTCTTAGTCATAGGTGTGGTATTTAAAGTAGAAAAAATTATACAGTGAAACACTTTGTTTAAATATATCTGTAGGCTGATTCTTTTCCCTTCAAAAAGTGAAACATCTTTCAATATTTTCAACACTTAATGCCAAAGTTTTGCAAAGTTATGCAGAAGAGTGATGATACAAAATATATGTAAATAAGGGTGCATTTCCTAAAGACCATTTAATGTCCTGTTGTCAACTAGGCTCCAACATGTTTAAATGTTTCTTATACCATCAGTATTTGACTAATATGTTTATTAATATATTCCAGCAACATTTGCACTAGCATTTCATACTAACAATTAATGATTCTGAGAAAGGTTCATTGACATTAGAGGTATCTGAGAAGAAGTAGAAGACAATTGGATGAGAAGCTGGATAAGATTTATTTATTTCCACAGTAAATATATAATTTGAAAAATTAATGGTTTAATTTCATATATATCAAACTGTTGTTTTCATATATAGTTCTTGAATAAGTCAATAATTTTAACCTAATATTTTCCTAAGAAGAAAATATAAGAAGTACAAAAAGCAGAAATATAAATTCCACATCTAGAAAAAGAGACACATGAACAGGAAGAAACAAAAATTTCTGTTTACCACAGCTGTCAAATATTCGACTTCAAAATCCAGTAGAATGGTTTTTAAAATCGAAATATATTGATTTAAATGGAGTTGTTTTTACTGAATCACACTCTATTCAAATTGATGTTTAATGATGTACAAGAGAAGTTTTTAAAAGAAAGACACTATTTTCCGAATGGAAAAATTACATTAATGTAACCATCATTTTAACTGTTGACTTACCTAAACCTGTATTACTGTATTTTTTCGGTTTCATTTTATGGGCCCTCTTTAGCATTAGCTGTGCAGTAGAAATATCCTTAAAGCCCCTAAGGGAAGAAAATAACTTACTAAATATTTCACATGTATTACGTTACACCAGCTGCATATTACTGTATAATACACTTTTCAAAAAGAATACTGGCATGTAGTACTGATCTATGGTATGAAACTTTCTGAATTACAGAGATAGCTGCAATTCTTAACATTACATTATTGCAACTTATAAGATAGTTTCCCAGACAGTTACAAATTAATTACAATAATTTTTACTTTGGTAGAAAACAGACATTCTTCAAAGGTGGAACTTAAAAAAAGCAAGCAACAACAGCCAACTATAATATACCTATTCCTGGAAGTCCCTGTGTAAGCAAAAGACCTTAACATACCATTCTTTTGATATTTTCTCTTCTTTTTCAGATATAGATAAACATTTCTTTTCTTCTTTCCCTTTAGAAAGCTGTGATATTGTTTTCTTCCCTGACCTGGAAACAAATATAAGAGCAGTACTGAAAGGTAAGTAAATAAGAAAGGGTCTGGGGTGACTAATTTGCAGCCTTTGTTATTCTGCAACTTGTTTGTGCCTTTTAAAGGCACTTTTGAAGTTTGAAAATGATACCAAAAAAATCTGTTTTAATACTCCATGAAGGTTTTATCTTGGAGAGTAATAAAAGTCTGCCATCAATTTGAAATGTTTACATTTCAATTACTTGTAGCATATTTCAGTCCTTTCACAGAATGCAGCTGTGTAAGAAATCCCTTTTAATCTTTATCTAGTCTCAAAAATCTCTATTTCAACATCTATTTCATAATATATGCAAAAAAATTGAAGTTTTATGATTTATAGTCAAACCTAAACAAATAAAACTACACATATATTCTTATATTCTTAATTGTGGTAGCCAATGAAAAATAACAACTGAATTTAATATATTTGCTTTTAGCAAGTAAATACATTTTAACTCCAGTAATATCACATTAACCACATAAAAGTGGCAAAAACATCAGAAAACAGCCTGTTATTCTCCTTTTAATTTTTGTCAAATTAAAATTAACTAAATATAATTAAAAAATATATAATTTAACTTACCTGCTATGAAAATGGGTATTTTCTGCTGAGTATGAATGTGGTCTGTTAGCACACTGCCAAACTTCTTGTGGTGACAATGGCAAACTACTTGAATGTTCACTGGAATCTGAAGGCCTAGAAAACTCCTAAGAGAAAAAGAAAAGGAATGCAGCTGATGCTACCTCTGAGTTTAAAACATGCAGGAAAACCTGCACCAGGGTTTGCAGAGTTTATCACTAATAACTGAAAGGATTCTTAATGGTGATATGCCCATTTTTAAATAGGAAAAAAAGGGGACTTTAGTTACATTTAACATCACCAAATATAATAAATTATACATTTACAAGACTCTTTTCTCTTAATTGTAGGAAACAAAACATTAGTAATATTATGCTTTATATAAGAATAGAAAACCCTACAAAAACAAAAAGCCAAAACTTCAAAGTTTATCAAATATCTAGCAGACATTACAGTTCAATGACCTTTAGCTGTTCTGAAAACATTCAGCTGTTGTCATATAATGCAGATCTTAGTATTTTTTAAGTAGTTTGTCAACTAGCAATTTTTAATCCATTGCCAAACGTGCAGATGAAGCACATCATCTTTTTTTTCTGCTACTGTGAAGTAAAGTGTTGAAATAAATCCAAAATAAAGAAAAAATTAAGCGAATGAAAGAAAATCTAAAAGAAAAATTGCATCTGGAGATGAGGAGGAAGTCTGAGACTTCTAAAGTAATTGTGTTTTTAAGTCACTAAATTGTCATATTAATCATCCCAGAATAGCATATTCTTAAGGAATGAATAAAGACTGAAGACTAAGTTGTTTCTGTGACATGTTACCTTTGGCCAGCGCAGCTGGTCTGAGAGCAGGAGTGTTTTTGAAGGGAAACGGGTGGAATCTAGAGTTAGCCATTCCTCCTCTAATGCAGCCTGCATGAATGAGCAAAGTCAAATAGTGCACTGATAAAATCAGTTTAGTTTTGGTAACTTTTGCGAAGTCTCTTTTAAATTGTCTTACATACTTCGTACATGTTTTCAAGTTGTATATCAGAACCGCCACCTGCAGAACAATCACACTCAAAGCACCTTTGGAGATGCTGTGCTGCACTGTTTCATTTTAAACAAATCAGATCAACACTATTTGTGGGTTGTGTGGGTCCTTTTTGGGTTTTGGTTTTGTTTTGTAAATAAGATGCATCTCCTCCTTCTCAAATTCCTGTAATTTTATTCCAACATTGTTAGCAAACCCAAGTTATTATAAAAGACTACCAAGCTTTGAAAAAACACAGACCTGCGATACTTAAAGGCATAAGGAACATGAAGAGCTCTATGTGCTGTTTTTGACTAATTGAGTATTTTATGTCCAGATGTAGGTGCCTAATTCTGTCAAACTTGCTCTTGTTGAACTGAATTGGTGAATAACTTTCATCAAAATTTGGGGTTTAAAAAGTAAACGCTATATGTACTTATTGCTTCAATTAAGCACTTTTATTTTTGATGTTATGGACTAAATGGGACACTAAAATAATGGCTGGAATGAAGAAGCATGACAGAAATAGTTGCTAACTGGTGTCTCTAGCACTTTTAGGCAGAATTCAGTTTTCTTTCATAAAAACAAAATCTAGACTTTGTTTCAGACCCAACCTGTATATGACTTGTTTTTCTTAGAGGTCCTTGAGGTTTTTTTACCACATGTTCTTTCAATATACTTTGATAAGTGAGAGAAGCAAGTCACTCCCACACAGTAAGTAAATACCACTGAAGAATTTGGCTTGACTTACAGGGCTCAGTCATTCAGGTTCTTCTTATTTCAACAGCAAAGAGCCTGGGGTTCATTCTTTTGAACATGTCTGATTTATAAAACTGGACTACCTTTCTCCCATTCATAAAAGATTTCAGAATTTTCCCATTTCTGGACCTGAGAAATTATCCTAAGTTTGGATACCTTAATGTACAGTTTGTACAAACAGGACTTTGTATGGCCTTAGACAGGTGAACAGGAAGATCTTCCAAGCCCTTTGAAAGTCCGAGGGACAAAAAAATAATATTCCAGGTATTTTGAAAGGTTACTTTTGTAACTTCAGGTTACTTCAGGTACTGGTCACACAGTTTGGTGGCTCTAAGATCACTCTCTGCTTCCATTCTGATCAAGCTTTGAAAAATAATAGTCTTTTATTTTATTTTCATGTCTTAAAAGGGATTAATTCCTACATCTGATTGATTCCCTGCTTCTGGAATTCCCTGTTATTTGATTGCAGTATATTTTGGGTTTCATTCCTTTATTTAATAAATCTGCAAAAGTTCTATGCCTTCCTTATTAACAAATAATGTCTCTTTGCCACTCTTCCCCTCCTCAACATTTCAGTTAATGATAAATATACAACACTATGCATTTTATCATACCTCCTCTCTCAGGTAGTTGTATATGTTAAGAAAACTATGTAAATAAACCACAGAGGCATGCAACAAACAAAATGTATCACATTCTTTAACTTTCATGGTTATCTACAACCCACTAATTTATCTCTCCTCAGTGATGTGATTACTCTTATATGCTGATAACCACTGAGGGGTTGATTCACACAATTTTCATTAAAAAAAAAATCCATTCCAGAAAGCAGACTGTAGTAAATCAAATCCCTAAGGTGATCAATTAAATATATGGAATTGGTACAATTTAAACATAGAAGACTGACAAGTATTTCAGCAGAGACAAAGCCACACCACCTCAAGTTTTACAATTGCCTGGAGGCTATGGGCAGAATGGTCAAAAAGAAAAGCTATGAAAAAGGTACAACATTTGACTGAAAACTTTCAGTGAAAATAGATATTATTCCTCCTTGTGCTCTTTAAATTTACTTCTCAACTGCACTATGCAAATCATATTTTTAGCTTTTCAGATGAGAATTTTTTACTTATTTTCCAAGTCTGGGCATACAATCCAGTTAACAGTGGTGGTATATACAGGTATATGAAAATAGCAATTTTCGGAAATACTTTTTTCCTCCTCTATTTGCAAGAGAATCAACAGAGGTGGGAGAGAGACAGATTTCCACTTCTTGTAAAATTTAAATGTCAATCAACTTAATTGGTGTGTACAATTGTGTGTCCATTATTTACCTAAGTACTTAAATGTCTTACAGTAGCAGTGTGTATTATCCAAGCTCTAATGTCAGATTTCAAGCCAAGCCTGCATGCTAGCTATTCGAATTTTTACCTCTCCGATGAAACAGTATGTAACAGAAGAAAACACCAAACAAATTAAAAAAACTCCCACTTGACAAACAAACAAAGAGCCAAACCGAAACAAAAATCCCCATGAGAAATAACACTCCAAAGGTGTAGCCAATTTTTTGGAACAAGAATCACTTAACAGTATACTTATTGAATCCTTTTGCTCTATAGCTGTACCATAACCCAATTAAAGTTCTTTACTCTTAATGTCCATGTTGAAACTTTTTTCACTAATATTTCTTAGCCCAGTGTTTGCCATTAATTAACTTAATATTACTAGTGTTTTCATTTCTTTTGTAGCCTATAAAATGTAGGTCAGTGTCCTAAGCATTGAAAAGAAGTATCAGTAAAAATATAAAAGTATGAATCAAAGGTATAAATATGGAAGACAACAAAAAAAAGATAACTGACTTACCATTAAGCACATCTGGTACTCCTCTGAATGTACAGCACATTACAAAAATATATCACACTTATGTTTGCTTTGTCCACAAAAATAAACACATAACTGATTTTCAAATACACCCTTCCACTATGTTTTCCCTGGACATTTTCACAGCACTAAGCTCAACAAACTTCTGCCCATACTTTCCCTACAAACAGTCTAATGAAAAGTTTATGACAGATTTACCAGCACCTAAGGCTAAACACTAGATCTGTTTGTACTGATATTGCTCACTAAGAGAAAAAACCAACAATCTGAGATGAATTACAAAGCAAATAAAATGACAGGTTTTGATTGTATGGTCCACATAAACAGCTACATGCATACTATATTTATATTTATATTTATATTTATATTTATATTTATATTTATATTTATATTTATATTTATATTTATATTTATTTCTAAAGCCAAATATAGGAATTTCCTAAATACTGTGGTATACAGTGTGGCTTTACACATGTGTAAATCACATACTGTTCATTTAACACATTTCAGTTCATCTGAAGAAATCTTTTATGATTTTTAACCTCCATACTTTATTTCAGCTGTTTGTTTCAAAAAGATCGTATTAATTAATTTTCAAGTTTCACATGCACACAAAACCTACATAGATCTTCTTATTTTTTGTTACACCTCTTTTTTTGTTAACCTGTTTGAAACAAATTTTTAAATTTTTAAACACAATATAATTATCCATTATATCACTCTTCAAGAAGAAGGAGGTGTGAATCTGTTTAGGGCTGGGCTTTTCCTTCTGAATTTTGATAATAAAGCTTCATATTATTAGCTGTTTCCATTTATCCATTAGGATCAAGAACTTTTTATACTGATTCACAATGCATTTTTTATCCTTTGAGAGACTACTCCTACAGGGTCCCTCCTTTGATTTTTCAGCTCATTAATAAACTCTGGAGGCTTGGGGTTTTTCTGGGTTTTTTTTTCATGGCATATTATATAAAGCCTTTTTCATTTTGTTATTGCTTCATTTTTCAAGTATTTACTCTATTGCTTCCTTTGCAAAATGCAATAACTATTTACGTCAGGCATAAAACTTCTGTAGTCTCAGAAACAGAATTCAATCCTACAAAGTGAGTGAGTGGTTCTGCTGACTTTAATTGGGTCTGAATACACTGCTGAAAAGTCGAGTTTTAGTGTAAACATTATTTAATCCTAGGCATCTTTTATATGCTCTGGATTACATTCTGGAGCTAAATAATCTTTTATAATATATCATGACTATACATGTAATTCGGGCTGTTCTGAGTCATATTTATACCACAAACAAAAAGTAGTTCTCAGGACAGTGTCAAACCTACACTCAGCTTTGAAGCATTTCTACAAGTAACTGTCCAAACTGTGAATAATGCCATCACATATTGCCTTTCATCTCTCTGAGATCAAGGCAGATCACAAGAGTATAATAGAAACCAAACCAATTCCTGAAACTGTATGATGGTTTGAAGCAGAGGATGCAAAAAGGCATTAACGATACAGACTGAAATGAAAGGCCAGTGTTTGACATCTAGCAGCCCTGATCTGGTCAGACCAAACACCCGTCTACATCAGTACTCTGCTTCCAGAAGAGTTCAGCAGCAGTAGCTTATGGAAAGGATGAAAAACGCCAGACATGATGAGGACAATACTTCCTTTAGTATATTCTTTCAGACCTTGGAAGCTGGTGATTTAAGGACCTTCTGCTAAAATCTAGGGAAATATTCCTCACCTTAAAACAGTAATCTAATTTCTAACGACAACTATAACTATCTAGTCAGTGTGTTTGCCACGTCATCTCTATGTCAAACCAGAAAGAACACAAATTGTGCACCACTCATAGGATATAACTGCTGAAGCAGCGTAGATTAACTTCAAAAGGGCATCATGTTGGATGCCATAGGAGCTGAAGCTACCCCAGGTTTCCAAACTTGGGGGACCTCAGAATCACCTACAGAAACTGTGAAATTATCTTCAAAAATTAGGGAAAACGAACTCTTTATACCTCTTTCATTACTTCTTTCATTTCCTCATTGACTCATTCACTGTTTTCAGGGCAGAAACGGTTTAGTCAGAAAAAACTATATTTATGTAATGCATTTATTTATATGATATTTTAAGATAAAAACAAGTAAATTACCCAAGAGAATATAGACAAGCAGAAGAAAACTAACATCCAAAACACACTGTGAACTCAGAGTAATGACTAACTCCTGATCATTGCAACATAACAGGAAGAATGGCAGGAGAATAAGAAAAAGGATCTTCCATTAGAAATAGTATTTCCACATTACAATTTCATAGAAATAGTGTGTGGAATTCTCTGCTTTTACAAAAATATTCGCTCTTCATCCAGTTTACCTGCCTGGTTTTATCCAGCATGTTTTTCTGTACTTTGGATCCCCCCTGTGAGGCAGGCCACTAGTGTCATCCTTAGGAGGACTGATCCTTTTTCAACCACATTTTGCAAAGTATCTTCCCTCTCCACTTTCAAATTTGTTTTCAATAAGAATACTATGTAATTAGAGTAAATAAATCAGAATGAATCTTTCCATTAGTCTTCTCTACTGATTACAAATTTGAATAAAGTTCTTCAGGTTATTGATATCCTCGATATCTAGTTTTTAGTGAGTACATTTGAACACATACATAGTGTTCACACAGTACATAGTGAGTGCAGTTAAAGTCTTGTTCACTGAAAGACAATTAAAAATTACAGACGAATGAAAGGCAGAACCTTCAACATTCTATGACTATTTCAAATAAGCTGACAAAAATTCTTTTGGGGCAATACATTCCACATGAAGAACTACTTTTCCTGGTGTCAAACATCCTGTAGGTTAAATACCTGCTTAGACTGGGAGGGGGCATGGTGAGGCAGAAGGATCATATGCTGCAGGGTAACCCTCTGGATACTCACAGCCAGCCCACTGAACTGTCTTTCATCTGGCAGAAAGCTGTAACTTTCTCTCCCGGTTCCTGGCAAACATATTTCACTCTGTAGGATATTACATTTAAGTATCATACTAGTCCAGGACAACATATTTCATTTTTTTTTAAACTAAACTTCATGTCTGCAAAGGCCTGAAAATTTGCTGGGAATTTGTTCTCTAAAATCCTAAATAAATTTTAACAAATTTCTTAAGAAATCACAGATTTTTAGCCCTTATAGCTGAAACCTATAGAAGAACCAGATCACTTTTCTATGCTCCTTCGTATATTGTTGATAGACTGTGATTGAAAACTTCCTTTGAAATTAAAGATCTGAATATATTTGTGTATTTAGCTTTTTCTTTCATCCAGTCCTTTGAGGAATCAGATTACTCTATGGACTAGCTTTTCTGTGAAACTCAAGTTCATGTAAAGCTTAGTTCAATGTTAGGAAGTTGAACATCAGTTCAGACCCAGACTTTATAAATAACTTCCAAAGCTAAGAAAATTTCAGATACCAACATCCTTAACTGAATTTCTATTAGCTGCATTATTATTCCACTTCCAGTACTACAAAAACTCAGTCTAAACTCTGCCATTTTAAATTTATATGTAAACGCATGGAAAAATATTATAAAAAAAAAGATAAAATCTTTTTTATTAGATAGTCTAGTGGATATACATTTTACAGAAAATATATCTCTGAACTGCAAGCAGTACGAGAAACAGTCCTTTTCTCAGAGTTTGTCTTCCAGTATTTTCCACATATTTTATGTGCTGAAGATAAATAGGTTAGCACCCTAATAAAGGTTATTTTAACCTTTGGCAATGCTTCTTTTTCAACCCTGTTTTTATATAAGACAATATATATACATTAGAAAAGAAATCTGGGTACAGCTGCATTCTTATGACTGCTAAAACCAAACAAAGTTTCAAGCCAAAAAAAAGTAGTGAGTATCACACGAATTCCAGAGAAACATTGCAATGATTAATTGACCCCAAGAGATTTTATAGACTTACAAAAACTGGTTAATTATTAGAGTACATTCTTGTAGGAAAATTAGAAGACAAGGAGAGTTGTCCATTTCTAAGAAGGATATATTGATGATTACTGGAAAAATCACATTCTGTTAATAAAAACATTTAAGAAAATTTCATTGTGGAATGTCTCCTTGCAAATGTAATGTTTCCTGACTGTTTGATAAGCTTAGAAAACTAGCTGTTCTCTAAAACTCTAATGCATATATATATTTATGCTTAATACATGTACCTATGTGTTTGCTCTACACAAATGTGAATAAAAGAATGAAAAGAATTTATTGTGGAAACGTAAATGAACAATGAAAATTTCAAGGACCACAAAAGTTTTCATTCAAATAAAAGCTGAATTCTACATACATAATTAATTATCCAAAAGTCTGAATCATACTGTACTTCATGTCAGTCGTTCATGACCTATGTGACCTAAACTTTTCTAAAACTGCGTTTTTGTCTTAAGCCTGACAGTGTTCAAAGGAAGCTCTGTGTCCTTTCTTTGAATATAGGAATAAAAAATACAAACAGGTAAATGGTAACCTCAACTTCAGAGGTTAGACATTGTTCAAGTGAGCATCAGAAACACATGCTTCAAAAATCTTTTGAGATCTAAACCCCCACCCATGTCAATAAATATCAAGCTCCTGGAACCTTCAGGCCACCCCTCAAAATGGGTCTAAGACCTCAGATATAGTCTTTCCCCATTAAAATGACAAGAACCTTCAGAACTTCCCCTCTGTGACTCTGGCACATGACACAAATTTTTGCTGCTACGTCTCTATAAAGCTTTTCCCAAATTTTTCTACTTCCATGAAAACAAAGAAACAAAATTTTCAAGGGGCAATGAATTAGAAACTTAAAAAAACAAAACATCCATGCAACCACTCAACCCTACCCCTTAAATACTGTGCATTCAAGGAAGACATCACTTTGAAGGATCATAACCCAAAATGTTCTATTAAGCTTAGGTAATGACCACTAAAACACAATAGAAAAGAAAGCTGTGCTTCAGCTTGCAACTTTGTCTAAAGAAGGGAAGTTGTGCAGAAGCACAGGGTAATAAAAAATAGGCTAGTCACAAGTTTATAGTCATTTAACCTTTAACATGTTTCTAAGTTCATGTCACATGAAAGATTTGATTCAATTTTAAGACAACTTTTCCATTTTGCTTAAAAGTCCTAATTCAGAAAGAACAAAAAAGGATTTGGAAGCTAAAAAGCAAAAGGCTGTTATAAACACTTTTTTTTTTTTTATGTTAACAAACCTCTAATTACACTACAAAATGCTTAATTCTAAAGAAGTATGCCTAAATCACCTCTCAGCTTCACTTATACTGTCCACCTTATTTGTCTCTAGCAGTGTCCCTTCTATTTGAAATAAATTATCCACAAATGAATCAGCAAGTTGAAATTTGTTCATTCATACCTGTATCCTCAACACCTAAAATCTTTTGGGACACGTAATGATAAAGTTCAAGAGCTTCAGAAGCTGATTTTTTGGGATGTTTTCCTGGTTTATGAAATGATCAACAGATACTCCTATTTCCATATCAAAATTAACTTTTTAAGTATCTTTCATTAAAAAAAAATTAGAGTGAGTACTGGGGCAGTATTTAGCATTTAGGATTTCTTAGTCCGCTCTATTCAAGGACAAACTAGACATAAGTTTTTAGCTCAATTAAGGCTGTACTATAGCATATGAGGTGTTTGGGTTATTTTTGCCATTCTTTCTCTACACTGTTAAAAACTAAAAAATTGCATGTGAAGTCCATTATGACCACAGACCCTTTTCTGTGGGACTGCTTCCTAGAAAGTCAGACCCTAGCCAATAGTAGTGCCCATATATTGGACTTTGCACTTGCTCTTGAGCATTATAAGCCTCTGCTCAGCCTGTTTATCTAGCCTGTGCAGGCTGCTCTGAAGAACACCTTGATCCTCCAGCATAGCAACCACTGCCCTCAACATAGTGTCACTGCACACTTGAGATTGCATTCTGTTCCATCATATAGGTTGTTACATTTTTTACTATTTTTGTCCCCCTACCATGCGTGATGGGCACCATCAATTATTGTCCACAAGTCGGATTTTGCAACACAAAACCAACTATTTGAGCCTGGCAGTGCAGTTAATTTGCCAGTGACCTTACTGTCTACTTTTTCAGCCCATACCTAAATAAATTTTGGAAATAAGACTGGGAGACAGTCCACACCCTTGCTGAAATAAAAGCATGCAATATGCACTGCACTCCCCTTATTCATAGTGCCAGTCACCTCATGACAGAAAACAAGGAAGGCTCAGCTTTCAAGAGACTCCAGATGCAGATGCACTCATCGAGAAGAACTTACGACTGTATTATTGCTTCCATTTATAATGATGCTTTTGGCTTAGAACAGTTTTCCTTTGAGGCTACAGTAGTGAGTAGAAACATCAAAGAACTAAAGCTTTTTTCACTTTGATACACTTTTTTATTGCTTGCCTTGCTTATTCAATTTTGATGCTTGACTTCGCCTTTAGAGAATAAGACTAGGAAGTATAATTAATGACATCGCTATACTTTGGTATGTCATAGAAGCTAAATGTAATTTAGAAAAACAGTATACCATTTGATATGTAGAGGTTCCAAATTATATCTGTACAGCCATGCATCACTAGAAAGGCTTTCCCTTGAGAAGTATTTGTTTGAATCTGGCTATTTAACAAAGAACTGGATAGAAACAAGCCATGAAGATAGGTTCTGTTTAAAAATTAACAGCATTTCAGGTGGTAGGAAGAACTGAGATCTCATGGTGGAAGGCCAGAAAGCAGCCAGAGCACATTCTGCATGAGCTCTGAAGCTGGAGTGTTAGCAACAGCCTTCAGTAGCTGTAGCAGTGTTTATTTTTTCAGGTACTGACTGCAACAACCTGCGTCTAAGACCAGAATATCTATGAGACAACTGGAAAACGAGATAAGCAGCAATGCTGAAAGAGGCAGTTTTATGTATCTGCTGATGCCACAGACTATGAATAGCATGCAATTCACTAACACAGCAGCTGAAGCAACAGGAACATATGGAGAGATTATTGACAAACACTCATGGAAAAAAGATTGATCCTCCAATATATTGCTTAGGACAGAGTTTTTTCCTCCTTTTTAAAAGAAGGGGATGGATCTAATGAAATTTTCAACACTTTTTTGCTTTTCTACATCACTGTAACGTCCATAAAATTTGATGAAAAAAGGATCATGTCCTTTGCAGCATACAATACAGAAAATCTGTATGTTTACCTGACATTTATAAGCAATTACAGAAGCTAGACATACATAAGAGTGTCAAGATGTAAGAAATGTTATGGGGACCTTCTAATCTATGGACTACACTTATTTCCTGGCACTAGCCAGAAAACAGTAATCACTGTCAGAAGCTCTCAATCATAAGCTCCCAGTCTGAGACAAACCACATTATGAAGGATTATCAGAAAAGAAAACAAAAGATATCATATGGGTCTAGTTTAGACATGTGATAAGAATACTAAAGATGGGAGACAGGAAGAAATTGTTGTTCTAATTACTGTTTACTTAATAAGAGTTAGCATACATGAGCTAGTTCTTATTCTTCCCACCCCTCAGAAAAGAGAAAAAAGAAAAAAGAAAACTGCTACCTACCTGCTGTGGAAGGCAAGCAAAAAATTAGGAATGGCTATGTTTGAGTGTGGAGATGCAAAAAACCACCCCCCCCCCAAAAAAAAAAAAAACCCCAAAAAAAAGGAAACTCCTGGATAATAATTTCAAAAGTTGTAGAAATTACTGGGATTTAAAAAATCTACATAATCAAGCTCAGAAAAAGAACAACACCCTGTCTCAGGACAACAGTGCAACAGTGTTATCTCATTTGACGAACAAAGCAGTGACAGATTTCTTTTTAACATGGTTTCAACTTAAAAAGTGACTTTCTTTTTGAAAAAGTATGACTAGAGTGATTTAAATTAAATTAAAAATGAAGTTTTTAAAATGGAGTACTCACTTTGTGTGCCATGTAATCACCAATAGTGATTCTCCTCTTGATGAGAATAAGATGTGTCCATATGTTTATTCAGTATAGGAAAACAGTAATTTATTCAATGGCGATTGCTCAGGGTAAAGAACTGCCTAAAAACTCATCATATTGAATTTATTCAGCTTTCTGACACCTTGGCAAGTTTAGACATTTTGCATTTGACTCACATGAAGAAAACAACAATACTGATGGTAAGAAAGGAACAGCTGCATCAAGCAAATGTGCTGTCAGATTTCAGCCACCAGAGGTGAAGTGAGCTCTGCCTTGTAGATCGTTTGCTACATGGATGGACTGCTGATGAAAGGTTGCCTTAAGATCAGCCTTTTGGAGCATGTAGGCTGGAATTCTCCAAAGTCCACATGAAAGACGTGAAGATATCACTAAATACCAGGCTCATACTTTCTGAAACATCTGTTGGCCAGATCTTTCATGTCATCTGGGACAGCCTGTTTGACGTTGCACAATCAAACAGACACAAAACACTAGTGCCCCTGAATGTCTTTGGCAACGTATGGGAGCTGATATGAATATGAGAAGGTATCAGCAATGGTTCAGGTGAAATGATTAATATTCATGCTATTGTTAGAAAGATAAAGGCCATTCCTCTAGCCCAATCACGTGCAATCCATTTCTCATGTGATATGGTGTTAAACTTATACTAAAAATACACTATTTTTCAATGGGCATAAATTAAGATCTTTGTCAGAGACTAGGGTTTCTCCCATACTGTTTCACAGCTTCTCCTTCCATGGAACACTGGGTACACTGAGTTTATAATGAATATATTAAACTTTTTTTTTCACGAAGACTGATGCCTAATGACTTATTGCATTGTGATATTTACAAATGGTTTAAATAGGTGCTTGCACAGTAGTGATTTTGTAGAATGTTAGATAATAGTGAATAAAATCATTATGACTGAAATCTACATAATAGTATAAGAAAAACATAAACAATGACCACAACACAAAATAGCAAAATATTCAAAAAGCTTTTAGACAAGATTGAACACATTCTTTTCAGTTTGCAATAAGGAAAGGTTTTACTGCCCTTCTCTTTCATTTCACTCACCCAATACAACAGTGAAATCTGCAGTACAAAGTGGTGTCCAAATATTTTTCTCTTCCTTCAAACCCTAGCATATGGGATCTCTTAGCCCAGCAATATGTACTCCTCCCTACACACTTGTTTGAGACACAACAGATAGCCACTGATGCCATGTGTCATTATTTGGCTCTGCTTCAGCACTTTGCTATAAAAAACACTGTGAGCAGAAAGGAAAGAATAGGAAGTATAGACTGTTCCAAGTTTCTGCTGCTTGTTTCTCCAGAAGTAGGAAGTCCACGTGATTTGGTATTCCCCAACTGCAGAGAAAGAAACATACATGGAAGCAGGCAACCTAGTACTGAGTAGCTAGTCTGTGCTAGACAGAGCAGTGTGTATGGCCAGTACAGTTACACCACACATTTCTCACAATCAAACTCTTCAGCACGGGCAAGATATACACTTGAAAAAACCCAAAAAGATAAGAAAAAAAAAGACAAATATTGCAGGGTACAATTCTAGTTACATTCATCAATGTTGAACATTGAAATACTCACTCACTCACTGAAAAAAGAATATCCTTCACAGACATATACATTGTAAATTAATCATATACCCTGCTCTGTAGAAAAGAGATGTTTTTGTATTTTTCATCACAAGAAGCTAAGGCCTTGAGTAATTTATTTGAATTTGACATGAGTCCCTAGTTCAGCCTTTGAGCCTTGAGCTTTAATTTGCTGTGCAAATTAAAATGTCAGCTCATGGTTCACCTGTCACCATCTGAACCTTAACACTTCCTGAGAATTTTGAGAATTTCTCCCTAAACCCATGTTTTATTTAATTCCTGATAAACTCAGTAATAATTTGCGTTTAAAAAAAAAGAGTGCGGCAGCACCAGAGTGTGATACAGTACAAATCCCTCTGGGAAATAAGATGGGCTTCTTTTTCCTGCCTTCTCCACCCCTTCCTTTTCTCCCTGGCCTCAGAAACACCTGCCCAAATGTGATTGTCTTGTTGACAGACAGATGGAACAAAATTGTCTATGTAGTTTTCAGTTAAGCAAGTAAAAGAACCCAAAAACCAAACATGACAGGGTTATTTGGGCCAGACAGAAAGAAACAAGAATGGCTCAACTGAATTACACTATGTAAGACTCTGGCCTACTGGCTGAGTAATTCAAAACAGGATATTTTCTTCTTTAATATATGAACAGATACTTCCTTCCTGTGTGAAGAAATAAAACCTTCAATGTTCTGGTTTTTATTATTTTAGAAAGAAGCCAGGGATCAGAGAACATCAACTAATGAAACTGTTTTGTATATGTATTTCAAATTAAAAAGAAAAAAATCCTAAAATTTAAGCCAGATCTCTATGTTTACACACACACATTTCCCATCTACCAAATGATTCTTGGGACTTCTGCCTCAAACCTTTTGCATGCTCTTAAATAAAGCAGTAATTCTGAAAGTGTACCTTAAAATAGTTGCTGAAAAGGGTAAGAAAATAATAAAATTACCCTAAGTCCTCGAATCATTGGCAATAATTTCATAGAAAGCCCAGCTATTTTCTATTGGGAGGAGCTGGCAAAAGAAGCCTGATAGCAGATGACCAAAGACTGATCAACTGCAAACTGCACTGCACCAACCAACAACATAATTGATTTCATAACTCTCTATGATCCGAACAAACATCTGAATATAAATGGGACCTAGTCCTGCCAGTAGCAGGGCTATTGCATCAATCTCCTTTGCAAAATTACAGTGGAATATTGACAAATGGCTTTTGCAAAGACACAGCAGCTGAATAAGCACATTCAGAGAGAAGGGTTCATGAAAAAAAATCTTAGTCATATCCTCTTAGGTCTCAAATGGCCACATTGTTGTCAGTTTTCTTTGCTTTACCTGAAAGCATTAAAAAAAAAAATAAAGAAGGCAGCCAAAGAATGTGAACAAGTAGAGAAAGCAGTTCTCCAGACAAATACATAGGTGAACCATCAACAGCTGCTTTACTACTTACTATGCATACTGGCTCTAGAACTTCCCATGCAGACTGTCTTTTGAGGCTAAAAGGATAAAATTTCTTTAAATTTTCTTTTTCTTGTTTACTGAATGGCAATATTGATCACATAGACATTTCTATTTTGTACCTAAGTATAGCTACATTCAGTTTTGAATGCGATGTTATTCCTCAAATTCCTCTGGAGCCTACTCTTATTTTTAGAATGGAAACTTCTGATCCAATTTCAATCCTTTTGAAACTGAAAGAGCATCTTTACATAATCTGTAAAAATAACTAGTAATAATTACTGGTTACTGTGCATAACAGAACTGCAAGTTGTGGGGTTTGGGGTTTTTTTGTGATTTATCTGTACTTCTCTTCATAATTTACTACCGTATTTAGACTTGTGATCTTATTAGCACACTACATAAAAGATAATAAGCCTCCTTCACCTCTTGCTTTGGGGATATGTTCTTTTACTGGAATATAGCTGACACTCGGTGTTGCAGTATTTTCTGTATTGTCCTCATTCTATCATGAAAATGAACAAAGTACACATGGAAATATTACTGACACCATAATTTGATACTAAGTTACTAAAAAGATAAAAATTCTGAAACAAAAGGAACTGTTTCCTTATTCTCATTTGATTGCCCTTTAGCTGTAAAAATATGTGGGGTTCTACAGTGGGTGTGACATTAATAGCACAGTAACTACCAGAGCATCTCAAAGAGCAGGATGCAATTAATCCAAGACAAATACATTTAAATCAGCTATATATAAGAAATGCTTCTTTATTTCTGGACATCCAGCATGTTAATTCTAGCCTTGGTAGTACTTTCAATTTCTTTTATTTCTAACACCTACATGATTGCTTAAGAATAGTGAAGATTTTATGCTAATTACTGTGCTTACTTCAGACAACGTGAAAGCATCCACATTTATTTCTTCATATTCATCCTCCACTTCATCACTTTTAACACCTGCAAGAGCACTGGCCAGTTTCTTTCGCAGAAGAAAACCCTTCCAAAATGCCTAAACAAAAAATTTAAAGCATGTTACACACAGCCATAGATCAAACCGAAATCCAGATTCTCTGTGTTATCCCATTAGGAAGATAAAACATCTTGGGCCTTTGTTTAATAGCTCAATGATCTGTTTTTTGAACTTTATGTGACATTTAAAACTACAAGACAAATTAAATGCCAGCATATGTCTAAAGCTTAGAGTACTCAAGAGGCTCTCCACAAGTAAGCAGAAAGGAATCCTGCAACTCCCTCAACTACAAACCTGGGTCAACTAATTAATTATTTGACAATTCCTTCAGGGACTATTATAAACTGAAAGGAAAGGCTACGTAAGAAAAACCTGAGTGTCAACTTTCAAATTACTGAGAATAAAAATACAGTTGTACTAAATGTCTTATAGTTTACAAGTAGCAATTCTTGGAGACATCTCATGTAATTGACCTAGGTCAGTTACTCTTTCTTAACTGTCTAAGATCTTTATTTAAAAAAAATATTACCAGCAAGCATAATCATCTTTAAGAAAAAGAAACACATTAGGCATTAAACTGCTAGAAAACAAGGAAGGGTGTTAGGAGCACATGCCAAGCATAGAATCATATCCAGCAAAAACACTTCAGAGATCAAAATGAGATAGATGGAATTAAGAAAACTATATTCAAGACAGCAATTTTCCTCCAAGTCGGTATTTGACATCACCAGAATTCAAGATGCCGTAAGTGGTTAAAACACCATGCAAAAGATTCTCACAGTTGTGAAAGAAGTGGTTTTGTACACATTCAATGGCTTTGCAATGAAGGCACTAAAATAGGAAGGATAAATCTCATATTCTGGCTTAACATTTAGATGATTAATTTTTAGAAGAAGTTTGTCTAACAACATATATTATTGAAAATGTTGCTATTTTACACACCTCATTCCTGATTAAAATGATTATAAAATGATTAAATGTTTTAGAACTGCTTTCTTACAATTTCATTGTTGTTATTTTCCTACAGGCCTTCATAAGCATCCAGATAAAATATCCTGATATTACTGAGTGATCAAATGACAAATACACTTCATTCAACATAGACAATTAGTTTTTACAGATTCACAGGAGAAAAGCAATCCTAATGCTACATGCAGAAGGCTAAAATATAAGGCAGCTGCTAACACAGACCTATGGAAGCACCAGGTCAGTGCTTATCCATGATCAAAAAGAAAAATTACATGTTAGTAGTTTCTAAGAAACAAGATAAAAATTTTCTTACTGTACAAATTTATTCTATATCTGCCTATGGAATTCAGTTCTTGTTGCTTCTTTAAAAAGATTGTAACAGATTGTGGCAAAGGTTCAGAGAAGGACAAAAAGATTAAAAGAATTACAGAGTAATGAGCAAAGAGACTAAACAGACTAAAATTTTATTTATAAAAAGTGGATGCAACGATGAATGTATGACAGATCTAAAAATCTGTAATATGCACAGAAGATAAATAATAAAATACTTTTATTTTCATACTCTGGGAACTATCACGTTTGAAACAAATGAAAGGCAGCACACATTAATTACTATATACTTACACTCACCACTTTAATATATAGTAGAGGTCAAATACATAAGCAAGTTCAAAAATGGATTAAGTAAGTTTATGGCAATCAATTGCTAATATGCTAGCTACATATTATACTCCAATAACAATCTTTTGCCTAGAAATCACTTTGTCACTTTTGAAATTTTTATACAAGACTTACACTATGGAACGTTTCCAAGTTAACTTGAAATATGAAATCGACAGGGTTGATTTGCTTCAAAATGTAGAAAAAAACCCCATGAACCATGGCAACTTGGCAGGCAAATACTATATCTGGTTACCAAACTAAACAGAGTTAAGGTATGGACTTCAACTCTTGCACGCAGTAATCCATTCTGTTTAACTGTTATTGGCTCAGTATCTACCATAGGACAGCCTAGGCCATGGTCCCTTCCCAAGGACAATACAGATAAAGCAATCCTGGGTTTTAGAGATGGGAAGAGAAGGAAAGAAACAGAGAGGTAGGATAGAAGAGACAGGAAGATTAGTTAGTTGCATAGCTATCAGACATGACATATTAGTTACACAGCATCTATCAGTTTCATAGCATAGACATATCCCAGTAAGAACATAGGCACAGTGTCTCTTAAGCATAA
This sequence comes from Pardalotus punctatus, assembly GCA_013400915.1. NCBI lineage: Eukaryota > Metazoa > Chordata > Aves > Passeriformes > Pardalotidae > Pardalotus > Pardalotus punctatus. Next base: position 430,176 of record VZTX01029156.1, on the reverse strand, counting down.
TATTAGAATAAAATAAAATAAAATAATTCAGGGAAATACTTGCTGAAAAAAGGGAAAATACTTTTATGTTTCTATCACACTTTTTGTAAAGAAGTATCTCTTGTAGAAACATCAAGCTCATGCTGATTAAATAAAACAAAAATGTTTAATTATGAAACTATTAGTAAAATAATATGCAAAATACATAGAAGATGACAAGTACACAAAATTAGTAAGATTTTTTTCTTATTAGACTTACAAAATAAGTAAAGAGAATACCATAACCAACCTGGATTACTGTGGCAGCTTCATGTTTCTGTCTCAAAGGTTCTATAAAGTGATGAGTCTCCACGTTGTTGCAGTCATTTTTCCACCGAGCACGGTACCGTCGCCAAAAGGACGGGCTCAAGGATACTGCCATATGTAGTCTCATGGAAAAATAAACACCTTTATGACTCAGAGAGCCTCACCAATATAACTGGATTATCATATCTGCCAAACTTCAACCATAAAACATAGCACTGTGCTTTGAGACAAATGAAAACTGTGCCACTAAACAAAAAATTACAATCCAGATGAGACATACATGTTCAGAAACATTGGAGGATATTCACACCACATAATTCTGAAAGCCAGTTATCTGAGGACTAGTCTCCGCTGAGCTGTTCAGTATATGATCACTGTAGAGGAAGAGTCCTCAAAGGAAGGATTAGGAGCAGAAGTTTAACAATGACTGAATAAACGATTGGAGGGGTCTACTTATCTTCACAGACCATATAAAAAAAAAATTAAATGAAAACCCAACAAAAAAACCCCAAAGAAACAAACAGCAAGCGCTGAGGGAGAAATACTGAAAACTGCATGAGACCGATATTTCCAATGAAGCAGACAGGAAAAACACAGAAAGTCAAATTTCACCCTTTGCCTGCTTTTACCCTTTAATTTAAGGCACTGACCACTGATTATATGTGTCCATTTTCTAATTTGCTAATTTTTTAACAAGCACTATCTACACACTATTTAGATCTGTTTAGTGATTCAGATTTCTAAATATATGTTCAACTAATTTATACTGATTGAGAAAATGTTTAATGTCAGCTCTGCATTACGACCTTACTATCCACACTTCAGAAGTCGACAAACAGAAAAAATGGTTTGTATTCTCTTTTGAAGAGAACTCTCCAAAAATACACTTACATAATTAATTTTAAAGACTTCCTAAAAACTAAATAAGTTACTTCAAATTTTTTTGCAGTATTCATCTTCTGCAACAGACTATTATATTCTTGCTTTCAACTTGCTGAGAGGTGATCACAAATTGCATGGTCTTCCTTAATCATTAATTTTATGACAAATTATTAGTGTCTTAAGTACTTACTAAGCTGTTTCCTATTTACCCTAAGTCTAAACAGCACAAAGAAGCACACACACCATGCTTGCTTTCCATAGTGTTCTCAAGACACTTATTTCTGAAACCTAATTCTTATGAAATTTTAACTCAATTATTGATGATTTAGTGAAAAAAAAATCAGATTCTGTTTCCCCTGACTGTACATCTAGAACCACACAAATCAGCAGGAAACACATTCCAAAGAGGTAATAAACCAGTCTATTTCATGCAGAAGAAAATTTGGGGGCACAGAACAAGTTGAACTGGTCTCTCACCCCTGCCTCTACTTTTAATAAGCAGGTTAAGGCATGTTGGAGGAGTACCAAAAGCAGGGCAGGCCATTAGCTCTTCAGTCATCACAACAGCAGGACACTGGCCTAAATTGAGGGAGTAGGATGGTAGATTTCAGCAATTTTCCCTCTTGCCTTCTAAATGGTACTGACTGTAAAAGTCTACACAGGTGAATCTTGAACATTTAATTAATAATGTGGCAAAAAAGCCTTACACTTATAGTTTCTAGCTAAACTCCTCCAAAGCTCCTGCAAAACATTCAGCATTTGCATTCCTAACTCTGTATGTGTAATTGAATTGGTACCTTAACATTATTTGAAGTACATAAATATCTATATCCCAATATACCAACTGGGAGAATACCACAAAGGAAACTTAATTGTTAATATGGAAGCCTAGTGTGCAACACCTTAATGTAACTCTTCATTGTCTAATGAGCTTAAAAATCTTATCTTACAAGTTCTGTGCCGGTTTTAAACAAGAAGTCCTCACTCCTATTGTATATCTGTATAATCTATTTGAAAGCAACCTGACATCTGTCTTACCTTTCTGTATCATTCCCAAACTGCTGGAGATTTCTTCCCATATCACTCGGTACTATCACTGACTGTTGCAATGTGAGTTGGCCTGACATGTTATTGTTGCCTTTGCTCTCCCCACTGTAATTAATACAAGATTCAGTGCTCTTCTGCTTCACTCTCTGATCTCCTCTATTTTCCTTTTGGTGCACAGGTATGGAGGAGTTAATGAATGTGGCCTGAATATCGCCAGTAGTAATCCATCTTTTGGAAGGATCCAACAAGACCTGTTTATTTTCTGTCACACCCATGATAAAGAGGTTATTTTCCTGTAGGCAGCCAGTGGATGTTTGCTTTAAATGATTTGGAAGTGCTTCTGGTCCATCTCTGTCAGTAATGTTTAGTTCACCATACTCATGTGCATATCGATGTTTAATACTAAGTTTCATCAACTGATTAAAATACCAGCATTGTCCCAGCGCAGAATCAATAGAAGAGGCAATTCTGGGAAAAAAAAAAAAAAAAAAAAAAAAGACAAAAATGTTTTTACATGTCTGACTGTTAGAATGCTTTAAAAAAAAAAATCCCCCTATTATTTTCTAGAATAGCTTGTATTTTCAAGTATTCTTACATGTTTCCATATTCTTACAGCAAACAGCAATTATTCTGATAGGAAATCCAGTTTCAAGTACTTATAAACCTTAACAGAATTTGTCTTTTTTTGGACATATTTAAAATATAATCCCAGAGATTTCTTATTTTACTCTGACTTTTTCTAATTAAAAAAAAAGTTTCCAGTCTTTTTTGAATAGGCATTGGGGCATGCATTTCACTATTAATTTTCTGTGTGATTAGTGGCAACTGAAGCCAAAAGTTTTAGAGGATTTGAGGCAATTTTGCCTTAATAATCTAATTTTATGTTGGAACTATGAAAGCTAATATGAAAATAACAGTAATTTTAAAATTTAGATAAGAACTGAACCAACAAAATCCAAACTTACATTCAAACCAACAAACCACAATGTCTAAAGAAAATTCAGGAAAACATAAACTTTTAAGTTCAGATGTTTTTATCAACATAAGGGAAAGTGCTAGACTGAAGCAACGCTAATCTACAAAGCCTGGCTCTCATTAGTTCTTTGTGGTATACTGTCTAAACAATGAAGATAAGTAAGGGTAAATATGAACTAATTGTTACAGATTCAGACAGCTGTCTGTACTTTGGATAGTGTTTGTCCATTTTATTAGGTAGCAGGTACTTCTGGAATCCTGAAACATTTTCCTTTAACAGTACAGAAAGATGCAGAGATCTGTAATCTAGTGCTAATTTCAGAAGAGTACAAAGTCAATTCTAGGTCAACAGTCCAAGAAAAAAAGCATAAACAAGCTCAATTTTCTTGTTAGTCTGGAAAAATTAGGTCCTAAAATTATAGTTAGAATACAGGAATTTTCCTTCCTGTTAATCATTCTCAAAAGATGAAGTTTTTATAAGGTTATACTGGGGACTCTTTACCATTATATCCTCTAGTGAAGTTCATCTAAGAACATTTTAGATTTTTAAGAATATAATCAATCAGATCTTGCAAGAGTAAAAAAGATTCCAACTGTTCCTCTGCTAGTGTAACTTCAGTGCTACTGGACAAAATCTGAATGGCTAAATCGACCCACACAGCTTAAGCACAAAACTCCCTGTGCAATAGCTGTACATTTGATTGTCCACCACACAACATTACTCCTACTCCTGTTAATTCCACACATATGACAAGTCCTAAAAATATTTAAACCAATCTATATATTTAAGGGTCTAACATACTACATAGTAAGAATAGCAATTTCTTTAACAGAAAGTACTTAAAGCATTAGTTAAATACATTGAATTAGTTCAAGTATTTAAAAAGCGTAAGTCTGGTGCAAGATCATCACCAAATTTCTACAAAAAATACGGTGAGAAGACAAAAAAAAAAGAAAAAAACCCACAGAAATAAAAAATTCACTCCCACTTTTTTTCCCTTTGCTTATTTTGTTGGTTTGTTTATGAAAATTAAAATATTGCAGAATGTTTTATATATTGTGCAAAATAAACTTTTGCATGAAAAGCATATCCTAACTATCCTTGTCCATTGTCAAAAAGAAAGAAAGAAAAACAAACCACTACTACAGTGAATCCTCTCCTTTAATAGGTGCAGGGGTATCTCAAGCAGCTGTTTCATCCTTCCAGTGGCTATGAATATGTCAAGCAGAAATGGGAGGGGAGGTTGATGGGAAGTAAAAATTCAGGCAGGGAGTAATTTTGTGGTCACCAGGGATCATGTGTTAGTTTTTTCACAGAGGCTGTTTTTGGGGCAGTTTTTCCAAGCAGCGGCTGCTAAATACCACCTTGTTATTGCGGGCATGCACCCTCTCCCACGCATTCCCTGGCAATCCTTAACTATACTTTGATTTTGCAGGATTTTTAGGCTGCCCTCTCTATCAGTAGCTTTTCTGTTTAGGCAGTCAGACTGGCTTAAGGTGAAAGAAACTGAAAAGGAAGTTGAAGTGGTATCTCAACACTCATGTGCAATGAAGGAGCTTGGTAACTGTGTTTGAGGTTCTCCTGCAAAGGTAAAGCTCCAACACAAAGACAACAAGTTTTAGGATGGGGCCTGAGTACTTGGTGGCAGTCAGGTTGGTGGTTCCCTGAAGTGAACAGGGACATCAAAATTCCTATCAATGCACTGCAGCTTTCTCAGTGTCTCAACAGCACTGCAGTCTTGATACCAGAGACATGCACCTGAAGATGGCTTATTCACATCACAGAAAGGAAGCTGCTGTAATGGAAAATATGCAGGACTGGTTTACTTCTTTAATGGTAAAATAAAACATACAAGGAAAGAGAGAAGACAAGGAAATATGACAATACTAAGACTCTTAATATCACAGTATTTCCTTTCCATTAATGTAAATTCATTGTTTGCCTTTCAGACCTTTTCCAGTATTATTGGTCAAGGGGTCTGGTCACACTAAATCTGGAATTACTTCTTGGTTATGATACGACCAAGGTTTTAAGCATAAATTGGCACCTAGACAAAACAAGAAATGGAATTATCCTATAGAAGCACCAGTATCCACAGTGTCTGGCTTCTTAGTATGTAATGAAATGTAGATGAATATGGTGACCTTGCTACAGAAAATTTTTTATGGCTTCCAGCTTTGACCAGCACATTCCTTCATGTTCAGTCACTGCCTGGCTATCCACAGCTTTATTTTGATCATAACAAGTGAAAGTGATTTATGCCATAAGCAAATTTTAGCATAACCACACAGAATGCACAGCTTTTGCAGTGGGAGAAAGGGCTAATAAGCCAGAAGAACATGGTATGAGTCTTGCAGGACTGTACAAATGTGCTAGACTAGCAGCCCTCATGCTAAAGACCAAGTTATTATTTTCACAAAAAAATACCAAGAGCAAAAAGCTACCTGTAACTTTTTTTTTTTTTTTAACCAGATACCTCTCTATTTGTGCTAGCATTTTCCAGGGACTTTAAGTAAAGATAAGAGTATTAGAATCAGATTTTAATCTATTTGGAAATTTAAGTCAGGCATTTATTAATGACTCTTACGACTTCAGTCCTCACATCAATCCACAAACTGTATCCATCACTGTCCTGGTTAATTAAGGCCAAACCCTGCTCAATTCCCATGCAGTTTGGCAAGGGAGGAGTAGAAGTGGGGAGGAATAAACCCCACTGGCAGCACCTTACACAAGTGCAAGCTTACAAAGCTTACAAAGTGTAAGGATCCATGCATAGGCTGACTTAACCGATAATAGAAAAGGAACATGACTCATCCTTAAAGGCCTTCCAGTGGAGTTTAAATCAGCAAAAATGTTGCTACTTAAGAAATTTAAAGTGGTGGCAGAGGCTTGCTTGCAGAGCTGACACATTTTGTATAGAATTTTCTACTGCAATCACACCTGCAATGGCTGCCTGGTTATTCAAAGAGCATAATTTTGTCAGAATGAGACAGTAAATCTGGAAAAGTCAGAACAAATCTCTCAGAGGCAAAACAAGCCAGTTCTGATCAGGAATGGCAGTTTTCTCCTCGTCCTTGCAGCTAAAACATAATCAATATTCTACCCCTTCATATGCTAGTTTGTGCGCTAGTTAAAACCTCACTTAATACAATGTTTTTCCCTTTGTGACTCTACTGTGATTTTCATAATTATAATACATGGAATATTCAAATAGCACACATCAATTTATGAGGTGTACTATTTCTATTTATTGCTTTTGTTTGAAATAGTGTGGGATAAAATCTAATGACTTCAGGGAAAGTTCTGAAAGCATCATAACTGATGCTCAACTGCAGCTTACCAAAGTCTCTTACAAATATATTAAACAGGTCACTGTTGACATATTCTCTCCTTGCAATACCATTTATGAGATTCTTGTCATTTTCACTGTAATATACACAAGTATAAAGTTCAAGTTCCACTAGCCAGACAACTGCACATCTGATGTCTGAGAACAAATTGCTGCAGCCTAGGTGACATATTATTTCTTTTACATGATTACTCATTACAAGTCATCTAAAGATTATGTGACAGAAAACAGTTACTAGAATAGAGAAATTCAATTTTAAATGGCAACAACAGAGAAGTTTTGGGAAGAAACAGCCCAGAGAATTTAACTGGGCAGCAGTGGTGTATGAAACAGATTAGGGAAGCACGCAGTGATTACTTTTGGCAGCTTACATACTTGAGGTCGCACCTACGGGGGCTTGTAACTTAGCAAGATGTGAAACAGATAGAAGTTTGCTCTATTGTTGGCCTGTTCTTTAGCAATGTCACATTAATTCAAAGTATTGCAATATGTACATATAATAGCTATGCTTCAAAGGCTTATATACAAACAAGTTGTTTAGAGTTCCTCCTATGAGCTGCAGTTTTCAATGGTTTTCAAGTCATCCATAAATTTTACTTGAGTCAAAATAAAAGATAGATGGATTTAATACACAAGAAATTAATTTTAAGACTAAATTTGACACAAGAAACTTCAATCATGTCAAAGTTACCAATTTAAAAGATCACGAATGAATTCCGAAAATTTTTAAAAATCTACAACCCTCCCTCCTCCACACTCCCTGCCCTCCCTACACCCAAATCATACATTCAGGAAAGAAGAGATGTTTACATAATCAGCTCTTTCCACTACTGTTCTTCTCAAACATCTGCAGGCTCTTTCAAACAAAATTTACATAGAATCATGGAAAAATTCTCAATTGAAGGAAGCTCAGAAGGTCTCTAGTCCAACCTTCTGCTTCAAAGCTGGGTTAACTTTCAGATCAGACCAGGCTACTCAGATCTTTATCTAGTCAGGTCTTGAAAACCTCCAAAAACAAGAGTGCACAACGACTCGGGGCAGCCTATTGCAATTCATCACTGTCCCACCCTGAAAAGGATTTTCCTTATGTCCAGTTGTACTGTTGCCGGCTGGAATTAATTAATTCTCATTACAGTTCCCCATATAGTGCTGTGGCTTAGATTTGTGACTGAAACTGCATTGATAAAACACTAATGTTTTGCTGAACAGTGCTTGGACAGAGTCAAAGGCCTTCTCTCTTCCACTCAGCAAGTAGCCTGGGAGTGGGCAGAAAGCCTCCTTTCTTTACCTCCTTCCTAGGTAAAGAACTTTGCATTTGTCCTTGCTGAATTTACAAGGTTCCCATTGACCTGTCCTCCCATCTTGCCTATGTCTGACTGGTATTTCCTCAGGCATGTAAACAAGTGCCTTTGAGTATTTGTGATCTGCAAGCACGGTAAGTGTGTACTCCACCTCCTGCTCTCAGTCTTTGATAAAACACATCAGAAGTACAAATCAGCTTCCAGGAAGTAGCATGAGCCACTAACTATTCATAATTAACAGATGGTCTGAGCCTGACTACCCAACAAGTTTCTTATTTATCTTTCTTATGTCCATTCATGCAGAATTAAAAAACTTGTTAAATTTTAGGAGTATCCTCTTTCCCTCCCATTTTTTACCATTCTGTAGAAATGCATATGAAAGTTAGATCCTTAGATTCTTCTACAGTTTGCTAACAAGTCACATCCTAATTATAAACTGGCACTTTTTCTGGAAAAGGATAATGATGAAATGGGTCCTAAATATCAGACACGGAAAAATTTTCTCAACCATAAAAGAGGAGAGCTTTATTTTCTTTTATGAAAAGGGAAGGAAAGAACACCATTTCAGGATGGTAAATAGATTAGGAAGTATCAGCTTCCCACCTGCAAACCAGAAGCCAAAAATCACAGAAGTGGAGAAGAGCTACCTTGATGGTTTAATGGAGAAACATATGACTTTTAGGAGCCACCTGCACATGACATCTGTCATAGAAAACTGCACTATATAATTTCTCCCAATTAATTTCAATCTAATTCCTAATACAAACCTCTTTTCAAATTAATCTCATTCTGAGCTATTAAGACTTTATTGTAGCTCAGTAAAAGCTGCAATAATACAACAATGTAATAAACTGTTAGGTAGTAACAAGCTACCACGCATATACAGGCTTACATGGAAACACAAAATAGCTAGATTCTGAAAAAAAGTGTGTACTTTTCCTGAACCATCAAAGTATGTAAGGCAAAGTTCAGATTAAAACACTGTGAACGCCACATGGTTCATCTGCTCTGGGATAATGTTCAGCACCTTGCAGAATCAAGAAAACTACCTTTCAAAAAATTAAAACGTAAGTTGGATATTCAAAGGACTATAAGGATACTGTGAACCTTAGGAAATGAAAAGGAGCTATGAAACAAAAAACCATGCAATATTACCATGTGCAGAAGTTAGAGATACTTAGATATTACAAAACAATTAAAACACAGCATGTGTAAGTGATAAATTAACACTTGTATGGTCTAAGCTGAAGTTACTGGACAATAAACCATGGTAATAGTGATAAAGGTAGCAAGTATGACAAAATTAAAGACGTGTAAACAGATCCATCTGATTCTCGACCATAAGAGAAAAGAGGTCAAATCTTTTGCAATTATTTGAACGTGAATAACATGCACACGGGAAAAAAAATCAGAAAGAAAAAGAGAGCATATTGTACCAACAGCCAAATTAGATTTGGTTTAGTTAAAGTTGGAAATCATGCTAATATGATTATTCAACTTTCAGGATATAAGCACTGTTACTATGGTGGTGTATATGAATTCATTCTGCCACTACTAACTGCAGGTTTTGAACTACCTGTTTTCTCAAACTTAAAGAAACAAAACTCAAGACCCTCACAACTTAATATCTGTCTAAAACAGACTTTGCACTGAAGTAAATGACTCTAATCTCTTTCTTGTCCTAGTACATTTCCAGGCAAAAAAACCTAAGTAAAATTCTTAAGTCAATAAGAACTTCAGTAACAACATATAAAAAAATATTTCTGAATGTAATTTATAATCACATAAATACATACTCCAATTCAGCAGCCTTTTTTTTCAGTTGAATATTTTCTTCAATTTGAACTCGACAAAGTTCCTGAAAAGTTCCTAATTCTGATGCTTTGATTCTTTCAGTTGTGGGTAAAGTATGATGGGTTAAAATTTCACCATCAAAAAACTGTAAACTAGGAAGGACGTCCAACAAGGAAGACCTAAGAATAAAAAAAAACCATAATTAGTTCTTTGAAAAAATCCTTATGATAAACCACCCATTTTATTGACATAATCATATACAAATATAGAACATGAAGATAGTCCTCTAAATATTTGTAGGTATTTGTCCTTATTTCATATGTTAACATGTTTACTAAAAATTTATACTTAAAGTAAAGCATAAAATGAAGAATTAAACACAGAACATGGCAAGACTTCCTAATACTTCATTGGTATAAAGAGCACTGCTGAAATACTAAAACCAAGAAGTAAATGTAAATGGCAACAGTCTCAAAGCACTAGAGCTAGACATTTACCTACACAAACCTTAACAGGGAAATTTGACACACTTGTGCATAGGCACCTGTAATGTATTTGATGAGTAGGCAACATAACAAAGTAAGTTATAGGATTAAGATACAGTACTGATTTTGCTGACACATAAAAAAAAAAATAAATTTTAAAACTGCACAAAATACTAAACCTTGCCAATTCTACTCCATTTACCGTTTGCATATACCACCTATTCTGACATGCTATTCAGTATGACTGACAGGAAAAAAAACTCTACTTTTGAAATACTGAATTCGCATCAATGAAAGGAATGAGAGTAAAGATGACACTTCCTTGCTATAAAAAGGACAGCTGGGGCCACTCATGTAAGAAAAAATATGTATGAGAAACTTACTTTCCCAAAAAAAAAAAAAAATTTGGTATCATCAATGCGGTCTGGTTTATGCTATTATGAGGTGGAAGCTGGGGAAGCTGGAACTGCAACCTTGTTTCATATATTTCTTGTACCAGACCAAATTTGTTGAAAGTCTGAAGACTGCAAAATTATTTAAATCAATACATCAACACTCAGTATTTTCATTAATTTAGTTTTAAGTAACACTTACGAACTCTTGAAAGAATACTAATTGTAGGCTGTAAATCCCCCTACTATCAAAAAAGATAGTATTGTTTTCAAAATTTTGGAACTCCTGACTATTTCCTGTGAAGGTAAAGGACTACTATTCAGCTCAGACAACATACACTAAGTTTATAATCAAAGAATGTTTCTATGACTATGCTATAATATTCCAAATAACAGAACAGAGTATCAGTTTTTGCAAATAGGAAACTTTCCTTCGCTACTGCCCATCAATGAAGGCAAAGACTGTCTGATGTGCATTTGGAATAAAATTATGGGTTTAGATTAACAGTTCCTGAACACATATAGAGAAATTAGCAAAGCTGATATTGAATAGTGATACACCAAACCAGGGACGTATCAAACTTGATCAATGATGGAAGTATTGTGTCTTAGAGCTGTGGGATCTCAACACTCATTTTTCCAGCTGCGTTTCTCATGGTGAAGGGCTGAGTCAATATTTCATTTAGTGAAAACTTCCTGGTGAATATTCTGTCACTTAAGAGGCTCTATTAATCATTACAGCATTGAAATATATTCCCCTAGGAGTGCTCAGACTGATCCCAGGGTTTAATTTTTAGAAAGAGATTTCTTAGTACTCCACTTTTGTTGGTGTTATCGCTGGCTGGACATGAAAGTACAAAACCAATCGGGAAATTTTACAACTAATTCCTTTGTTGGTATCAAGGGGTTATGTAAAGTTCACTTGAACATATTGTCTGAAGTTACAGTCAATGCTGTATTCAGCAAATCCATATTTCATAGTATCCCCTACTTTAAATCCTTTAGACAAATGAACCTCTTGTCTAATCATAAAAGCTCTATTGGTTTAAGCAATCTAAAGTGCCAGTTCTCATAGTTAAATTGAAATTCAGAAAACTTTTCCCTCCAGGTTACAAGTGAAATAACAGTTAGTTTTGTAAAATAGTGGGAATTCAAACAATGGAAATAGAAATTTAAACTATTTTCACAGTCACAGAATTTTATGAATGAAATTACCTGCAGGAACCATGGGAGTACAAATAAATCTGTTCATTGAAAAATCAAACAAACAAATCAAGAATGCACTTGCACAGCTATCTTTTAAACTACTCAAACACTTCTAATTAAAAGTCTGAAATAGTTGGGGTTTTTTTTGATCACTTATCATAAATTTGAACAAAAATCTTCAGATGGAAGATATAAATGTAAGGGTGGTTTTGGTTTTTTAGGATTTAGTGTGGCCAGCAGGACTAGGGCAGTGATCATCCCCCTGTACTCGGCACTAGTGAGGCCACACCTCAAGTATTATATCTAATATGCAAAAAATTACACAAAAAACCTATTCACATACAATTTTACTCCTGTGGTCTACAAACCTATATAACTACTCATTTCAGTGATTATGGTGAATGTATATACTTTCATACATCACGTTTCTTTTCTACCCTACTCATTTATTATATAGAGACATATCATAGTCTCTAGGACTCGCTCTTTGATTTTTCAGATCATTATTTCAATATTATACACCACTGAAAGACAAAGGACAGCATGATTCATACATCTCTTTCATAATTATAAGAGCTATTAATTTTTATGTAAAGATGAGGAATCTGAAGAACCATAAAAAAGGCTAATTTTCAACTACTAAGGAAAAATCAATCATTCATTCTGACTTTTTCTTCTTCTAATAGACACTACCCCTCCTCTAGCTATGTGCAATGCAAACCTGCCCCAACAGAGAGACTGTTCATGCTATATGTGGAAGTGTTTCTACTCTTTAACTCAGACACATACAATTTGTTGTCTGATTTCGATTTTTTGATTTAGCAAAATTCATTAGTTTTCCTACCTCCAATTCTTTTCTTGGAGAAGAGGATTTCCACTCAATGACAACTCCTTTAGTTTACGGCAGCCACTTAACCACGTAAAAACATCTTTAAGGTCTGTAGTATAGTAGAAAGAAAACTAAATATAAGTCTGAACGCAGAACCATCTTAGTTCTCATGAATTCTCACATGAAAATGAAATGTACCAAAATCATGTAGTCCTACAAGGAATAGTGCTATCTACACAGTATAGTTTTAATTAATATCTATAACATTCATGATTGGAAAATATTTGTGTATCTTCCATATAAATGTCTCTTATAAATACATGGGAACAGTCCCACTCAAATCAGTTTATAACTTCACTAAGAAGTTCTTACTTGAATGGGATTTTGCTTTTCTTTTTCACACAACTCACCTGACAAACAGTTATTTTTGATATCTAGCTTTTCCAAAGATACAAATGAATTTAAAGGCACGAGCTCAGTTAATCTAAGAAAAAAACAGAAAACATTTTTTAAAAATTAAATAAAACAGCAGTTCATAAACAGAAAGGCACCAGAATATCTTCCAGTTATGATAATTTATTGATTTTACATAAGAAAATGCCCATTTATCTATTCAAAGTGCTAGAACTAATTACTGAAATTTTAACTTGAAACTATTTCTTCGTTTTCTCAGCAGCTCAATTTTTAATATTTTCTCATTAACATTTTTTTACCTGGTAAATATTTCATTCTGTTCCCTAAATTTAGTGCAGAAGATCTGAAGTCTTGTAAAATTTACACAACTCAGCTGGCTTTTCTTTAGGTACCATAACTAGAATGGTATTAATAGAAGGCCCTGATTCTGGAGAAAAAATAAAATCTGCTTGGCTTCTTTCCTCTTCCCTCATTTCTAAATGCTCAAACTTCTTATCAGGCTGTTTCTCATATCCAATCAGCACATTCCTTCCTAGATCCTAAAACTAGCATAATCGTTGTCATGGATGTATTTTTCAACAGTTCAAGGCTGCACTGTCCTTTAATACATTTTTAGTGTTTGCTCTGTCTTACTGCTTCTGTCAGACGGTGTCAAATAGATGCTGGTTACTGAGACAGCTATGGAATTGGTTATGGAATTGCTCTTCTTGCATTATCAGAGCTTTTCCTGAGCAATAAAGCAGAAAAGCTGTACTAAAGACAGGACAAAATTCTTGTTTGCAGTATTGAACAGTAAATGTAAAGAAACTGAGCTGACATTCATCTATTCAAATGGTTTGGGACTTTAAGATGTGTGTTATTGCTACTACTAAAGGTGTTATTCACGTTTCTTTACTTACAAACTTGCATTCATGCAAGAATGAATGCTGAATGTTTCGTTCAGCTGCCAGACTATTGCCAAATATCAACTTTCAGATCCAAGTTTATCTTGGTTTACGTTAAATATGAAAGACACAGGAAAAGGTAAAAATCAAGATGCAAAGAATCCCAGTTATCAACTAAATCTAGAATGTTTATATATGAGCACATACTACATCAACTATATCCTTTTTAAAGAAATACATGGTTAGGTAACATGTTTCATCCCTCGAAGAGCAAGGCCCTACCATAACAACAGAATGGTAACAGAAATGTCTGCTAATTTTCACAGAAAGTAGTCTTTTCTGAGAGTACAGTGCCTTTGAAAGGTATTAATCAGAATTCTGTTTGTCAGAAACATGACATTAAAAGAAAATGAAGCATACTCAAAATTGTTCAGAGGCAAAAATGCTTCTTTGTTGCTGAAATGTATGACCACACATAGCACAGGCTTTACAACTGAAAGGCAGAGCCGAATTTTACTTTGGTACACAAATTATGGACTAAATGTTGGGTTTAGATTATTTAGTCTTATTGAAAATACTACCAAATTCAAAACAGAAAAGAACATTTCCACATTCAGTTGACATGTATTTCTACACGCCAACATAACATTTTAAGAGTAAATTCAGAGAAACAGATATAAAGTCAACTGGGTATGGGCCACTGTACTTCCCCTTCTCTTTTGAACTACATTGTAAAGTCGTCCTAGTTCTAGTCCTACTTAGTTCTACTATCTTCATGACATGGAAGTCTTCCATGGAATCAAATAAATACGAACAAGTAGTTACTCTAAAAAGGGCTAAGCTTTATATGTAGATCTGTACATAGTACTACAACTTCAGCATTTTAGTTTCTCATCACCAATCAACAATACATAAATAGATTTAATATTCTTAGCAAATATCATCATAGATATTACTGGCTAACAGTATGGCTGCAAAAACTGAAATCCATCACTTGGACTATACATTCATATATTCAGAAATATCTAAGAAAACAAATGTCATATTTTGCATAAGGGACAAAAGATAATGCAGGTTTTTATTTATAGTGAATTCTCTGGATCTTTATCAGCATATGCTGTGATGAATTAGAAGTTGTCTACTGGACTGTCCTTGTGTGCCGTTGGCATTATGAGAGTTAAAACATTTCTCCGACATCCTATAGCTTTCCCTTTACCGACATTCTTTGTTAATTTTTTTTGCTAAGAAAATTCAAACCAGAAAGACAAAGGACATTACTGAAAACTTAATACTACTTGACCTTGTCACATTAGCCCTGGGCATAAGAGAGATATAAATTACAAAGAAGACACAAAAGTAAAAGATATTCACAAAAAAGCAAGCTATAGCTTCCTTTTTCTGCTCCCATTTAAGGCTCTAGCAGAACAGGTCAGAGATAGAGTTTATGTAGTTTATGTGGCTATGACAGAAAACAAGATTTAAGAATAGCTGCAAGTATGCATCAGAGAAAACAAAGATTGTGTTTCTGAACATGAATAGCACAAGATGGCCAAAATCCTGCTGTGCAACCGCTTTTCTCCAGAAAAATTATCATAGCTGTTAATGACCGGCTAGCAGGAAGGAGGGCAAAATAACTAAAATAAATTTATCTTAATCTAGATCTTTAAGTAAAGCCCACATTTCTTTTTCATTCCTTAAATTAAAGACAGTTTAATTTAGTTTGCAATAATCACCATATTTATAAGCAGCAAATACATAGATTATAGGAAATCTGTCAGTTAGCCACTTTGCTTCTCGAATACTCTAGTAGGCAGTACTTCAAGTACGTTACCCACAGTGCCACGTATTTAGAGAAAAACTTATCACCAGCAAAGAATTACTGAAAATTATTAAAAAAAAAAATCTAGAACGGTAAGGATAGGATGGAGAAAACCACTATACATAGGTACAACTTTTTTAATGACTGACTTATTTCAACATCCAATGACATTTTAATTTATCATGATAATTCTGGAAAAACTCAAATTCTCAAAACATCATGGCTTGCAATGAACTCAATGCTCATAAACGATAAATTCAGTTACAAACACAGATACCATATATATTTAAGTAGAGAGAACCATGCACGCTAAGAAAGAACTGAACTAACTTTGTGGCACTTCTAATATAAGCCTTTAAGGAATACTATGCATCTAAATGCAAAACCAGAAGAACAACATGTTCACAGCATATTTGATTCTGGTCAAACCAGTTTCCCAAAAGAAAAAGAACTTTTGGAGATGACTGCATTTTCATAAATATCAAATTTTTATCTATCTCACTTAGGTTATCTTAGTGAAAAGCAAGAGATAGCAAAAACAAGAACTTTGTCATATTAATACCACATTAAAAAGAAACGTTAGGAGGGATTTTGTCTATTTTGAAGCTGAAAAAAAGAGGCTACCTGGACAGCGCATTGATTCAGTGTCTCACTGTAAAACTTGTAAATGAAAAAGACATTAACAAGGTACATAATTAAATGAGATTACATGTAAATATAAATGCCACATGAACTCTTAACACATATTAAAAATGCATTAATTTTACACAGGGTCAAGGTTTTTCCCTCCTACACCTAAATATTTATCCACAACAGAAGAAAAAATAAAACGTCCCTTTTTTAAACAAACTTAACAGTTGTGTCCTCAGCTGCTATAAAATAGAGCAACGATCTTCATAGTCCCAATTCTGCAGTAATCAAGTCAAGAGGATATTCATCATTGTCTTTGATCAGTTGCACACTGACCAAGAATATGCTCTGTATGTGAAAGCCACAATAAAACACTTAAAAAAAGCAGCAGTGGTAAATTAGCTGTCATTTTTATATTTGAAGGAGTTAATTACTACCTGTTTTAATTCCTTGTTAGACTGTAGGTTTAAAACAATTTAAACCAATACATTTTTGGAGTTTTATGTTTGAGAATTTCTGGTTTATGATGCAGACAAAGCATGTCAGGAATAAAAATGCCCTGTAAATTAGTGTAAGAATTTTCCTTTCACAGTACTTCACTTACAGAAAGAATACAGATTTGTAGCATTATCATTATATAGGCTTCCTGCAATCAGTAAAAAGGAAATGGCACTCAGTACACACTTGGAAAAAAATCACAAAATTGCACTGGCTATAGGATGAAAGTAAAGAAACAGCTTTTCTTTCAACAGCTTACTCCATTACATTCACTGTTTCTATAGAACATCAAGTTACTTATGCTATAGCACACACATATGGAGCTGCTTATAAGTGTACATAAAGTGAGTGTAACAGAGCAGGCTACTGAAATGCCAGGAATTTTGAGGCTTTTAGTATGAATTTAAGACTATCTTGTCCTGTTTGTCACAAAGATTTGACATAAGCTACAGATACATCAAGGAAAGAAGGGGAATTGTTTGGGGGGAAGCTGCATGTTTTTTTTCAGCACATCCAGTCTGTTGATGCAAAAATATGTGCTTTCTCACAGCCCACAAAAGAAACTCAGCAGGCCAAACATTGCATCTCAGCTTGGCTACTGGAAAACCAGAGCAAGCACTACAATGGACATTCAAAGCTGTAAGATGATGAGATACGCAAGTGACTTAAGATATAGCTACATGGCCAGTCCAGCACAACCTAAATCCAGAGGCTACCTCCAAGATATGCCTGAGACCATGCTCACAAGTTGCTAGCAGGCACACGAGATATTCAAGGAGTTTTGCAAACACTTTACTACACACAGGATAGCTACACTGGAGGAAGAAGAGGAAACTGCAATAATATGAAGCCACATTCTTGAGTCTTCCACAAAAAAGCTAAACGGACAAGGAAAAAAAGTAGCAAAGAACACGAATTAAATCAAGCAGTGTGACTCAAAATCTAATGCTTAAAAAATAATGTGCTTGTTTAATCACAGGCAGGAAGCAATTTCTCCAAACTCCAGAAGAATTAATAAGAGAACAAAAAATCCCAAACCCTAGAAGCCCAGGCCTGAACTTGAAGATTAGATTCTGCAGGCATTATATTTACATCCAAGAGTCTCCATGAATAGTACTTCACTAGACATTACATGAAAACAGCCTGAAAAGTTACAAAAAAATACAGGTTGTATATACTCAAATAATATTAATTTTCCATGAAGGACACTGCTTATGATAACAGGAGTCAGTCTTAAACAACCTTTTTCCCACAGGCTCCCAGACACAACTGGCTCTGCTGAACTATATGTCACATAGGATGGGATTCTTCTGTTCAGAAGCAGACATACACGAAATGGTAATTTTGACTTTTTTCTAGTCAATAAAAATTAACAGGCACTTGTAGGCTATGATTAGTCTCAAAGCAAACAGCTAAAAATGGCAGATGAATCACCCTTTAAAAACATCTCTTCACTAACAGGAGAGTAAAGTAATTAGTTCAGTGTATTTCTATATATGGTACGTAGTATTCTGTTTCTTTAGCTGAGATCAGTCTTTTTCAGAACAAAATGATTACAGTAGAGAAAAATAATGGATATTAATTTAAAATTAATTTTCCTACTAATATATTGCAAATTCTAATGTTTCATATCTTTTTTAGCAGAATTTAAATTGAGAAAAAGGGGGTGGGGAAAATAAAGATTTTTAATCCAGGATATCTGGTCATTCTACCTCTAAAGATGTATAGGTTAACTTAGGAAACAAACAGAAAACTAATTACAGAGTACTTGAGTGCATGACCCAGTTTTGCACTGCTTGTCTTGATCCTTCTTTATTTTATATCTTTTAAGCAGAACCATAAGGGTGAAAAATTAAAGCAAATATACTTGTTTTGGAGGGTATTAACATATGTATGTAAAATAAATAACATTCTTATTTGTCCTTTCTAACTCTAGTACTTGCACTTAACTTAGCCTTCAAAGTCTGTTTTGAATAAGCCAGCTGTGAAATATGAAGTTTGACAGATATACTCTAGAAACAATTGCTAAAGAAAGAAAAAAACCCACCATGGTTTTAATAATGCCACAATGATCAAGAATTATTTTCACATAACATCTAAAAGAAAAAAATTAATTTGCATTGTTAATGCTGTTTCAAATTTTCTTAGCTAGAGGTAACCAATGTAATTACACGCTAACCACATATTTTTATTTTTAAAGAATATCCCAAAAAGATAGTGAAATTTCAACCATACTGGGAATTATACTTTTCAGACAAGTGTTATGTTAGTATACTCCTCTGTAATAGTTCTGTAAGCAGAAGAATGTTTCTTACTTACCTATTTTGAGACAGCAAAAGAATCTGCAATAGAGGCAACCAATACAAAGAAAGCATTCTCATAGCAGAAATGCTATTGTCATCCAAATACAGTTCTCTTAGGAGAACATGATTTTCCAGTCTTGGAAGCTAAATAGAAAAGAGATGGTTATTTAAGATTAATATAAATTAGAGAAACAACAATGGAATGCTTACCAGATGCTTTTCAGAAATCATTACTAAATACAAGCAAAACTCACATTTTGGATATATGTATCATTTCTTTATTATGTATGTACTAGTTGTCACACATAATCTCTACATATCAGGTGGCAAATACATTTTAATGTCTTCTACCACACCTGAATAATCAATACAAATAATTAAAGAGGAAAAAAAAAAGTGAAGACCCCAAGAGTCACAGTCTTTTATTCACGCAGTTATTTGCTGCATATTGACAATGCTTTTCATCTCTTGAATTCATAAGAGTCAGTAAATATGATTAAGCATACAGTTAGCAAACAACTTCCCTACTGTAAATGCTACAGCATAAATTTCAAGTTTTGGAGAACCAACATACATCAAATAAACATGATTATCATTACGGTGATAATAATGATATTATCATTACATACAAGGAACAATAATAAATAATTGCTTCCATGTAATGACAATTATATCATCATTACCAGCCTGATATAATTATCTACTACTATAGCATTACCCATAAGTAATATTAATCCTTTGTTACATTTTAAACAAAATCAGACTCATATAATACAAACTGAAGACTAGATGCTATAAATGAAGGAGAAACCATAATCACTGGGAGTCCAATTTTTCAAGGACCTAGGAGTAAAAAAACAATTAACTGCTAGCCGTTTGTATCTTTGGAAAATCTCCCTCTGATACAGAAAAAAAAACTTACATAAGAGCATGAAACCTTGTACACCAATCAAAGAGCACATACTCAGAATGCTGAAAAATATGACAGTTAGCAAAGATGTATGCACAACAGCCACTGAATTAAAATCTTTTACCTCCTGGAGATTATTGCCTTGCAACTTCAGAACTTGAAGTAGGCCACAATTCTCAATGCCTTCAACCTGTGTGAGATGATTGAAAGAGCAGTCTAGGTGAATGAGGGTAGGTGCCTCACAAAGACCTTTTGTGCTGATTAATTGATTATGGTCCACAATTAATTGCTGAAGATTCTTCAATGACTCCAGACCACCTGAAAATTTAAGACACAATTAAATAAAAACCTCTTGTCTTTCAAGTACAAAGAAAATTCTGAACTTTCTGTATATTATCTGGAGTAACAATTAATATCAGTTCTGTATAAGGTTTAAAAATAATTACTGTATTTTGACCCTGTTACATATACAGTGCATATGGTTCACAAATTTTTGATCCCGTTAATCAAGCAATAATAACAGTTCATAACCTCATTGGCATGTCTGTTGGAAGAGAACATTGTTTTAGTTATAAACTCTACTTACTATGCTTTAACCATTTTACAACTGCTCTGAAATCTATGAAATGCTAACAGCCCTCATAAAATCATCCATCAGAATGAAAACACTATGTTTTAAAATTAATTTTTATTATTTCATTTTTAAAGATTTTTTTGTTAATGTACCAGCAAGGTTAGAAAAAACTGTGTTAAAACTTAGGCCAGTACCACCTCTATTATTTAAATAAGTCTTGTTTAAGGAATTACATCAAAATATTTTTAATGAAGAAATTTATAAAGAAAATTTAGTACCTTTAGGAATAAAGCTATACTACTATAGCCATTATACTCAACAAATTTACTCCTGCCATCTACTTTAAGGGGTATGTGATCTCTACACACAAAAAAATGCAAAGGTTAAAGTTCCCATCAGCATCTGTTTCTTTCACAGAATGTTACCCAATCATCCTCCTACAACAGCAAAAATCAGATTGTCTTCCCATGGTCTTACACGCACAATGGCACTGATGCATCTAACTTGCTACAGGTGCAAGCAGCTTTTCTGTATCTGCAGTAAAAAATTGCTTTGAACGGATACCTTTTACAAAACACATCTAAAATAAGGAATTTCTGATTTTACTTCTCTTTCATGTGTCCTTAGATAATTTAGGATTATTAGTTAATTAGTTAATTTAGGATTATTTGAGGGAACACTTTGTCTCATTGTTATCCCACCTAAAATTTCACAAGTTCCCCCAAGGAAGCTGGATAAGCTTTACAATAGTGAATCTCTTTGTAACTGTCCTCTGATGACAAACAAGATTATGAAACCGGAGATCAGTTTGCACCATAGAGTATTTAGAATATAGAAGAAGACTTTAAAATGAAAACAAATTATAAGGAGAAAATTGAAGCAAAAAATTAAATACCAAAACCAGCAGTACATTAAAAAAAATACAAAATATAGGCTTTCAAATAATTTTAGTTTAAAAATGGAAAGCACCTAGTGAAAAGAATGCAATTGTCTGACATTAAAGTGGTATCATCTTAAATATAACACACATGTCCCATAACGCAACTTCAAAACTGTGCTTTAGCAAATAAATATACAAACCTTTAATTATTCTGAAAAATTTCAGCTATGCTCATGACATACTACCCTCACTGCAAGATCCTGTCCGGTACTTTTTTTGGTGCTTGGATAAAAATTAAAAAGGAACCAGCACCATCTACTGGTCTCAAAAACACATTCATGTTTTCATGTGTTGGCTCCCAAGACTTCCTGATAAGAGCAGCAGTAACCAGCATAGCAGTACTGGAAACTTTAAATGCACTGTATGAGTCTGGAGTAGAATGAGAGACTGCACACACTGAAAGAAAGGCAAGGAGGTCATACAGAATCTGGAAATTTCCTATTCTGCATGCTGCGCAAAGCATCTTTTTTCACCTGAATGTCATTCAGAACGTTCAAGGCTACATACAACATCATCACAATCTATTCTGGAATTATCAAATACAGTTCAACAGAAACATGTACAAAAGAGAATAATGGAATACAAACAGATGGCATTTTAATGTTTCTTCTGCCCGCATGCAGAGTTAAATATAAGCATGAAAGTCTTCTGCACATTTACAGAAGATATTGTCTGTTTTACATATGATGCAACAAACAAAAGTTATAGCAGCCATGGGAAAAGCATTTTGATGACAAATATATGGTTTCAGCAAGGTTCAAGGAGAACATTTATATAACTAGGTCTAGCAATTTGCAAAGTGCAGCTGGAGTATGCTAGCTAGGGACTCTCTCAGCTATTGATGCAGTTCTGAAATCACTTCAATATGCCACAAAGACAAATAACAACAGAGCGAAAGCTGACAGTCAACATAAAGGTGAAAAAAAACCACAAAACCCTCAAAAAACAAAACCAAAACTAAAATGTGTCTGTTCAAAAAAAAAAACCCAAAAAACTCTGGGCTGTCTTAAAAAAGAGCAGATGTAAAACAGCATTAATGACCATCCATGGTTATGCATTGCTATTCTTCATGCTACCAAGATTTTAGTGAGCATTCTATGGCAATATACACCCCCTACAAAGACTCAAGTCAAAATTATACTTTCTGTGTATGAATATTTTTAAAACAAAGCATTCATTCTCAAAATACAACCACATGCACTGAACTTTGGTGTATTACTGTCACAATTACTTATTTTGTGATCATGTATTCTTAAGGGGAGGAGCATAATTGTGACTATTTCACTTACTGCTATATTTAAGGGGTTTTTGGCAACTAATTTTCCCCCTACTGATGCTATATTTCAATGAGAGAAGAAGAGAATAAAAAGAGAAATCATAATATGCCAAAAATTTCCTACAATAAGTTATTAAAACGTTATTATTACAAAGATAAATAAGCTTTACTGCACAGTACTGCAGCTTCCAAAATTGCTAAGGGACATCCTGCAGGATTTACAGATGGGAGGGATATGCTAACTTTAGAAAACCCATAAATCCATTTCTATATATTCTGTGCAACTACTCACAACCAATATGTTATGGTATGAAATAAATCCTGTATTATGCATCTGTTTTAACCAAACATCCTCAAAGCAGTTCTGGAGAAGGAAAGAAACACATTTGAAGACGTTTTCTGTAAACACTTATTTACCCACTCAAATTCGTTAGAGACTCAGTAACTGTAGCAGCGCACTGCATAAAACAGAAAGTACAAGAGGATTTTACCCCTTTCTCTGTACAAAGTTCCTATGCTCCACACAAATGCCACATTCTTAAATGTCATCCACTATTATGTCATTCCTACAGTAACCTTGAAGACATTTTTATCAAATGAGATCAACCTGAATAAAAATCTTATCAAGCATTATTTGCCACAATGATACAGATGAAACTTCTAAACCATTTTATTTTACTGTTCCTCATTAGGGTACTGATATGCTTTTATGGTAAACATTGACTTCCCAGCACTTTTATTCTCAGGTATTAAAAAGTTTCTTCATGAATACTAACACTTGCACATACCAGCAAAATATACTGATATTGACATCAAAGTCTCTACATCTACAGATTTTTTTTAAGCTTTCCCATTTTCTGTTTGCTACACCCTTGGCATTTATCACAGAACAGCATTGTCCACGTTCATACTGTTATTTAACAGTCTTACTTAAAAGTGGAAACTATTTCTAATATAAAAATCTTATGTGAATGTGTTTCTTCCATGAACTCAATAATTGTTTTAAATTATTTTCCTTTTGTCCAGCAGACTCAAGACAGGCAATACAATTTCTATAGAACTACTTACTGTGTCAGTCAGGAACTCACTGGAATTCTCTGCAGTTGCACAGCTACGCTTTAGTTTCATTATGTCTGTAAATAAACTGAATTCAGGCTACTCACATACTCCAGCTGAATTAGTGCAGATAATATTAGTGGCCTTTCCAGAAAGATTTTAACTCTCTTTGGCTGACAATAGTTATATGACCTGCTACATGGAATACGTGGCAGTAGCTAAGCCATGTTTTAAGATAAAGGTTTTTCCTAAGTCTGTCTCCTTGGGCTTAGCAGCTGACTGGCTCTAAATCCAGGGGGTGTATAATTCTGAATATAAACTGCATAAATATTGTTATACTAATTGGAATAATGTTCTTACCAATTCGAGTGATTCTATTGTAGGAAAGTTCAAGATTTTGGAGGTTTTTGCATCCATCTAACCCGCAAACTGATGAAATATGGTTCTTATTCAGAATGAGAATACAGAGCTTTTCCAGATTTTCACAATCAATTACCTGAATGTTGTTCTCCTGCAATAAAAGAAAATGAGAATATTAAATAGCATCCGAAGTGAAATAGCAGAACTAAGTTAACACATGGCAGATTGCCTTCATTGCTTATTTTTATCCTAAACTCTTAGCTAGGAGCAAGGGCATCTCTATTTTTCCATGAGGAAAAAAAAATTATGAGTTCTAGAGAGTTCTAGAAATGGCTTTTTGTGTCCCGCTGAAATAGAACAAGAATATACCTTGAACTTCATTCTGCCTCTGAAAATACCCAAAGTTGAAACAAAAAAGCATAAAAAAAAGTTAAGAACAGAGTAGTCTCTTCCATACAGACTTTCCTACCTCCCCAAACCTTGGATGACTGAACTAAAGACTGCATAAAACCCATCATGTTTACTAGATGCTAATGAAGACAGCTGTAATTTTGCTGGAATCCTATTTACTAATAGCAAAACTCTGCATTTAGAGGTACTTTGGTCACAAACATTAACACTGTTCTAAGCTAATATTCTTCCTCCAAGGGATCCTGCTTTTTTAACACTCCCTTCCCCAGGCCATTTTAATAATGCTGCCTCAGATTTCTATTTCAATATTTGCTGTGCTTGGTCTTTTGCTCTTGAAAATGGTTTTGTTAAAACACATGAAATTAAAAGTGCAAACAAAGCTGTTTCACATAAATTGTCAAGTTCTGGAACAAAGATGCATTGCAGAGAAAAAGTTTTCTTTAGTTGTTAAACAGGGCCATGTAAGACACTGAGCAGTAGTAAACACCTAAACATTAGGCCTCTAGTGTAACGCACTGTACTATTCCTTGAGCAGATATGTTACTAATTTTAATTAATATTCAAGGTGTATGTTGCAAAGGACTCTTCCTTCTACCTATTCTTGCTCAAGCTAAGCACCTGCTATGGTGAACAATATCTGCCCACTCATCAATCCGAGACTGAGGTAATAAAGATCTATCACTGTGTCACAGTAATGCTAAACTTAGACTGACACTTTCTTAGTACACATTGAATCATTTGCAGCATGTTGTTTTTTGTTATTTGCACTGTAAATCTGCTGGTATAACTTTGTTCGCATTTGGGAGTATTTTGTTGCTATTCCTATGCTCTTAAGGCTAAAAAGTCATATATTCATTTGGACACAACTACATAATCAACTAATCAGCAGAACTGGCAATTCTCCTCATGTCATAACAAAGAATCAAATATGCTTGGTACCTCCACATTGATATACTTCAGGTGTTTGCAGTTATTTAATCCTTCCAGTGCAACCAGTCCACAGCGCCTCAGAGTCAAAACTTGAAGATTTGAACACTCAGATAAGGTTGAGAGGCTACAAGCTGGTAAATCTTCGAGCGTAAGTGTTGTAACCTACATGCATTTATTGATAAGTAAAATTAATGTTTTGTATGTTGAGCATTCATATTATGGTAATTTTCCTTAAGATGCAAAAGAGAACAAAATTACCATCTACTAATGCTTCAGAAAATGCAAGCAACTAATGGTAATCTTTTCATATAGAAAACAACGGCAATGATAGGTTTGATCTGTTGAATGGGAGAAGTTAGCATAAGATCAATAGTCACAGTATCATAAACAATGAGTGTAGAAGAAGAGACAAAAATAGGTCAGACTAGAAGCATGTATAATCTAGTGTGTCATCTCAGAACGGATACCAAGATGAGAGCACAGAGCAAACATACAGTGGTAGTAAGTGGCAAGAAAAATCAGTCCTGGCAACCAGGAGACATCCTTTATGGCAAAACACTATCTATAAGCTGATCAATAATGTCTTGCTTCTAGAAGAGACTATTCTTCTCAAAACTCTCAAGACTCTAGTTGAGCAGGAGCTGAAATGTGGGCCTTTATACAAAGGCAAAACCTTGTTAATTTAGGAGAAAATAAGAGCTCTTGCCTTGTAAAGGGTTAAAACTATCAGTCATCTGAAGACTAATACCACACCAGTCTGCTCCACAACACTCAAATGAATTCAGAAGTCATTGTCATTGCCCTTATTGTGCAACTGGGCAAAGGAACTATGACGAGATCTGCATCCTACTCAACAAGAATCTACTTCTCATCCGAAACAGCATTCTGCCAACACACCAAATCAGAAAAAAAAAGAAAAACATGATAGTATGTCTTCTTATTTCATTCTCAAACTTTCAGATAATTACCTGCTGCAAGGTACTCCAAGGGCCACTATGAATTATCTTTTCTGTACTTAGTGGAGGCATCTTGTTGCCAGAACTTTTCCTTAGTTGTTTCCTTATAGTTGCTTGCTTTCTTTGGTTTTCTTCATATATTTTAGACCAAGATTTACAGTTGTTCATCCAGTTTATTCTCTTCCTTTCAATATCATCAGGTAAAATTAATTTACTAGAAGAATCTGCTACATCCTGAATACTGTCCCAGGTGTCTCTGACTTCTTCATTAGCATTTTCCACTAAAAATACCGTTTTCTTCATTGTTTCATGCTGAGAAAATCGACCTTTATCTTCTCTACTACTAGCATTTGGCTGGACATTTGGTGGACTGCTGCATATGCTGTTTGCCTTATTTTCTACCCCATCAGTAGCACCAAAGTTAAGAGATTCATCCTCTGAAATATAACTGTTTGGAGCTTTATCAAGATAACTAGTTTTTGAGTAATTCTCTTCCCCCTGTGTTACCAAATTAATGTATAAGTTCTCATTATTCACTTGAGAAGTGTGTTCCTTCTCAGAGCCTAGCACACTTGGTGTCAAATTTCTTTCTGCTGGAATCATCCAATTATTTGTTTCATCCATCATTTCAACATGTTTTTCTTTTTGTTCCTCTACTTGTTTATTTAGTTCCTCTTCTCTTATTACTTTCATATTTTCTGTCTTATTATCCTTTTCTATGTTTTCTATGTTATTTTCTACATTTTTGCTCATCACAGCTTTTGCTCTTTTTTGTTCCGATTTTCTTTGTTCTCTTCTTATTTGCAGTTGTTTTTCCCTTTCCAGTCTCAGGCTTTCTTTCTTTTTCTCATATTCCTCATGCCTCTTCACCTGTTTCAAATATTCTTGTCTTTCAAGTTCTTGTCTCTTTCTTTCCTTTTCTCTCTTTAACCTATATTCTTCCATTCGCCTCGTCTGTTCTTCCTCCCTTTCTTTCATTTCCCTCTCCATTTTCTCCAGTATTTTCTGCTTCTTTCTCATTTCATATTTCATTTTCAAGATGGGAGTGTATTTTTTACGGACTAAAAATGATCTAAATCTAGCTTGGATTTTCACAGCTGCTATATTCTGTAGTTCAGCCAGTTGTTGTCTTTCTTTTGCTTTCTGCTCTTCCAAGGCCTTTCTCTCCTCTTCAATTTGCAACTGTAGCTTCATGATCAATTCCTAGGCCAAAACAATTAGGACAGACTTCAATCACTTTTATAATGGAGCAGGTATTGGCACATATTTATCATTAATAAACAGAATCTAGTATATTAACCATTCCAGGATAGTATTTATTCTCAAATATGTAACAGTAACTTCACAGACTTTTGACAAAAGCTCGTTGTACAACCTTACCTCATGTTGCCTCATTCTGTCTCTCCAAGCTTTCTCTTCTTTCTGTAACTCATCTTGTACTGCAGCCTGGCATCTCTGCACAACAAATTAACTTAAACAAATATTGTACAAAACCCAGAACAACACAAAACTCTCTCTCTCCAATCTCAGCCATCTTCTTGACTTTCCAACAATCCAATTTTATGAGTGCCTGAACTTAAACGAGAAACTGAGCTGTGTGTGGATCAAAATAAACAACAGGACACTTGCATCAGTAATGTAGATTTGGTCATGTGCTGAGAAATGCATACCTTCAGAAAGTCAGCATCTTGGTACTGACCCAAACAACTTCCACCTTCTTCTCCAAGATCTGTACTACTATTGAAGGTGAAAACTAGTCGCAAAACTGTTCAAAGTACAGGCAGAAAACAGAAATGTATCTGAACAGTAGCATGAACAATCTCCTGAAAATTGCACTGGTATGTAGTGATAGTATTAACATCTTTCAAAGGGGAATTTGTTTCAGTAAAGCTAAACAAATTTTTCTGACTGGAATTGCTTCTCAATGGAAAATGAAAGTTCAAATCTACTTCCTCACTATTTGTAAATAAATAGCATTTCCCTCCCTGCCCAATAAAACCTCAATCAGAAAAAAATGTCTCAGCCAGATTGAAAGTTAGCAGGCAGTAACTAAAAAACAGGCTGATCCAGAACCACATAACTGGAACCAAGATACATCAGCCAAATCAAATAGGGAGGATACAATGGAAGTAAAATAAACAAACGATGGAAGTAAAATAAACAAACTAGCACTTCCAGCTTGGAGCCTGAAGTCTCCCAGGTGTCTCAGCACTGTTTTTCATGGACATTTAGAAACATGCTGTTCAGACAACAGGAGACTAGACATCTAGATCCTTCAGCAATGGGGGAAGTTAGATTCTACCACCTCCAAAAAAATCACTCCAGCAACAGCAGTATCAAAGTGCCTAAATGTGGCCATGCCCCTCTTTCTCTAGAGAAAGCCATCCTACATCTAAAAATGATTTGTGACAGCAAAGAACCAAAAATGCCTATCAGTTTTGAGACCTTTTGGAAAAAGCTACAGCAAGTCACTGAACTGGCCTTCAGAGATCAAAGGCCTTTGCATTTACCAAGCCCTTCCTTACTTTTTGTGACCTGAATTACCTTGCTGGTGGCCAATGTGCCCACCTTTTCAGAAAGCCACAAATTGTGGCAGTGGGTCATACCAACACTGCAGGACCTCACTGGTGGAAAACCTCCTAATCTAAGCACCCCCTGGAAAACACAATGGTCTTTCCCCAAAACTGTGTAATCCCTTACGGTTGTAACCTACCCCTAAATTCTACCCTTCCCTGCTCCCTGTTGGTTAAGGGGGCTTCTCCCCGCGTCCTGTTATCTGGCCCCAGATTGTCCCTACAACTGGGGGCTCTCGGGGCCATCTTGCTCTCTTTCTGCCTTGGACCCCTTCAGAATAAAACGTCTGGAACTTCCAGGAGAGAGGGCCTCTGAATTCTTTGTCTCTGGGACTGCCAGAGCTATCCAGCTCACTGGGTGAGTGAGAACTGTGCCTGACACATCAGCACGGGTGTGAGGAAAGCCTTTCTGTACAGCACCAGAGCAGTGCTGGCTGAAGTGATCTCTCAGAAGCCATAGAGACACTTTCGGTGAATGCAGAGGCTTGTTCCACCCTTCCTCACCCACAGTTTTAACAAATTAGTTAACTGAAAATGTAGTGTTAATGCACCTCTCAAAACACACTTATTTAGGCTAAATAATAACATTCTGTGGCCTCACAAGTATAATATCTGAAAGTTACATTTCTTCCTTTTCTTACTCCCTTTCATCCTTCATTATGCACCCCACACTATAGCAAAACACAACTAGACAGTCTGAGAGTGCAACCAGTCAAGGTGCTGGGTCATGTTCTGTCATGGCAGAACTCAGCAGATGAAGCCTGAGTAAGTTTCCCAGTTAAAGATAAGGAAAGGAAGTATTGTAACTTTTACCTGGATGAAGAACAGCACCAGCATCACTGAACTGAATGATTTTGGTTCTGATTACTTCCATTAAGATTTTAACATTGAAATGTGAAATTGGGGTGGGAGGTTCAAACTACATAAGTATCTTCTATTGTGGCACAGGGACCAGTGTTTCATTTGTGATTAATTTGGCACAACTCTCATGTCCAGTACTTTGGCTGTTTTCATAATATAAAAACTTTGTAAAGGCAAAGCTTAAATAATAATTTACCATTTAGCATAGAAAATTCATTCACTATTGATTAAAGCAGTAAACATACAAAAACCAATGGATTATACTTAAATATGTTTCACAACTCACTGGCAACACAAGTAGACAGGGTTTAGGACAGTCATACAGTTCGAGATGGTAGTCTCTTTTTCACATTAGAGCTTGAATTCCTATAGTCTAGATGGGAACAGATTGGCTTCAAGATCGTTCATTACCTTATTAAAAAGATCTAGCTTTATTCTTTCAGCCTCAAATTGCTCCAGATGCTGCACCCTTCTTGTATGTTCCTTTTCCTTTTGTTTTTCCCATGATTCTCTCTCAGCTTTCCACTTTTGCCTCTTCTCATCTTCAAGCTCAACTGTTTGTCTACAATTTTCTTCTACTTCATGATGGGCAAGGCTTATGCTCATTTCAAGACCAGCTATTAATCAACCAAGCAAACATTTTATTTAATTTCCCAATAACCACTGAGAAACATTAAACAGTCTTAAGGTATTTGACAAGAAAAGGATCCTATGCTGATACAGTCAGCAATATATATACCCAAGGAAATCAGAACTACAGCACAAGTCCTTTCCATAAGAGGCGTCTTATTATTATTCTACACACTTACTGAGTCTGCAACTACTATGCTTATTCTAAAGCTAATATGACTACCAAAAAAAAAAAAGAAAAAAAAAACACAAAGAAGCTGTGGCCAAAGCACAGCCTGCTTAGTGCCTGCTGGCTTTCATTTGTATTCATAATTACTGGAATAATTTTCGGATCGCATTTTTTGATACTAATTTCTATGATGATTTTATGACCTTGAAATGACATAAAAGCACAGGTGTTTGTTCATGTCCAATTCATCAAGTATCAAGCCCTGTTGTTTACTGTAATGTGAAATTCTTTAAAAAGAATGCTATGATACTTATGACAACAGAAAAGCAGAAATAGTTAAAGATATGTTAAAGATCAACTCAACCAAATGAATAATGTGCTTGCTTACCTATATGAAGGTGGTCATCAGGGACCACTTCACCATGGATGGGCTGACTACAACCAGGTGTTGTAGCAATCTGCAAGTCTTCATTTTCAACTTCAAGCAGTATCTAACATAGTTTAAAATTGTTATTAAAAAAACCAGAAACAAAATTTAAAATCTGAACATTATAAAAATTTCCCAGAACAAGGATAAACTTTTTATCATATGACAAATACAACAATATGAAACTTACTACTGTCTGGAATCCTTACACATTGAATAACGCAAGCATATCAGTCAAAATATTGTTTTCTAGAGTAACAAATATTGTAGTATTGCTCAAAATACGTAATATTTCTACGTGCTTTTAGAATATATTTAATATTTTGACTTGGACAAATGAAAGTTTTGCATTTGGGATTTATTTTACTTTCTGTGAAACCAAGCACTATACGCATTAATATTGTTATGCACCCTGGGGAAGAACTAGTTACAGAGCAAATTTTTAAGAAGTCTATTTCAAAATAATACTATGGGCACAAGGATTGCTATATTTATTTCATTGTTCTTTACTGGCAAGTAATCTATTCCTGCTCATTTATCATCTGTTCATCACATGCTTCAGGCATATATATTAATATTTGTAATGCAGCTGAAGTCACATGAAGTAATTGTGCTGTTCTAAACAATGGTCTTCTGAGAACAAAAAATCATGTTTGCAAAAGTGCTCACTAATAAAAGCCAGGCAACAAATTAAAAGTGATTAAATACAATACAGTTTTATGTTTTCCTAAGAACTTCAGTGAGCTATTCAGTCAAATCTTATGAAAATGTAGAAGCACTCATGTTCATAACTCTCGATTTGTCTTTGAAAGGTACAGAGATTACTATGATAATATTTTTTATAAAATAATGGAATATTTTAGGAGCAAGATTAATAGCAGCACATCTTCCTGATCATCATAAAAAAATAAGATTAGAGAAGTTTAAAAGTGCTCATGTACTGATACAGAGAATTTATTTAAAATTTGAAAGCTTGTAGACATGGTATATTACAATTAATGCCCTAACTCAAAAGAATTGTATATACAAACTCACGTTAATACCTTACGGATAGTCTAAAAGAAATTAAACTGAACACATTTATAGGTCTCCTTAGGAGCTCACAAAAGCAAGTGTAAGTTATCTTGATTATTTAACAGAATTTTGTCCACTATAAATATTGTATAAATAAAAAAATACCTTTTCTTTAAATTGTTCTGGATCTTCATTTGATTCAGAAGAATGGCAAGAAACTACTTCATAAATGTCACCTAAAGAAAAAATAAATATATTATTTAGTTCACAGGGACAAAATCCCTTACCAGCACTAAGTTTTGGCCTACACTGCTTATCTACTCAATTTATTTAAACTACAATAAAGGGTTTTTTTCCCCTTTCCTTCTCCCCCAGTTTTACTTAAGTATGTATGGGAATCCTTTATCTACATTAAAAGCAGAAAATACATGTAACACAAGCACACACAATGATACTGTAAGAAGAGTGATAGCAAATATGGAAGAGAATTCCACGTCATGGAGCATATCAGAACATTTTCTGCGCAGAAAAATACAGTAAAACTTGTATCAGATAGGTCAACAATTGACAACTATAAAAACAATGAAAAAGAGTAAGTTTGCATTAAAAAAAAGGATAAAAGAAATGTTCTTCAGAGATCAAAATTTGTAGTCAGTACTGAACTTCTATTCAGCAAGACTATTGCGCTAATGGAACAGACAATGCCAGCTCTCTGGCATGTAAGCTAGGAGCTTGGCTCCAGTCACACAGCTGACAGCCATAATTTTTTTTGCCAATTAAAGGTCATTTCATCCAATGCTAGCTTGGACATCTCTCAACACAGACTTTAAACATACCCTATGGGAGTCAATTGTATCTGAACTCTGCATTTCAGTTCCTACTGACTTCATTTTAGATTTTCACGAAGAGTCTGGCCTGAGCCCTGTCTCAGAGAGTGATCTCACAACTTGCCTTCTTTAGCATTAGATGGGTTTTCAGAAAAGTTTAATTTCTTCTCAGATGTTAATCCTAGAAGATAGCAGAGCATGGTTTTATTCCCAGAGACTTTCAGCACGCACTCAGAAGCTGATGGAATAGGTTTCACTGCTTGCTCTACTAAAAAGTTGGCATTATTTTACTAATGCAAACTTAGTCTAACTTCCACTGGCAATAGGAGGTGTACAAACATTGTAACTGCGACTGCTGCTTACTTGTACTTTGCTCATCTTGCAGTATAACCTTTTCAGCACCTTGATTGCTGCTCTTAATAAAGTTTAAATAGGAGAGAACTGCTTCTGGCAGGTCACCTGAAATCTAGAAAAAAAATCCCAACCTTTGACATATTTTCTACATTTTCACCTCACAGGCTTCAAAAGAGATAAATACTTGACATATAAGAATAAAGACTTGTTTTGGCTTCACCTATAAAGCATTGATGGAGATTTAGCAATTCCCACCAAAATTTTTCCAAATTCCTACACTATTCTCATTGTCTTACCACCCACTGAACAATTAATAATTCTATATTTAATTAAATTCTAATAAAATTTTAATAATGTATCTTGCACTATCTCCAGAAACACATTTCAATAAATTATTGTGTTTATAACTGAGTAGGACAAAGAAATAAAAGAAAAAGGACAAGACAAAAAGTAGCAAATACCTATGATGAACAGGATCTCTTTAAAATGTTTAGACTCCTTAAAAAATAAATTTATTTTAAATTTACTAATATTTAAAGTATGCATGCAACGCCAATGCTTCAATTTTCTTTATTACAGAAAAACTTTATATGCAGAAACTTTCTATGGCTTATCCATCCAGGTTTAATCTTCCTCATCTAATCTCCCACCTTCAGAGGATTCTAAAACAAAATCTTCAGATCTGATCTTCTCAAGCAGAATGTTGATATTCATCTCTCTTATTGTCTTGTCACCACTAATAGTTGCATTTTACATGAAGCAATACTACCAAGACTACTTTTCAGAAGAAATCCTCAGGTTAGGTATGTCAGGAAAATGTTCACTCATCAAATGGGTTTCCAATGCCCATACTACTTTCAAGCAGAAACAGAAGCCGTTTCAGCTCACTGAATACTTACTGTCTCACTGTCACTCAAGGCTTCATCTGATACCTCTGTGTCGGGATCCTCTGCTTCAAAGGAAGAAACACTGATTCTGCCTAATTCAATTTCTATTTCTTTTTCAATTCCTTCAATATCTTCTGACATTCTGCTTCCCACAGCGCCTTATCTGTTTTGAAAGCTACACAGGAAAAAAAAAACCCGACGAAACCTTTCAACACAGCATGGAACAAAACTACACCTCCCGAAAGGCATCGCGGCCGGAGGCAGCCCCACCCACCCCGCTCCATGAGAGGGGCGCGGCGCCGCCCCTTTGCATGCTGGGAGTTGTAGTCCAGAGCCCAGAGCGCGGGCAGCCCTCCGCTCCCTCCGGCTACTTCACGTACCCACTCACCTGTCCTTCACTCAAGCTCCTCACGGAGCCCCCGCCTTTCTGGCCGCCTCTGGACGCCGGCCGCCCCTCCGCCCTGAAATTTCGCATCCGCCAACAGCGAACGGTCGGGAGCTCCGTGGGGAGGACGAGAGCCTCGCACCGCGCTGCCACGCCGGGAGCATCACCATGGCAACACCAAACAGCGGCTCGGACGGGCAGCGGGAGGAACCAAAGTTCGCCACAAGCTGCGGTTTCGCGTTCCTGCGGCGGTAGGCGGTGCCCCCCAGCGTGTGACAGAAGCCTCGCAGCACGTTTTTCGTGGTTTTTTTTTTTGTTTGTTTGTTTTTTTATTTTTTTTAATATATTGGTGCTTTGTGGTTTTGGTGTTTTTGTTGGATTTTTTCGGTTTTTTGTTTTTTTTGTTGGTGGCTTGGTTGCTTGGTTTGTTGTTCGTTTTTGGGGGTATTTTTATTTTGGTTTTAGCTTGTTTTTGGTTTTGTTTTTGGTATGTGTTTGGGGTTTTTTTGACGCCATAGACTGGAATTTAGTGTTCACAATAAATTGCAAGAGTCAGGTAACCAGGAAAAAAAAAAAAAAAAAAAGCAGGCATGCCAAAACCACATTAAAGGTGGATTAAAACCCTGTGGGTTTGCTTCCTTTCTTGTTTGCCCAGAGAACTCCAGAGTCAAGAAAAAAGAAAGCACACTAATCTAAGTCTCCCTTCTTTTATTTTAAAACCAGTCCCCCTTGTCCTATCTCTGTCTATGTAAAAGTCCTTCTCTGGTTATTAAAAGCTGGAGAAAATGTCCAGTTGGAGAACTAGAGATTCGATAGAATTCAGTCTAGGAAAAATGATACAGAGCAGGCAGAGTGCAGATAGTATCATTTTAGTGTGTTTATAGGGAACACATCTAATCCCAAGTCTGATGAGGAATACCGAGAAGCAAAAGCAGATACAACAAAAAATAAGAGCTAAAAGGTAAAGTTAGATTTTACATAGAAAATGTGTATCTTGGGAGCAAGGGGAAGGATCTGCCAAGAATGGTAGGGGTTTTCCCATCTAATATCCTTAGAATAAGCTGAGTACCTTTCTGGAAGATTTAGGGATGTTAAGCACAAAATATTCTCTTCAAGGGCAACTGCTTAGAGTTTTCTCACAAGTGTTATGGATAAGCAAGATATTTAAATATTAAAACAATGGAAACGCATCCATTTGAAATCCACCATTTTACAGAATCATGTCACTGGTGAACTTTTCAATGTGTTTGAGTCTTTCTTCATTGATTGAATGTGCACTTGATACTTGTTTTGTATTGGAGTTATGCTGTGCTCATGGTGAATAAAGACCAAGTCCTGTGTTCAGCAAAACAACTTGCCAATGAGAGAGACATTTAATATAAATCACAAGATTTAATTTTCTTTCACGAAATGAAAAATTTCGATTTCGTGAAAGGAAATGAGATGAGAAATCAAGGAATGAAGTGAAATGAAACTTCATTGGAACATTTGAGCAGCCTGCTCTAGTGGAAGGTGATCCTGCCCATGGCAGGGGTGTTGGAAGTAGATGATCTCTAATGTCCCTTCCAGCCCAAACCATTTTATGGTTGTATGGTTCTACATAATCGACAGAAGCAGTAATAGATTTTCTTTTTCACAAGGTGGCAGCATTGGATTGAACTGACATAGTTGTGAGGTTTTTGGGTTTTTTTCTCTTGAGTATGTTTTCCATCATTAGATGGTAGGATTATCAAAATAGGAGAAAACATATTACTATACCTACAATTTATGTATTAGTATAATTTATGCAATTGATTTATTTCTTTCTCTTGGTATACTGCTTATAGACAAATCACTGAAAAATGAATCCGCTCTATTCATCTCTTTGTTATATAATTTACCAGACTGCATTTAACCTGCATTTGACAAGATGATAGATCCTCTAGGTGAATATTTGGGTGTAATGAAAAAGAGTGTGGGCCCCTCTCTATGGATTTTCTGTTTTCCCAAAGTGTCTATCAATTTTTTTTCCACAGAAAAGTGAGTTTTCAGTCACATAACAACATATGTGCTTTTTAAGAGTAGACTGCCTTGGCTATGTTAAGAAGCATCAGTTCCAAATTAACGTCATAGGAACCATCCAATGCAGTAATTCTGGGAGAAAGTGTTTGGGCTGGAAGTAATGAAAAACACTGCTAATTTCCATATTTCCATCAACAAATGGTTGAAATGCAAAAGAGAAACTGGCCAGTCACAAAGAGGGATGACAGCACTGAATCTTTAATTTATTGAGAAATACATATCTATCTCCCTGTATCACATGTTAATAATTCTTGGCAAACAGAAAAAAATCTGTAAACTTAAACTGTAATTGTTCACTGATTACATTGTGATTCGTTCACATTTTTCAATTGAGAATTTTCTGTTTACCTTTCATATGTTATTACCACTGTCTAAATTTATAAAAAGATATCTTTCTTTCTGTGAATATCAGCATTATTATTATTATTATTATTGTTATTATTAATATCCTTTTAAAATTTATTATTTCCATCCTTTGGGTAATGGCATTGCAAATATATAATTGTTTTTCTGGAATAAAATGTGTATGTGGAAGTCTCATAAAAATAAAAGGAAAAAAGTAGCAGTACAAATGCACTGTGTTAGAGTTTCTTCAGACGAGAACCAGCTAGTGACATATCTTTCTTGTATAATACTTGGCATTGAATCTGTAATTACTTTTACATCAGCCATGGGATTCCTTGGAAGTGTTGTGGAAATCAAATATCTACTAGCTACAGTTAGCAGAAATCAGCCTCCAACTTTCTAGTAAAATGAAAGGGAATTTTGTGTGCATGAAGAATGTGATCCTGTCTTGATGTGATTTCCACATACACATTTTCTGATAGAAAGTAATATTTAGATAAAGTCCTGGCTCAAATGAAATCTCAACACAATTGAAGATCTTTCCGTATCGCTGCATGAATAGTTTTCAATGACAAAATACTTGCAGTTCTATGCAGCAAAGATTTTAACCACTGTATTTATTAACACAGATGTTTTTAAATACTTAGTCTGTGCTGAAGAAATAAAGAAAAGTCTGCTCCAGAATATATCATCTTGAAGGCCCAGGTAGCTAGTATGGCTACAATATTGAAATATTAAAGTATGATTAAAAAGCTGTTACCTAATTAGACTAAACTGAAGACTCTGTATTAATATACAAATCCTGCTTTTTAAGGGAAAATCACCTTAATTTCTGAAAAATTGCATTGTAACTATACACTCGTATGCTCATTTTGATACGTTCTTTTTCTCCATCTTTTGTTTATTGTCACCCCTTTTGAGGGATCTGTTTTAGACTGTGTGAAGGCTGAAGCAGAGAACTGTGCTGCTGATTCATTTGTTAAGCACTACAAATATAAATTTTTGTAGCAAAGAGTGGAGCCCAGATGCTATAACCAGGAACCTTGTTCCTTCTTGCTTCCTGCTACTGCCTAGGCATGCAGTGTTTGCCTCACAATTTGTTAGGTGATGAAAGAAAAAGAAGTGTCTCATTTCCAACTCCCATGGAATCATCTAGTATTCACAGTAACTCGATTCTGTGAGTGAAAATTAGTTTTTTCAATGAAGTAAATGGAAGTGCATGTTAATATATTTCCAATTTCTCCCCTGTAAAAAACCGTACCCTTCCTATTCAGGAATGTGGAATCAGCAGTGGAAGGGACAACTATTCCTCATTGAGGGATTACTCAGGAATTCCCCCTTTCCTGGCTATCAGCAGGGGTGGGAGGAAGCATTAGATATTAGCTGTGTCTGTTAGCAGGTGACAGCAGTAGCCCCCTGTGCAATTGATAACAAGAGTTATTGGTATCGTGGCATGTAAAGTATACTAAGGAATTACTAACTTTATTGATTGAACCTGTATTTTAGGTACAAACAGAGATCTAATCTAAGGCACATGTATCTTCAATTTGGACAATGACAAGCAACAATAAACACCAACATAGCTGCTGTCTCTAGTAACTGTTCCACTTTGAAGCTTTATTCAGACATTTATTTTTCTACATATAGCAATTGCAATAGCTTGAGCAGTTCTCACAGTGTTATGTGGAAGGTAATCTGTACTGAATCAATACCAGCATGGCCACTTCTCTATTGCATAATTTCAAAATCTATGGTTTAAGAAAACCTCCAATGACTGTGTTGTCATAAAGTTCATACAGTTCTCCAAAGTCTGCTCCTATTCAGGCAGAGTACAGCACAAATAAATTAATTTTATTCCTTCAAAGTACATCTGTATAATCAAATTTCTTCATTAAATGTTGATTTATAATGATGGGGTTATCCCTGGTTTATATGATGGTTTTACATATTGAAAGATTTAAACTGACAGGAATAATGCATTCTGGAGTCAGCTCTTTGTGCTATAAAAATTGATTGAAAATTTGAAGTTAAATTTATTTTATATCAACTGTAATTGCACTTGATCTCAACCTTAATTAAGTGTTGTTGAAGTATAATAAATGATGGTAACATCATCATTTTCTGTGCAAGCTTTTGAGTTTTTTGTTTAGGATAGCCATATCAAGGGAAAATGAGTTGGAGAAGTCTAGTTTTTTATTACTTTATAATGAAACCTTCTGTGGCCCAGGATTTCTCCTCTGCATATGTTCCCTGCTACATTCTCTCTAATCAGACTCTTTGTGATCAGCTTGTCCACTTCAATTGCTGTCGAAGGTGTATTTTAACAGTCTCAGCAAAGATGCCTTATCTAGGGCCAATATGATCTGTTAATTCCCCTCACCATAGGGCCTGCAGAAATACATGTCCTGGCCAGATTTTGTGGTACTCACAGAAGTTTGTATCACACTAGGTCTAGAATCAATTTTTGGTTTGTGCTTGCTATTATATGGTGCTGTGCTAATTAAAGGCACGAGAAGTAGGATTTAGTATTTCAGGACAGATCAGGTGGAACTGAAGTGTTTCCTGGCTCTTCTGGCTCCAGTTGGGCTAATCACCTTGTGCCTGCCTGTCCTATGGATGTGATTTGGGTCACTTCATTTATCCTTCCCTTCGGCTTTCAACTTTCTTATTACAATGGCTATGATGCATCTTAGATCATATTTATCAAATTGATTAGAATGCTGCTGCTTGCAAGTAATCCTTGAAGAAGCCTGAATATCAAAAAAATATCAAGGATTGTACTATGCATCCACACTCTTACCAATATGCATACATCAAGCGCTATAAATATTTATTTACAGATCCACAATCAATGGAACAACAGAATTGATGATTTTATTTCTGAATATGGGAATCAGAGTCTGGCTGAGTAGGAACGTGTGTGGAGCATTTCAAATGTTATGCAGTGCAACGTAAGGAATAACCCCACAAAATATTACCTCTAAAAATACTGCATCAACCAGAAATGCGTACACCAATCACAACTTATTTAACAAAAAAAATCTCATTTAGCAAAGGATTAATTTTTCAAGATCTGCTGCTGTTATCTGATGTTGGCAGATTCCTCGCTGTTATGTGTCACTATTGATGAGATTAAACTTTTGAAGAACTTCTCATTTCATGTAGGAGCAGAGGGTTCTGGTCACTGAAAGCTGAAAAACTTCCTGCAGCTGAAAAAATTGGTGGGAGTCCTGGTGTTTTTTACAGTGCTAGATACCTAAAACACTTGATCTGCTTGGGTCTCAAGGCTGATATGAACCAAGCAGAGATGTTATGAGGTCAAAGTAAAGCTCCTACTGTTAGAACATTTGAGTAAGTTTTGTGCTGAGACTCTCAGAAATAGTGCTTAAAGACTAAAATGAGCTTGCAAATTAGTACTTTCAATACACATATTTAATTATTAATCAAAATATTTTCTGTGGCCTGGCAGCAGATAATTTGTTTACTTTTTTAGAAAAGTCCTTTAAAGCATTTAGATGGTGTCAATTATTTTGGAAGTTGTTAGCAATGTTTTTGACCCACGATCGACTATCCACCTTTCAAATTAATTCTGCATTATGAACTTTTAATTACAAACACTACAGTTTAAGCACTTAATATGTTTTAATATGCTTCTATAGATCAGCTGTGAGTCCCTTAATATGACTTCTTACAGAGGTGAGTTACATCATTTTTAATGAGTGCTGAAGATAATTTATGATTCCAGATAACTCACAAAGCATATATGTCTAGTCGCAAGATTACAAATGCATTTGTAATGTATTTTTAAAATCTGTTCTTTGAAAAACCATTCATTGCATTCATGATTTCTCAAGTGGTGAATGGTGACCCCATTATGTCAATGGTGCAGCTAGACTATGTGCTGGTATACTTCACTGCAGTTTTATTGAACTGTTGTAGGAGCACAGACTCACCACCCACTCAAATTCTGGAATCATTGGCCTCTGCCCTGAGAAAAACAAAAAACTGAAAATCATTAATAATATTTTGTGTATTCTTGACATTTTTTAATGTGATGCTTAAAGCTGGTGAGTATTTTAACTAAACCCAAGAAGTTGTTGAAATGGAATATTTATACAGGGAAAGGACAGCTTTTGCCAAGTTATTTAATTTTCAAAATTTAGAAGCTGTATATCTTGAATTGACTCTTCAAAACATAAAAATTACCTGTTTTGTTTAGCATCTCTGAACTAAAATATGGAAGATTTTCATCCCACAAAGCAATTCAAATATTCCTAGAGATTCATCCTGATTCGGAATGAAAATCTCCTGAAATTTCCTGCGTGAAAAGAATTCCATTCTCCAAGCTGTGTGCTAGTTTATTTTGCCCTTGTTTTACTGGTATTGGAGCAGGTTATTAGGAAGAGCTAGCTGATAATCCATTTTAACAGGGCATAGTGTTTGCTTTGTCCTCCAAATTGGAGCTGTGTGTTCAAGAGGGATCAATTGCTACTGAAACAAGTTGGAATAGGGAGACTTGCTAAAGATCTCTCACTAAAAGGGGAGAATTTTTGCCAGTATGATGTTAAAAGGAACAAAGGAATAAATAAATATTTTCAAAATTTGGTCCTTATTTGAGTTTCTACATCCAAGTAAAACGGAGTTTCTGTGGTTTTATTTGTTATGTGTTTTGTAAAATTTGCCCCCCTTTGCATTCATTATGAAACTACATTTGTTGTGCTTTTTCCAATAATATTTAGCCTTAGTCTAGCTTACTGCTTATGCACAATTTCTACACTGGAAATACTTTGTAAGCCTAAGGGTTATAGTCAAAATGTTTTACTTTAATCTGGATTTGTAATTATTTTCTTTTTCTATTTAGATGTGTTCTAGAATAATTTAGAATGTAAAAGAAAGTTCATAGAATCATAGAAACGCTTGAGTCGGAAGAAACCTTCAACACGATCTAGTTCCAACCCCTCTGCTGTGGGCAGTGACACTTTCCACTAGACCAGGTTTCTCAGAGCTCCATGCAACCTGGCCTTGAATGTTCCCGGGCATGAGTCATCCAGAACTTCTCTGGGCAATCTGTTTTACTGCCTCAACAGCCTCAAAGTAAAGGATATGTTTCTAATCTCATCTAAACCTACGCTAGTTCAGTTTGAAGCCATTCCCCCATGTCCTGTCACTACATGTTCTTGTGAAAAGTCTCTCTTCATCTTTCATGTAGGCTCCTTTCA
This sequence comes from Pardalotus punctatus, assembly GCA_013400915.1. Taxonomy (NCBI): domain Eukaryota; kingdom Metazoa; phylum Chordata; class Aves; order Passeriformes; family Pardalotidae; genus Pardalotus; species Pardalotus punctatus. The sequence continues at coordinate 387,917 of VZTX01029156.1, read as the reverse complement.
GGTACTGGAAAGCCACAATTAAATCACCCTGAAGCCTTCTTTACTCCAGGCTGAACAGTCAAAATTCTCTCAGCCTTTCCTCATAGGAGAGGTGCTTCATCCCTCTGATCATCTTGGTGGCCTCCTCTGGTCTCCCTCTAACAAGTCAATGTCCTTCCTGTACTGGGGACCCCAGAGCTGGATGCAGTTCCTTTCAAAAGTATATTATAAGGTCATATTGTTGTTTGTACTATGCAGTGCATATCCTGGGAAGTGATACATACATAAGGGTGAATCATCTCCTGCAGAAACATTTCTGTACTGAATACAGAGGGAAAATATCCAACTAATTTAATCAACTAAGTAACAGCTGGCACTCGTTTGGGTGAAAATTCCTGTGTGCAAGTCTTTATGGTGTTGGAGTTACATGATTTTGATTTCTGTTGTAGATGGAACGCTGTGGAAGATACAATGCCACACAGTGGGAAAGGAACAAACTAAAGATAAATAGTACTCGGTTCCCATGTTCATTCAAAAAACACAATCTGAAGAAATAGTTTTGTGATGTCCCAAGGGATTCAACATACAGTATGGTAAGAAATAAAAAAAAATGTTGAAGAATGTAACTTTTGCTACTAAATGGACTTTAAAAAAAGATGTACAAAATATATTTGCCTTCAAGATGTGCCTTACAGATGCCAAAGGTTTAATAATATTCATTGTTCGGACTCTGCTCACTCTGAAGCCTTGGTTTTTACTTGTTAGCTGTCAGTCATGTAGGCAGCTCTAAATTAAGGATGCTTCAATAAAACAGGAGCTGTGCCTGATCAATATCACAAGGAAATTTAGAAGTGGTTTAAGAAGCATCTTGGCATAAACCCATGCTGTGCAAATCAATGATGACAATGAAAAGCAGCAGTATATAAAAAGTATCCAGTGCATTTTCCACTTGTTATTGTGAGTAGTGTCTCCACCTGTTTGTATTATCTGTTTCCAGAGCATCTCCGATATTTTACAGGATAAGTGGAATGAGCAAGACACTGCAATAGGACGTGTTTTGTGAGACCAGTTCATGTTAGAGTTTTTGTGTCTTAATATCAAGAGAGCAGTTTGCCTAGGACCGCCTGATATCACCACCAGAGCTGGAGCAAAGTGATACATATCCTCTTCTATAAACCCTGAGGCCCTACTGGGACCACCCAATGAGGACAAAAATACGGTGGGCAAATGTTGTTTCTTGACAATGCAGAACAGTAAATAATGGGAAATTTTCCAGTGATATCTGCTATTGTCTTCTTTTGCTCGCCAGTTTGAATTTCTCCCTATTTCTACAAACCCTTGTCAGTATTAAAAAATCACTTCAGAGTATAGAAAACATTTATGTACATATTTTATTGTATTTGTACCTATTTTAATCTATATAATAATTTAACAATTATTTTTAAAAGCAGTATAATAAGCATAGATTGTAACCTGGAAAATATGCACATCTATTTCAGGATGCATAGTTCATAAGAATCAATGAAAACTTGAAAATATTCTTTGGAGGTTTTGCTTGAAGTTAATCTCTCAGTTAAATGCACACAAAAGCAAATTCCATTTTGATTAAGTCAGAAGCCCTGGAACATTTCCATACAAAAATATCAGATTTCCTTAAGAACAATCTGTTTAGTTCAGATAATTTAAAAAATCCTATAGCTAACATACCACAGTAGACATTACTGCCATACTTGCTTTCTGGCGAGTAAATACCAGAACCTATCATTAACCATGCAGAAAGTTCTATTCTATATATTTTAAAAGTATGTTCTTATAAAGATGCAATATAAGCTCCAAAGTTGATGTGATTTTTCTGGACATCTCTTCATATGTATATATCCCTGCTTAGGGATATGAAGAAAATTGAAATACATTGTTTGAAAACAATGTTCTTGCCTTAACCATAATTACTATCAGCCTACTAACTACACAGGTAAGACTACTTCTAAGCAAAAAGTTCACAAAATACTGATGCTTTTACTCGAAGTAAAAATCAATCCAGTGCCATTTGCCTTTGGCGTGCTCTCCAAAAATTTTTAAGATTTCTATCTATTTTAATTAGAAGTAAGAACAAGCACTGTTTACCAACAATCTCCCATATATTCAAACACCATCAGGGATTATGTTGTCCTAAACCTGTAGAATTAAGTGATTGACCAGACTTCTGAAAATAAACAACATTTCAAGATCAGGAGGTGGATAAGGAGCACATAAAATCTCTGGACCAAAAGATGTCTTTTGTCCTCTATTTGTACAGACCCTACTCCATGAGTGTGCTAAACTAAACAAGACAAAACAATGAAATCTCTCCTTCCACATATCTGTGAGAAAATTTTATTTGGTGAAAAGGAAGAGAGCTTTCAATATCTAAACAAAATCATATGAGTAATGGCAAACAGAATTGATTGTTCGCTCCAGAGATACCCTGAAGGTAGGCAGAAAGCAGGCAGAAGGATTTTTAATACCTAAAATTGTGAGGTTAAATATGAAATGAATGCATTTTTTCTCAGAGAATTAAAAGCATGGCCTGTTTTACTTCTTCCATATGTAGTACTTCCCCATAGATATATGTAGTAAAAATATTCTGGCTATAGAGTGAGCCAGTTCAATAATGAAAAAGTTTCTTTTTCATACTCACTTAATCCTCACTAGCACAGAACATGGCTGTCTCGTGATCCTCAGTGTTCTATCTCTGACACCTTCTTGTCAGATGGCCAGCTATTATGCCCATTCCAAGCTATTATGCCCAAGACCAAGATTCATAGAATCATTTAGTTTGGAAAAGACCTTTAAGACCATTGAATCCATATTTGGACTCATAGGGTACTGAAACATTTAACAGTTAACTGAATTATGTGACACTTGAAATAGATGTCAGGATACTTCTGTGAATGTGGACCCAAGTGACTTGCTGGAGGTCACACAGCAAGTCTGTACCAATGCAGAAAATTCAGCTTATGTCTTCAGACACATCCTGATCATTCTTCTTTATATCCTCTGCATTGTCATCCATAGGAGTTCAGCTAGTAGTCAGATTGCCTCAGTCATGAATGAGTTTGAACAATTTCTTGTTTTTAACTCAGCCTTTTTCCTTTCTCAGATTTTTGATCACACTTACTCATCAGCTATTTACAAAAGTCAGGAAGAATGCTATTTGGCCAAATGAATCATAAACTCTCCAGAGTATTGTTGTGGTGCAAGAATTCTCTGATCCATTCTTGTGTCAGTCTATGAAATTACTTCCCCTAAAATTTGGATCAGGCTCTACTTGCTGTAATCATGATGATATTAATATTTGGGCTTTAATATGTTTGGGTTTTGTTCTTGACAATGGTTATGGTAGTATGCTGCAAAGTTCTGTGTATTAAAATTTGAAGTACTGTGCTATTTACTTGCTGGTTAACAAATCTTCGTGATAAGCTGAATATTAGTTTCCTGAGTGTCTGGATCAACTTTTTCAAAGTGATATAAATAGTACTATATACTACACTACACTTTGAAACAGAATGAGCTCTTTGTCAGATTTGATCAAGAAAAAATTTACTAAAGGTTGCTTCTTTAGGCCTTTAATTTTCCTTCCAGTCCTTCTCTATTTTGTCCTTGTCTGTTGTGTAATTTAATCTCATGAAATTTCACTGAGTCTTCTAAATATTGGACTCCTCAGCTCTTTTACAAGGAGTATTATAGTTGACATGTTTTATTCCCACTCAATGTCTCTTACCATCAATTTAATCAAATGGCTTTAGCGGTTTAGAGTAGAAGAGCTTGAAACCTTAAAACATTCTTTATCCTCTGATCGATGACGTGACCTGAAACATCTTGAGAACTGAGGAAGATGCAGTATTACAAGCATAAGTGGTAGCATTGTTTATTTTTTCTCTAGAACTTCCCTTTCAGAAATTAATTTTCTGATACTTATACATTTGGTACCTTCTTTTTAATTAGAATGAAAATAATTCCACTTCAAGTGCCTGCCATAGGCTGAATTTATTTAGAGAACTTCAAACACAGGGGTGTACCTCTTTCCCTCCATGAGCTAAATTTTGGGAAGTATAGAATACTTCAGCCAGTAGCTTCTGAAAATATACAAATAGTTCTATTCAGTCCACATGGGAGGGTTCTTCAGTATTCTAACACAGTAAATTACATCCAAATCTATAAATACTTATTAATGTCTCACAGGTTTGTTACACTTAAAATAATTGATCATTCCCCTAGTTTTAAAAGGATATTAAGGATGAGATTATCTGGGTAAGTGCAGCCCTGTAAAGTTGGACAAGTATTCTAGTGCATGTGAAGTGTAAGGTACTTCTGTAGCATAGCAATTCATCTTTTTCCTAGGTAAGTGTTACAGAATGACATCCTCTTAGAAGTACCATTATTCTTCTGGTTTGAGTGGGAGCCTAGTTGCACTAACTTGTAATTTTTACAGCTTGAAATGGTTAACACTAAATGAATTGGATACCACTTTAATACTATATAGTCAAGAACTTAGAAAGCCCCAAATATAGTCACATGTGACATTTTCATTTGTTACTAATGTATTTTTATTATAGAATGATTTTCAGTTATGTGCTCACATACTGGCTTTTCACAATAGGCTAAAATCCAAATTCTTTAAAAATGTACTGTGCTTTGTACAGTGTTATTTATTATTTTAGGATTGACAGAAGCAACTTCTAATGTCCTAAGCAACAATTTGGCATGCCCAAGTGAGAGAATAATATAACTCTATACATAGGGAAATGCTCCACAATACCTGCCAAGACCTGTATCACCATTCACAATTCATAATGGCTGCTAAAATCTCCAGCTAGCACACAGATAACTAGATAATAGATAAATGTGTGTGTACAAGAAGGTTATATTAAAAATTGTCAATACTGCCACACATACTGCTGATGCTTACCAGGAATAACTATAAAAATATGACTATTAATACAAAATTTAGTAAAAAATGAATAAGTATGAAAGCAGGACAAAATTTATCAGATGGAAAGTTAATTATTCTTGTTAATGTTTTGAGATACACAAATGGAAACAAGTATTTGTTTGTCAATTTGTGCAATTTTGATACATAGCCACTAGAGGACACAGAGAGCTTAAGAATAAATCAGAGCATAGGAAAAATAAGCATAAGAATTGCAGAATGATATAAATACACACCTTATACATAGCCCACACTTAAAAAAATATTGAAAAAGTAGGAAGCTAATAACCACATGGCACTGCAGTAACAGAGAAAATGGTGTTGGGAGAGTGTGCTTCAAAGTAATGGCAAGGGAAACAACTCTCAGTAGCTCTGTTAAAGCTCTGTAAGGTAATGAGTGGATCCAGTTCAGCTAATTTAGAAGCTGTGTCACCAAAATTAGGAGATTGCCTTGAAGGAATTAGTAGTGCAAGTGTGCAGGTGGAAATCATAACTGTATAAATTCTCTATACAAAGTAAAGAGTGAAAACAGAGACTGTTGGTTGCACAGCACATTCATTTGGCTTAAAAGCACTCTTCTGCTACAGAGTGGTCCCACTGCCTTCACGTCCTTAGACTTACTCCCATACCTGGCTGGGCACTGGCACTGGTAGCCAGACACCTCTGTGAGGAACTGATCCAAGGCTCTGACAGGTCCAAAAAATAATCCTGCAATAAAACAGATTTGCTTCAGTTTTTCTTTGTTTGTTTTTATTTGTTTTGGTTGCTTATTTTGGCTTTGAATTCTGTAGATTGTTTGTTTGTTTGTGTTTGTTGGGTTTTTTTGGTCAACACTTGTCCAGTGTAAAATACGTTGCGGGGTTGGAATTTCTGTTCTTCCTCTCTGGACATAGGGGGTTCTAAACCCTATGTTAAAATAAGGCTCCCTATTGCTTTCTTAATATCTGCCCCACCTTGTTATGTGCCTGGATGCACAATGGTTGATCTTCAGTAAACAGACACTGAATCTTACCCTCAGTGCATCCTCAATGTCTCATGACTTGAAATTTTTAAATGTTTTCAACCTTTTGAGGAGACTGAGACTAAAAAGACATTGCCTATCTCTGTAATTGGTTCTCCAGTTATTATAACACTAAGATAATATAAGGGAATGGGGTCAGTGTCAGTATTACATCAAATAAGAGTCATGGTGTTCACTGTGACTAATGTTTGGAGAATTCTCCAGGGGGCTTAAGAAGAGTTCAGGTGGCTCTGAATAAATCCTACACTGCTCAGTTTAGACTCGAATTTTTATAGAGCTGCAGGTACAAGCTAGCTGACATGTAGCAATGTAGCAGGCACTTTGAAGTTGTGTAGTCACTGAAGCTCTCAGAAATTTTTTGGACAAGCTAGGCACAAATTAACTATATGCCTGTCTACATGGCTAGGCAGCCCTAGAAAAACAGTGGTGTGAATACCACCTGATATTTTGTTTTCATATTGTGAAAGAAATAAAAATTATAGTTATTTGGTTTGCAAATACATCCCTCATAGTGCTAAGTTCCTGAGGGAACAGAATCTGGAGTTCCCACGGGACATTTGTAATTTGTGTTTGGTACTTGTCCAAAGCTAATGTAATCAATGTCAGTTCTGTGCATGTCATGTGTATGTTCTGAATGGGAAGCTCTATAACACTATTGATAGAGTTGCTTCAGTATAAAAGTCATGGGGAACAGGTGAAGAGGTTTTATATTTTAAATACTAGTTTGGGCTAGAACATATTGGGTAATTTCAGATATGATGTCCAGGAATCTGAAGATCCAAACTCAAAGGAACAGGACAGATCAAAGAGATAGTTTAACTAGGATGACTCTTTCTAATGAAAATTTGAAAGCACTTTTTATTAAAAGGGTAGTACCAGTCAGGAAACTATCATGCAATAGCAGAAAAGCCAAAAACCAAACAAACAAACCAACCACCACCACCAAAACCAACCAACCAACCAAAACCAACCAACCAACCAACCAAATAAACAAAAAGACCNTATTAAAAGGGTAGTACCAGTCAGGAAACTATCATGCAATAGCAGAAAAGCCAAAAACCAAACAAACAAACCAACCACCACCACCAAAACCAACCAACCAACCAAAACCAACCAACCAACCAACCAAATAAACAAAAAGACCCTGAAAAAAGGAATACCTGGCATAAAAATATAAAGGAGAAAAGTAAGATAAGAACAGCTTTTTTTTTTTTTCTTTAATAAGTCAAGCCTGCTAGATCTTTTAAGAATCATTAACCAAGCTCCTGTTCTCCATTCTTACAAAAATATCTAGATTTCCAAAAGGAGTACAGTAAATAATACCCTTCTTTCTTTACCAGAGGTAGTGACATTAACATATGATCCCAGTGATCTAATGATGTTTCAAAATACAAGGTGACCTTTCTTTCTTTAATGAGCATACTTAAACCTCAGTTATGCTAAATACAAATGCAGACAGTCTTGTATGTTTTGATCAGAATTTTATGGTATTTATTCCTTATGACAATACGGTGATTAGAATGATCTGTATATTTCATATTTCTAAAAAAATTCCCAGCTAGATTCCCATCATGTAGTGATGGGAACAGTACATGTTTACAGTTCAGTTTTTCCCAGCCTGAACTATTTTTAACTGCATTAAAATTTTAAAATATTGAATTGAATAATGGATTTCCAAAGATTTAATGTCAATATTTTTAGATCAACGAGATAAAGCATTTCAATATTGTGAAAAGACATGATTTTTTTCTGCCTGAAGCTTACTGGAATTTGAGGCTCCAAAAATGACCTTCTAAAATATTTTTGTGTGAAAATAAAAACCAGTGTTCTTATGCACTGGCAATGTCAAAATCTTGAACTATTGGGAAGTAACTATGAGATTAATATAATTTTACCCAAATGCAATTCCATTCCAGTGTGCTCAGAGATCATGAAGTGTAGGGTGAACTAAAAGGGCCTCTCACAGTAGGCAAAAGAACAGGTTGCTAATATTAGGCATTTATTATGTCCATGGGAAGTGAGGGAAGTGTACCTTTCCCCTTCTTGTTGAATGTAGAATAAAGAATATAATGGTGTCCCAAATAGCTGGATGGTGCACCCCTTATCCTCTTCAGTCTATGAAATAAATGGCAATGGTTTACATTTTTTGAGACTTACAATCACAGTGTAATTGAATTTTTTGGACTGGAAAAAACCTTTGGATCATTGAGTCACATCATTAACTGAGCACTGACAAGCCCACCACTAAACCATATCCCCAAGTACAACATCTACATGTATTTTACATTACTCTAGGGTTGGTGACACAGCCACTTCCCTGGGCAGCCTGTCTTGTCCTACTTAGATCTCTGCCTGTAATTCCACACTTTCCCAGTACTGCGGAAGTCACAAGTTTATTATTTGGCTCTCTGTCCTATTTTAATACAGATTGCACATGTTAACATGAAGTATTGAAGTCTAGTACAACGCATGATTCTTAGACGCTATGTTATTTGTAAACACCGTGAACCGACAATGAGTGTATGATCTTGATCATCATTCTAGTCTGACCGCCACTGGCAACACCCATCTGTTTGAATGGCTGCATAGAAACTGACTGTGGTTCTTCAAAGTCTGCAGCACAGCCTGGCAAAGCATTGCTTCATTTAATAGCTACAGTTTCAGGGGAAAAAAAATTTTGCAGAAAGTAAATGACGAATTTCTTAATGTTTCTTGAGTCTGAACAAGATTCCATACTGAATTGAATCAGCATTGGCTGTTTCAACCTTCACTACCTCCAATATCCCTGGGCTGTTACCTGTTCCTATCCATCATGCTATTATTCATAAATAATTCCATTCATCAGTCATTATCAGAGCAATGTTTCATATGTTTAGGTGGATTAGATACACTTTTAATGTTTCTGTGAAACCATCTTACTTCCTTTGCTGAAAAGTTAGACTGTTAGCACATCTCCATCTGCTGCCCTGCACCTCTGCATGATGTGATTCCCACACTCATCACGCTGGTGATGAATGTATGGAAACAGCTTGAAATACTTGAAATAATATTTTCCTTTACTAGAAAGAAAGCTATTATTTTTCATTACTTCTGACAGCTGTGTGCACTAATAAATTTCAATCCTCAACATAACCCCGGGAAGGTAAATAATCTGTGGAAATTTACACTGGCGAAGAGTCTGATCCGTATGTTAGAAAGTAGTTATATTTTAGAGAAACTAAAATTAATGACATAAAAGCAAATAACAGAGTAACTGCTATTCTCTTTACAAAGTGCTGTGTCATGTCACTGCTAAACAGAATAGATTTCTTAGTGATTCTTTCTTCAGTGGTGGTGATGTTTTTTTCTGCACATACTTACTATGTTTTACATAATAATAAACACAAACGCAAAAATGTAAGATCATATTATAAAATCAAAATACCATAAAATCAACATATTTAGTATGTTGGCATGACTCTGCAAATGTGAAGAAGAAAAGAACCACTGGAATATTTCTCTGTATTTATTTATAGCCTTTTCAACTTCCTCTCCCTCAAAGATATTGATTTGAGGTGCATCATGAATACAAAATTATATATCTTTCAAATAATGTTGTAACTGTCTTATTTGCATTGCATGCATTTCATTGTGTACTTTATAGCTCTAAAAGCCAAAGAGGAATTCTTCAGGAAGAGAAAGGTTCTTATTTTCTTCACACCAGTTCACACACATTTTATTCCACCATGTTTAGTGGTGCTCCTCAAGTTGAAAAATAGTGTGAGCAAGAACAAAACCTGAATCACAAGGCTTTCTCCAGCTTTTTGAAGATGAGATATCTAATGAACTGAAGATATATATTCCCTTTGCTGTCTTCATAAGATGAGATGAATATTTGTTCATGGTAAAATTGAGATGAGACTGTATTTCCTATAAAAGGTCATGTAATATTCTGAATGGGTTGTGTATGTATAGGATGAACTATTGCGTGGATTATGAGAAATGTAACTAGAAAGGAGAAGTTTAATCTAAAAAAGTTGAGACCACCCTTAGCTGAATCTTGATGTAAAGATAAATGGCATAAATCAACTCTGAAGTGCTGCACTTAGGACAATAGACAGCAACTCAAAAATTCTAGGTTTGGTTTTTTTTTCTGCCATTGACATACTGGCTCACTGTTGGCAAATCTTTTCATCTCTTATTGTTCCAAATCCCCCAAATGGAAATACTTCCTCTTTGTCTTCATATGACTTACTTATTTGAAATTTTATGTCCTTTGGATATATGGCTTGCGTTTTAACTCTGTATATTTGTTTAGTGGGCTTTGTTGAGAGTCACTGGAAAACAGTGTAATAAATAATAGTTTCATTGTTGCCAGAAAGGCTACTTGGGTCAGGTTATCCAATCTAAAAGTCAAAATTCACATGCTAAGATCACAATAAAGTAATTTATAAAATTGAAATGAAGCTGCCTAAAATCCAGCTACCAGCAATCTGTGTCTGCTCTTATTAGCAACAATCAGTGCTTCTGCTCTCTAGCAGTGAGAAAGGTGTTCAGCTCTTTTGTTGAAGCCAATTAAACCCAGAAAAGGGCCAGACAGCTTCATCCACAGATTTGCACAAAGCTTATGCCATCAATAGTAATTCCAGTCTAAAAAGCCACAAGTTTGGATAGTATTTCTGTTTATACTAACAAGGTATTTCTACCAAATTTATTTTACTACTGTACATGTAGGGTACATGACTGTAGACATTTTCATTAACATCCGGCAGAGAAAAAAAGAGAAGTTTATGAAGGTACAGAAAATAAAATACTACTTCTGAAGTATCTACTATCAAATATAGTACAGTGGAGAAAATGTTGAGATAATTTTATGGTTGCTGGTTGGAATTTCTAGGCTTTTCAGCTGTCTGGCTGTTTATTTTTGCTTTGTTATGCAAAACTGACTCTAAAGAACTTTTTCAGTAGAGATTATTGATTTCAATATCCCTGAGTTATTGCTGACAGAGTATTATGGTGGGCGAGATCTGAATGTTTAACTAACCTAGGCACAGATTTGAAAATCTGACCTCTTGCCTTTTCATAGTCTAAGTCAGACTTCTGACTTTATGTTTCAGATAAATTATTAGTATTTTTTACAAGTTTACCTCAAGTATGGGAGAACTGGGTCAGGTAGCTGTCTAAAATGCAATTTTTTAGGATTATCATAGCTAATTAAGTTTACAGAATTTTTCTAGACGACTGCTGTGTTATGAGAACTCTGGAAATATGAACACTGGCAGGCTGGGAAATTCTTTTATATATCAGCTAACCCTGTTAGAATGATTCCATGAATAGTGGCCAGATTTGGTTCAAATCAGAAAAACTTCAACCCCATTTTTGAAGTTATCTGGAGTTTTTTCTTAATTCTTACACAGATTTTTTTCTCCACAGCCAGATAAACACATGATCCCAGAAAGACCCTCACACAAAGAGTTACTTTCCAGCCTTTTTCCTGTTATCCTCCATTTTCATGAAGAAAACAGAATGATGCAGCTTAGCTCTGCCATTTTTGAGACAGAAATTGAAAACACTTTTTTTTTTCTTTCTACTTATCTAATCCAAGGTGAAGATAAAGCAAGCACTCAAGATGTATCTATGAGACACAGGAACTGTAATTCTGTTGAAATTTTACTGCTAAAACCTGCTTATTAATACAATCTCATGTCTAAGACTTGTAGAGCTAATGGAGTCCTGTGAGCTTACTTAGGTTCTTTTTACCTCACTTACTAGAGTGTGCCAAGTGGTATGTTAGCACAAATATTTCCCAAATCAGAGGTGAGTTAATATTTTATTTCTTAGCTCTGTACCTGCAGCTTCTTTACTGTAATTCATGGCATGACTGGGGTTTAAATTTTTTTTTAATTCCTGTACTTATGAAATGGAGACATCTATTTTTAATTTTTTCACCTAAAAGTTTTATTTTTTCTGTTGATATTTAAATGCACCTAAGGATGCTTTTTCATAAAATAAACAAATAAATGTATTTAAGTTACCAACTTTTACTTCGTTGAAAATGAAAGAAAACATCTGTGAAATCTATGTGAAGTAGAGCTTCCAAATGTGAGAAAAGTCATCAGCCAGCAACTAACTTGACAGTTTATTGAGCTGTGGTAGAAGGTCAGCCCCGCTAAGCACTCAATAGTCAGCTACAAAGACCAAACTTGCAGACAAATTGTAAATACACACAATAAAAAAAAAAAAATCCCTGCACTCCCTGATGACTATCAACTGTATTTCTGAGAATGTAAATGATTTCTGTAAGATCACACACAGAGACTCAGGCCATGGGTGCATTATGCAAGAGACTGTGCAGCTGGCAGAGCACAGCAAGAGACGTGGCAGCAAGAGCAAGCAGGTTTGATCAGGGAGCAAAGAAGCAAAAGAGATTCAGACCATCCCTATAAAGAGCTTGTTCCTTAACCTACACTTTAGTGGTAGTGAATGGAATTATAACCCAAATCTAATGATTTTGAATTTGTATTTAATCCGCTTGGCCACAGTTGCAGGCCAATACTGTACATGGGAGGGTGTGTTCCTAAAAGCAGAGAAATTTGCCTATGACACAAAAATGAGGTACTGGACTGTTTCATGGCATTAATGAAAAAAGATTTTATGTGGTTTCTAATGAGTTTTAACCTGTTCAGATAACATCACATAATAGTTTGACATATCTTGTAATTGTCTTCAGTAATTATAAACCAGCCTTAAGGGCAGCTGACTAACAGCATCTCCCAACGATTTTCTTGCATCAGCAGCTACAGAAACACATTGAAACTCCAGGATGAGAAGGTCAACTTCACTGAAAGAGATGAGGCCACATTCATCCCAGGCTTCCTGCTTAACAGAGAAACATCTATATGTTTCCGTCCTAGCTTCAAGTCTTTTTTTTCCCAAACAGGACACAGTTTTTCTTCCACGCTCAGTATTGCAGAGGTTTAGGATTCCTGCGTTTCTATTTGATTTCTGTTTCATGGATGATTTACCACAGTACTGTTGATTCTCTGCCATTAAAAGTCCCTTAAAGAATTTAAGCTTTTCTAGAAATCACTTTGAAATGAATTTGCACTCTACCCATCCTAGGTAATAACACAAGATTGAATCTCTGCTACATTCTGTTGAACCTGAGCATATGACTTATCTGTCCAGTGGTGCAGTGAGGCCCTTGGTTCCTGATATTCTTAAATGACTGATGGAGAGATCTGCTGATAGTGAACAAGATTTTTCTCCCACAAACTGTTTAGTCATTACACCTGCAAGTTTCATTTTTCTCTGGATATCTACTGCAAAATGTTAAATTCTTAAGGTCCCTGAAATATGAAATAATAAGCTGAAGTTCTCCCAGAAGTCCTGATAAACACCCTGGTGTTTGTAAAATGCTTTAAAATCATGTATGCGTGGACATTGTTCTCTGAATCCTTCTGCCACAGTCCTGCCACAGGACTCTACTCACCATCAGATCACAGGTCAACAAAAAACTTCCTCATGTTTAGGAGCTGAGGATAAAACTTTATGCTTAACTAAGAACATAAAAGGTAAGGACATAAATAGCTGAGTGGGGAATCACAACCCTTATTTAGCTGGGGGAAGTTCTGCTTCTGATTTCAGTAGTGTTACATATCTTAAACAGATTCAAAAGAAGTTGAAACCCAGAAATTGTGCCATCTCATGGAGACAAATCCTGAGAAGTAAAGCTAAAAACAAAATTGTGAAAGTATCTAATAACAACTTTTCCTCCCTAGGCAAATTTTCTAAAATTCTGTCTCAAATTTATTTCCAATTGATTGAGAAGATCAAAACAAATATTGGATTTATTTTTGAATGCCAAATAGGGGACTCATAGCTTTACCAGCTTATGCTATTCATATTCTTCAAAGAATGAATGCCATTCTCCTATTCTTCTGCATTTTCTGTCTTTTTTTAAAAGGTGTTTTGGAAGCCTCTTCATATCTATATATGTAGTAGATCTATAAAGCTTAATTTAAATTCAAATATTTTCAGTTAAAAAAAACTAGGATATGTAATTTATTTGTATAAATACAATAGCCAAACCAACCAAATATAGCTGCTGACAAACGTGTTGTGGGACATGTTGTTCCACAATGGTTCAGCATATAATTTCGTATTTGACAATGATAATACCTGCAAGTAAAGGAAAAGTGTTCTTTTGAACAGATCAAGCAATAACCAAGCTTACAGGATCAGCTGAGTTTCCTCAGGTTAACAAATAACATATAATGCAAACTTTAACAGATAGAATCTAGAGCTAAAGTTAATATCAGGGAAAAAAAGCAAGCATAGGCAGTATGGAAAAACCAAAGCTATGGGTCTGAAAAATCCTACTTGCATTCATTTGCTTTACTGTGTCTTATGAGGTGCATCCATCCCCATGACCAAATCTCAGACTGTTGCTTGTCTCTAAGCTTGAGTAGAATTCACCAGGGATGTCTTGTCCATTAGCCTGGCTTAACCCTGCCAGCTAACCAGTTATCCAGTTAACTCTCATGGACCATGTGGGACTCAAGACAAGGACATTTTTGGGTGCATCTACACCGGCATTCAGCATGGGAAGGACTTTTGGGTGCTTGCATTTGGATATGGTGGAGACAGGACCAGGGAGTGGAACTCTGCAAAAATGGAACAGAGAAAAGCACTGAGGTCATAGATTTGGGGCTTTTTTTGCACCAAAAAAGTAACTTTCTCCTTTCTCTTCTTTGCCTCCCCTCTTACCATGACAGAATGGCATCTGAAAGGGAAGGGAAGAAATAATCCCAGACTGAACTCAGAGGTAGAGACATGCAAGCAAGAGCAACAGAGTTAAAATAGGGGAAGAGAAGGATAAAAAAGAGATTAATTTTCAGCTGAAGAAGTCTGGGCACCTTGAATGGGTAATTTTGTATTTTCTCTTTATGAGGCAAAGGGGGAGAAGAGCAGCTGCAGTTCTTTATGCATTTGAGTACACAGAGGTGGTTCACACTTCTGGAATAAGATGCCGCAGTAGGAGGAAGCAAATAAGTTGGTGTAACAGCTTTCCCTTGTCTCCTACTTGTGCACCCCGACTGTTTTGTCATTTTGTTTCACAACATTGCTCTTCCAAAGGCAGAGGTTAAGTTTGCCCTCTTGCACACTCTTGGAAACTTAATGTGTGGCGGGCAGGGCCCAGGTGCAGCTGGAGGATTGGTAGGTTATAAGACAACCCTCAGGCAAGTGAGTCTAAATGCTCAAACCACTGAATTATCACCATCTACAGCCAGATTTTGGAAGGGAGGAGCAATCTCTGTTTCATCTTTGACAGAAGGACAGAGGTAACAACCTTTAGGAAAGGATTCAGAAGCACTGTCTCCCAAAAAGAAGAAAGTATATTCCGATAGTGTTAAATAAGGTAAAAAGTAAAACTCAGCCTCCTGAATGGAGATTTAACTTTCCTGCATGGAGTTTTAATCACTTAACTGTGAGGGGTTACAGTTTTGAAGTACAGGAACAAATTCTATCTTCATTGCAATTTTTTATCTGTAGAATGTGTCTGAGGAAGAGCTATTAATCACTAAGAAAGTGTAGTATAGAACTGAATAGTTTCTGAAGCAGGAGCTGTTCCTGCAAAGATAAGAAGGCAACAATGCTCAGTAGTTTGAAGAATATCTTTCTAAAGAATATTCTCTGCCTCTGCTCATGCTTTAAAGGTAACCTCCATTTAGGGAAATTTGTACTCATTTGTGACCAGGAAAAGAAGTTGAACCCCACTTTGGCCCTGCAAGATGACACAGATAATGCTGGGTCTGGGAGGTAATAGGAGCATTACACCTCTGTCTCCCTTGTTCTGCTGATGCAGTTGATGAGGAAGTGGGTAGGTGGTAAGGCAGGTTAATTTTGCTGTCTCCAAGCATATGGAAATCATGAGTAAGGCCTGAAAATATCATTTGTCTGACTTGATGCTCACAAGACTAAAAAAAGTTTAAATTCTCACTTAATCATATAATTTTGGAGAAAAAACTTAGAAAATACATGAAGTTGGCAATAAGCCATGGGAACCTCCAACATGGATATGATAGACCAACAGGCCACCAGGCAAACTAAAATGTCAAGAAAGAGGGAGAATTTGTCACTGTTACAGTACATTACTGTCTCAGAAAAAGGGAGAAGTATATACTTCTCCCAAGATATACTTGTCACTCTTAGAGGAAAGTCTGCAAAATCAGAAGAAAAATCTCTGTTTTCATGACAAGCTTGGTCTTACAAGCCAGCTCCCTGGTGCTCATCCCCATCCTCAGCCATGACCTCTTTGCCCCATGGCTACAGCAGCAGAAATCAGGTCAGATATCATCATCTTCATGCGGGAGTTACTGAGGCGTTGGCAGCTGTCCCATGGTCTGCTGCACTTGCCTGTCCTCCAAGCAGACTCAGCAGGGAAGGGGATGTGGAATCTTCTGCTCCCCTTTGGAGGCTGTCCCGTCCACTTCAGCTGCTGCAGGGAGCAGAAAACCACATCTGCATCTGTAGCCGAGAGCAGGGATGAAGATATATGCTTTATTCTCTGCTACCTTAAGTATCAGAATAATTATTTCCAGCAGCACAACAGAACAGATTACATTTTAAATCAGTGAATTCAATTTGTGCTAGAATTTGCATATTATTTTTGTGATGTATTTTTCAGCATATTTACAGGAAAAATGTATAAGAAAGCATTATTCATTATCCTGCTTACAAAACTCTTTGAATTAATTACTAAAAAAAATGTAGTGGCAAAACTTCCTTTTCCTGTTGAAGACTTTCTTAAACCAACACTTTCAGAATGCCTATGGGCTTATTTTAAATAAAATCATTCTTACTGAATGATGGAAAGATTTCTTTGAGTGTGTTCAAAATGCAATAAATATTTACTAAATTACTTCATTGTATACACAAATGCAGAAAAATGTTATGTAAGTGCAGATATTTTTCTGCAAGGACTGGAAATATATCCAGCAACATATATTATCAATTGCCTTGTCATCCATAGAGGATTATTAGATTTGACTGCTGTGAATTTGTGTTATGAATCCACAGGAAGACATGATCCTTAGTCCAAAGATGCATTGTTCAATGGTAACTTGAATATTTAGCTACAGCCAGTAATGAGAGAGAACATATTGGAAGTGAAATATAAAATTTTCAGTTGAATTCATGTTCTCATTTCCCTTTACTTCAGGAGGCGATATATAGCACAAATATGTAAGGTTGGTGATCCTTATTTACCAATTCGAAAGGTCTTGACTGAGCTGTAGTGACTGGTGCATTAGATTGGAAAAGAATCAAGTGTCTCCTGCCTTTACTGGCAAATATAAGCTGGTGTCATCTGTGTAGGACAATGGGTAATTTTCATGTGCCCATAAAAGGCGAAGGACTCATTTGGGCTGAAAAATAAAATTAGGGATTTCATTTCATAGGAAAAAAAACACATTAAAATGGTAGTTATACTCAGGGGATGATATCAATGGTCCTCAAAGTCAATTCCAGGATTATATCCTATGTATTTGCAATGAGTGCTACAAAGATGGAAAGTGTAGTATATATGAAAAATAAAAAGAAATGTGAAAAACAGTAACATTCAAAGCTAAAAGCAATGTGTCACAGAAAAGGTTCATGCTAGGTTTCTGCAGTAAACTACTAATATCTTGTAAGTGGCTTTGTCTAAGGTGTTTCTGAAACACTTCTATAAAAATAGAAAATAGGAAATATTCATCACAACTTATCTTAAATGCATCCTTAACTTGAAAGAAATTCTGGCTTAGGAGAGACTTATGATTTTAAACCATGGTTTTACAAATGCTTCAAATTTTGGGGAAAGCCAATAGACTGTTCTAAAACTATTTTACACCTATATCACAAATATCTTCTTATTTCATGTAATAATGGCTGTAATAATGACTGGAGAAAGAGTCTATTGTTTTACAGAGAAGCTTAAAAAAGAAAGAAGGAAGATCAGACTAAATAGATGTCAAATTACGATGGACTTTTTTCTTGAGGGTGACAAAATTTCAAGCAATAGGGATAATTTTACAATTCTTTATATTTCTTAGCCTTGCAATATGTTTCCAATAATGCCTCAATCACTGCAGACTATTTTCCCTCACAATCTCCATACTGTTCTCTCACAGATACAGGTGAAAACAAAAGGTGCTTTATGCAGTATTTTTAATTTATCAAAGAAACTGAGGCTCATCAAGAGCAACAGAATCTTCATACACACCATAAACCCATCTTTCAGCAACAGACAGAGCTACATTCTATTTATCCAATTTAGCGTTAAATGCTGTAGTTCAATGTGAGTAATGTGCTGTTCTTTCCTCTCTCTAATGAACCAGTATTTTAGAGTTGTTCTTGTGAACAAACCAACTGGGCAATGAAGGCCCAGCTTTGCTCTTATAATTGTGCCTTCCCTGGAAGCTTCTCTTACTCATCTCTGTCCATCAGATTCTCCTCTGCCCACCAAATTTTTGAGCTTGGACTGGGTCTAAAGAACCCAGGCAGGAGCTGAATGTGACTGTCCTTTGTCAGATACATAGTTCATGCCCACCCTTTCCCAGCACTTCCTTGGGAGCAATAAGTGTATCTGTCACAGACACCAAGAACAATTTCAGTAGTTGGTTATACATCAGTATTTGGGGCTCCCGTGTTGCCCAGGACAGAGCCCATGGCAAAGAGCCAGACCTACACTGCAACAATCCATATCTTTCCAAGAAAATTTATCACTCTAAGCATTTGAAATCTCTAAGTTTACTTGCTAGTTCTCTGATATTTTATTCTAGCCAATTACACAGTGAAAAAAAATACCCCATTTTAGGAGTGAGGGCCCCTATGTCCTAACTAGTGATCTCTGTAACACACCTTTAAGTACACAGCTGCTGATATCCCACAGCTGTGGGAAAACCTGAGCAGTTAGTGGGGAAATTACTCATCTGATCCACTATGCTTATTCATTTGACAAATGGCTGCCAAGGAAAATTACCACCTTTACATGATATCAGGGCAATTAAAGCACTGGCTCTATGAAATATGGCTTCTGTTGTAAAGGAACAGGTGCTTTAGGGATGCAGCTTTTCACTGTTGTTTGGCTGCAACACATAGAACGCATCATTTATTCTATATACTTACTATTTATTTTTTGTGATGCCAGGTAATCCAATTGTTCTGAGGTCACTCTTGAGGGGAAGCTACCTGAATGAATCTGTAAGTAAGCTGTAGCTTACTAAAATTGTGTTCCTGCAAAATGGCTGTGGAAATGAGTTTCATGAAGCCACTTAATTGCACCTATTACTAATGTAGCAGAAGCAGATAATGTGTAGCGAGTATCTTTTTGTCCTATTGAAGAATGATTTTGTAGCTAAACTTTGTTCTTTTTGAGTACAAATAATGTTATCAGTCACTAAACCACAAAGTAAGCTTTAAGGAGTATTATTTCTCTCATTTTCAAGATGATCTGAAGGATATTGATTAAAGGACAGTGTTGCTTTAGAATCACAATAAAAATTCTGGCGCTATGTCAGGACAGAAACTGGTAATGTTAAAAATGTTTCTGAGAGGATATTACAAAGCTGCACTGACATAAAGTCATCTACAGTTCTCCAGATGAAGTAAAACATTAAAGATTGAAAAAATAAAACATAACAAAGCTGGAACACGGAACCTTCAGAATCATATTTTTTTGACAAATTTCTTTTACATTTTTCACTTTGGAGAAGTGATTGCTTCTATTTAGAAAAGGAAGAAGTGTTTCAAAAGTATAAATGCCAGTCAAGAAGGCCACAAGTTAGAAGCTGAATGCAGATGTAGTACAAACTTGAAACACTTAAAATGTATTTAAAAACAGATTAATTTTTTTTTCATTTGGATTATTCATCTGCATTTGAGATAGAAATATAATTATATTCACAGAATGAGAAGCATGGAACTGAGCTCTCTGCCTGGCCTCTGCTGTATCTTAAAACACTTCTAAGAGATTGTAGAAATGTATCAGAATAGTGTCACAAGATAAAATAGTAGGGCTGGCACAGGGAAGGCCAGTGGTCACAAGGCAGTAGTAGAACAGCAGGTAATCAAAAGAATAATAAAAGACACCGACTGAGAGGAAACCAGAATTTTTCAGTACCACACTTGCTACTTTCTCAGCACAGCAGTTGCAAAAATGGCAGGCAAAATACTCAAGGCACCTCCATAGCCTCGTGGCTGTGTCTGAGATAAGTGTTTGAGATTCTTCCTGCAGCATTAGAGCAGCGTGAAGTACAGAACTTGAAAGCATGTCTGCTGAGGATATTTTCAGCTGAAATAAGGTAACTTCCTAAGCAAACAGGAGCTAGTCAACAGGAGGCTCAGAAGTGACAATTTTAATCAGAAATATTAATTTCAAATACAATTTGCAGCTCTGGCATGGTGAGAAGTGATTCTCACTAGGTGAACTCTCCAGGTCATCCATAAATAAAGCAGCATCTTATACAGCACTGATTTGTAATCAGATATAATGCCTTTCTGAAGACTTGAGTTTGACTACCGGCTACATCTATGGATAAATTAAATTAAAAAGATTAACTGTTTTATAATAGATTATATCTTTAACAATGGAAGTAATAGTTATGAAAAAGTATTTCTATGTTTCTTCTATTGTCACTTCAATGGGATTTTGACTTCCTCAAGAAAGAAGTTCTATAAAGCCATACTTAATGTGTAAGTTCTTGTTGGAGGCGTGTTCCCTTCTTTTGAATCCATTTGTAAGTACCAAATATGAAAGTGAAACAGAAGCCTCAAAACTGTTATATTCCTAGAAACTGAACTTTTCTGAAAATAAACAACACTCACAGAGGAAAGTTTCTCCAAATTCAACTTTCACTCCTAAGCAGACACTGAAAAAACCAATCCTCATATAAAATTACAAAGGAAAATTTGCTCTATAATTTCTGATTCAGATTAAATATTAAGCCCTAGTACAAAACCATCGGACAATACCTGTGAGAAAATCAGACACAACTGCTTTCTTTGTTCTTCCCTTCCTCCACCACTGCTGAGCAGAGTTTATACGTCAAAACCTGAAAATTAGACTAGATTTGGGTAACATCTTTACTACTTAGTAGTGATGGACTAATAGTACCTAAAGAAGCAGCTGGACATAAAGACAGCATAAAAAACACTCTATAGAACACTTACAATAAGATATTGAACTTTCTTGAGCAATAAATACTTTACACATGTTCGTGCCATCAGCTAACTTAGTGAGGGTACTTTCAAAACCATCATCCAGGTCATTGATGAAGATGTTGGATAGGGCAGGGGCAAGTATTGATGCCAGTGGGAGCCTATGAGTGACAGGCTGCCAGCATGAGCAAAAAGCATCAATCAGCACCTCTGACTTCAGTCTGGGGGTCAGTGTCCAATCCATACCGCTGACCACCTGTCCAGTCAGAGTCTTGCCAGCCTGTGTAGGAGGAGGCCGTGGCAAACAGTGCCAAATGCTTTGTTGAAGTCCAGGTGTCTGAACTGCTTTAACTGTCTCTTCTCAGCCTGTGAACTCTGCTGCATCTCCAAAAGCATTAAAGAGCTTTAGAGGACACTGAAATGTTATCAGAACAAGTTAAGGAAAATGTTTTTCCGTTTTGGTAATTTCTCATATTACACACATTTGGGAACAATTTGTAGAATTTAGAACAAAATCAAGGCTTTTTGATACTGAATCTTGTATACTTAGAGAAGATGTAGAAAATCTGAAATGAAATTAGAATTCTGGGTGTCCTTTTCTAGTTTTACTTTTTTATTAATTGGTACTTTACTGTAAATCCAATTCTTAAGCCCCTCCAAAAATTTGGCATAAGTTGGCCTTAAGTATCAACTATTATGATTATATTCTCAAAGTCTACTAACGTGCACTTTGCCTCTATAAATACATATCACAATTATGTTATATTGTTTGGACCATATCCCCTACAATTTAAAATTCCTAAGCTATGAGAAATATATTCAGAATGCATGCCAAGGAACGTTCAGGTTCTTTCCTTGTAAATTATTTTATTTGTAGTTTTTCCAATAAACTATGCAAAACAATAGAAGATTTAATGATATCATTCTGTCTAGCAGAACACTCTTCAAATATCTTTGCTTATTGTTTATTCATTACAAACATTATTTTTCAGGGAAACAACAATCCAAAGGTACATGATGCACTTACACAAGGTAAGCCAAAAGTCAAGATTCAATAATAAATTTGGGTGTTGACCAAAATTTTGTTTTTATGAATCTAACTGATGAGGCTTTATTTAAGGATATCAAGAAACACAAACAGAAATGCATGAAGAAACTACCTGTCATGTAAAGCAAGTGTCACAATCTTTGTCACAATCCTTCTGTTATATTTCTTTGTATGGAGTAGATACTTACATGTTCATACCCCTATATGCTCATTCATATACCTATGTGTGTGTGTATATATATATATATATATAGATACATATATATAGGTCTGAACCTGTTGTTATCCATGGTAATTTGGTACCAGTGAAATTAATTCAGCCTCTTGGTGCTAAACTGTGCAGAACTTTTATAACTATTGGACTTATTATAATCATATTCTGTTTTCCTCCTGTGATGAATTTCCCAGTTATGTGATACCACGAAGCAAGGAAAATGTTAACAAAAGTGGTGATGGTATATTAAAATCAAAACATTCTAGACTTCCTCTTTGCTGCTCTGCAAACAATCATGAGAGTAATATTGATATGAGATACACAAAGATTCACAGAATTAAACTGCACAATATTATGGTACTGAGTGAATGTGGAGAGGAAAAAAAGGCATAATATTTCAATTTCAAACTGGTATCTCACTTTCATTCTAACCATCCTTTTGAATGTAACTGGCTGTATGTGCAGCATCCAAATTTCTCTCACAATTGATTTAAAGTAATGATGGCACCAAGAAAGCAAGCCTTATGAGAAAGATATCTAATTTAGAAAGTAATGCAAGTCTTTTCATATCACAAATATTTAGCTTTGATGTGAAATAATATTTTGGGAGTGTTTTTTTCTAATTACTTACATGCTTTGAGCATTAAGCCAGGTTCTTTCCATTTCTTGAATCTCTTCAATTAATGAAGGACTATGTTTAATAGCTAAAAATATGCATGCTTAATTATGTTTTAGGCATTTTTTCCTGGTGGAAATTAAATTTTGAGTGAGGCACTTAGGCTTCCAATGAAGAGGAAGAGGAGAATTGGCTCTTTCAAAATAGGATCCAGAAAGGAAAAGACACTGGAAAAGGGCGAGTCTGCATAGCACACTGAGGAACAGTACATTTGAAATAGTAGTTTGCTGAAGAACAGTGGCTCCACAAGAATACTTTATTTTCAAAAGGTCCAGGTGAGTACATTCAAATGGTGGCAGAAAATTCTATCCAGTCTTTTATTTGGCTGTGGGGCTTACTAGTCTTTAGGAAAAAGAGGAGGGTGGGGGAGAGAGAGAGTAGTGGGGACAGAAAGCAGAAATATGGAAAAGTTGTATTTTACATGTCTTTTAGAAAGTGTTGCCTACTTGGGCCCAAATTTCCCTTACTAAGAGAGGTTCAAAGCCATAAAAATTCATTATAAGGCAGCAAGGCTATGCATTCAGTGAACTATTATTATTATGCATGGCTAGATCCTGTTTGGCTGTCTCTGTCCTGTGTCAGCCCTGAAATTCATGAGGCAAGTGAAAGAAGGGCTTGGTACCATGAGCTGATGGCCAGGAACTGTAGAGCGCTGGAAGATTTTCTGTGTCCCTTCTCCAAAGACTGTTTCTGCACCTTAAATCCAACACAACACAGACTTGCTTTGCTCAGATGAAGAACCCATAAACTCATCTGCCTTATTTTTTGACCCTTGGAAGTAAAAGGCGGCCAGAATATGTCAAGAATACCCCTTCACATACTTGCTTTGCCTCTGTTCCCTCAAATAACCTACACCTTGGTTCTTACACGACTCTCCTGGGAGGTAGGTTTCATCAGTTTGAATCCCTCAGGCAAAGGAGAGAACTCGATCCAGAGTGTCTCTTTCCTGGTTGAATGTTTGAATCTCTGTGGCTACCACATTTCCCCTCAGCTGCAAGTGGAAAGAAAGCAGCCGCAACATTTTTGTGAGGTTGTGTCAGCCTGGGTCAGACCCTACAGGAGACTGGCAGAGAAATGCCTTTTTTCCACATCTGCATCAGGTTTAGGCGGGAGATAAGGATTTCCTGGGGCTAGGGAAACCCTGGGCATGCACTTAAAATTTTAAGAGTTTAGAGAAACTTAAAATCAATCAGGGAGGAACCAACTGATCTTAACAGCCCTCAGGTTTAGACATCATCAAGTAGGGAATATAAGGAGAGTTTTTTGTCTTAGGCATCTCATGTCTGCCCACTTAAGTCCTCTATTACCTCTGATGGAAAGATCCTGTTGAGGACTGAATCAGGTTGTTGAATACTTGTACAGAGTAATGGTCAGATACCATAGGTTTCTAGGATTTGCATTTAATTCTGTTCTTGTAAAGAAATTTCTGTCAAAAAAGGGTATTTCCTCAGGAAATGTTTCCATTTAAAAATAAAATATTTGAAGTCTAACTAAGAAGCTGTTACTATTAGAAATATGGCTCTGATGAATGCAAAAAACTAAAGTTGCTCCAATAAAATGCTTCAGAGAATTTTAGATAAGTGCCTTATCCATCAGACATCTGAGTGATTTTTCTTCTTTTGCCATTTGAATGCAGTCTATAATTAATTGCTGTAACATAGACTTAGTGGCACATACTCATAAGAATGGCAAAGGTGTAGGGTTAAATATTTCTGTCAAATATATAAAATTTTAGAAAGAATAGAAAAAAAAGAAAACATATTATTCTGTTTTATAACTTAACAAGTAAATTTTTGCTGCAAGCATAAGATTATAAGATTAGGAGCAGAAATGAATAGAATTTCGGCAGACGTTTGGCAATCTTAATTTTTTGTTTAGAAAAAGAATTAATTTATATGAAATTAAATTTCAAAATAATTTAGAAGTTACTCAAACATATAAAAAGTATTTTGAACTAAGACCAAAAGTAATATATTATCAAAAATATAACTTTAAAAAATGAATTAAAAATTTCAAATATGAGGCCAAAAAATTGAAATGCTGAAACATGCAACACGGAAAAACATTCCAGCTTGTGTGACTACTCTGCCTTGTTATATTGTAAAAGATGTCTCATAAAAATATAATGTGTGGAATTTTCTGATACAATATTCTATTTGGAAATTTTTAAGTTGCTGTGCACATAATGCTTTTAAATACCTACTGGAATTAAGACGAACAAAAAATGAAACTGATGATTTTGAGTTTCTGGGATATGCCAGAATCATGCCATTGTGTCAAGCTGCAGATGTATGGCATGTACAGTGGGCTAATGCAAATTTATTATCTGGATATATTGATTTGAAGCCTATGAACACTATTTCTCAGCATTGTTCTTTGTTTTATCATTATTTCAGTGCTTGGGGATAAAAGGACACTGAAAAATGAATAAATCTTACCTGTTCTTCTTAAAGCTTTATACGTTCTACTTCATTCTTTAATTTCCTTACTAAATATATGATGATTTCTCTGTTAAATGTCTTGGTCATTCTTTTTTCTTACATTATTAAAAATGATTTCTTACATCATAGTAGCATAAGAAAAAAAAATCAAACCCAAGGTAGTGTTTCTAATGCTAGATAAGGGCACATGCTTGATTTTTTCTTTTTTAGTAAATAATTCTTGGAAATACATCTAGAAAATTAACTGGAACTTCTGCTCACAGGTTGTTTTTTTTAATACCTGTCCTCTGTTCCACCAGAATTATCACTCCACCCTATTACTGCAACACACTGGGAAACTCTCCAGCTGTCCAAACCAATATTTCCAGCCTTGTGTTTCGAGGCCGAGCTGTCCCCGTTGCTGGCTGCTGTCACCCAGCAGAGCCATCACATGCCTCCCTGCTGCTCTGGGCAACGGCGCCAGGCCAGAGCTCACTGTGCCTCGCGTGGCCAGCTCTGACATACCAGAGTTTTAGGTGGCCTCTCCTTCAATTGCTTAAGCTGATGTCACGACCACATGATCTCCCAAGAACTGTACCGGTGCCAGTCAAAAATAAAATGGTCTTTTCCTTGTTAATGTGATGTGTTTGCATGGCAACTGCATCAAATGTGACTGAATTTTTCTGCTAAAAGGAAGGGGTAACCAACTAATCAAAATTTATTGTCTTATTTTGAATGTATTTATTCATGCTGTGAAGGTATCTCATATTGGCTTATGCATAAAATGTTATTTTTTGTGTATTCACTTCACAATTGCAGCCAGCTGAACGCCAGTTATTAGGCAATGGTGTTATAGGCTGGGGAACACTAAGTTATGCGTCTCTGCTATCTTATCTGGAGAATTGCTTCAGGTCACAAGTGGAAATTTGTTTCTTGATATTTCCCTGTAAACTGGCTACAGATCCACGCTGCCGTAGTCTGCATGACTGTCAGAGTTCGCTCAGGGCAGGCTTAGTTCTGGAATAGCAAGGGCTTTGCAGGTCAAGCATGCTGCACATTGGCAGAAAAACAATACCCAGTTCTGAGATGAACTTCCGTCACTATCAGGAAAATTACAGTGAGTATTGTTGGAAAAGAATCTGATTTTCAGATTTACATTCTTGTGTTCCACACAAAGACATAAGACCATAAGTAAAATCCAGCAATCTGATGTATCAGTAAATATTTATGTTTACTGTTTAAATTGGTTACAGATTTTCTAAAAAAAAAACAAACAAAAAAACAGATTTCATTTGTTAATAGTGGCTCGCTTGAAATGCTTTATTCAAAATATCTTCAGGTTCACCAAATTTTATCAAATCTAGTGACACTTAAAGAGATCCCAGCAGGTGAGTTCTGGTTATGGGGGTCCCAGAAGATCTGGTTCTCCCTATGGAGTGCAAAAGGGTCTAACCCAGACTGAGGATAGTAGGGGCTGCTTGCAGCTGGGTTTATGAAGTTTCAATTGGGAGACTAAACATAGATTCCAGAATGCTGGAAGCCTGTAGAACAATACAGAGACCAGAAGTGTTTAATTTTTTCTGTGGGGAGTGAATATGAAATATTTTTTAAGTTATGCTCTAATTTCAAGAAATGTAAACATGGTCTGAATATGAAATCTTGCCTTTCAAGAAATGCTTATCAAATCAACTGGACATCTCATCACAATTCATCACACCTAATAATCATCATAAAAGCCCCCTTATACACTGTCTTTTCAAAATGCCTGGGTTGAAATGTCAGTATGGATTTGAGGCTGTACTTCTTACCAGTGGCTACAGTTACGACTGCGTGGCAGGAAGAGTAGAGGACTCTTCACACTGAAATGTTGACTGAAATGCTACAGTTATCTCATTTCATGTGTAAAAACATCCCCTCTATTCTTTCTGTAGTGCAACTACACAGGATATGTATACTCACCTGGGGGGGCAAGAAAAGTATAAAGACGAATTCTCTTTCTTTCACTTCAAGACAAATGTGGGAAATTGTTAAATAGTTGCAGAGTCTCTGAATTAATCCATAAACCCAGATTTGGAAAACAAACAAACAAGAATCAGCCATTAAAATAATTGCTCTCCAAAATACAGAAACTCTGTGGGTTAAATTTGAGTCCTTTTAATCATTCCTGCTGCATGCCAGGGCATGTGAAAGCTATTTCTCTCAATTATACTTACAATTCACTCAGTAAGCTCCCAATAAAAAGAGCACACAATGTAGAAAGAAAATCCGCTGTCCATAACTAACCACACATAATGAACTTTACATTCAGAAGCCCATTTTTTAGTGTTCTTTCATGTTTCATTTCATGCAAATAATTTCATTTCTCTGTCAAGATGCTCTTTTGATAAAGAAGTGAGTGAAATATTTTCCAGAGCCCTTGGAATGCAGCATTTATAACCCAGTTAAAGAAATTGCTTAGACTCCAGGAAAGGCACAATGTTATTTTTGTTCTGTATTAGCACAACCCAATGTTTCCAGCATTCAAATAATTTCACAGAATCACAGAATGTGTAAGTTTGGAAGGGACCGCAGGGGTTCATCTGGTCCAGCCTTCCTGCTCAAGCTGGGTCATCCTAGAGCACGTGACACAGGATTGTGTTCAGACAGTTCTGGAACATCTCCAGTGAGGGAGACTCCACAACCTTTCTGGGCAGTCTGTTCCAGTGTGTGGTCACCTGCACAGTAAAGAAGTTATTCCTCATATTCAGGTGGAAATTTCTGTGCATCAGTTACCGCGCATTGCCTCTTGTCCTATTGCTGGGCACCACTGAGAAGAGCCTGGAACCATCCTCTGACACCCTCCCTTCAGATACTCATAGACATTGATGAGGTTTCCTCTCAATCACCTCTTCTCGAGGCTGGACAGGCCCAGCTCCCTCTGCCTTTTCTGATAAGAGAGATGCTCCATTCATTCTCTAAATCATCTTCAAAGCCTTCCATGTCAGTATCCTATGAAGAGTATCCTTCTCAAAACAAAATGTGTAGCCTGAGAAAGTGGGGAACTAACTTTATAATCTGAATCAGAAAGAACAGAATTACAAGCCCTGACCCCCATCATCAATACAAGGGTCATAATTGTAAGACTATTCCTTACTAAATGGAGAAGAAAGAAAGTACTCATTCATTACAACACAACCCACCTCCCCGCCTCCCATCTCCCCCAAAAATTCTCCCCAAATACAGATTTCATCCCTTCTGGAATCACGAAATGTGCTGCAAAACTGGAAACACTGTTGCTGGAGAGACAAAGTGTTGATACATTCTTGAACTTGTTAGGAAGTTGAACAATGCAACTTGAACAGGGAATGGGAAGTGATTAGGACCTGATGGATGAATTAGAGGTAAATGTAGTGACTCACCTAATTGAGAAGCTGCCTGTCCCATCCCACCCAGCTGGAACTCTGCCCTGATCCCAGCTACAACCAGAGATATAATGGTTTATACCAATGCAGCCTGGAGATGACAAGCATGTGGCAGTGGTGAAGATTTTCAAATGAATGTGTTATTTCTGTAATAAAAGTCAATGGGAAAAGTGTATTAAGAATTTTCTACTCTGATTAACAAAATCCTAATTTTGAAATCTATGATGGACACTTGCTCCATTCCAAAATAATGAGTTCACTGTATCTCTAAGAGTTTTTATGTTCAAAGCTGAAGCAAAAAACATATATGCCATCTTACAGCATAAGGATAAAGAAAAAGTGTAGAATTATATTTTTGCAAAACCTGATTCAGGAAAATAAATTGCTAAGGGTTGCAGACTGATAGCACTTGGAGAGACTGAAGACAGACAAAACATTAGTCACAAATAAATTAAAACTACCCTATGAGTATTACCAATTAGATATTGTGTGCAAGAAAGAGGAAAAAAAAGAAATAAAGAAAAAAAAGCCAGACAAATATATGATTTTTTATAAAGATGAAAATGGGTGTGTATGACATCCTACTACTTGAGATGGTCATTTTACAGCTGAAAACAGTAATTGATTGCTCAGGTTACAGTCGCCTATTGGAATTAATTGGACTTCTTGTTCAGCTGTTCACCCCAAGAAAAATTACCTCTAGCATCTGCAATAAAAAACCCCAAGTCTTACAAATGTACAGATTTATAAATTGTATTTTCACTTATAGTATTTTAATCAAAATGAACTCAATTGTGACAGCTAGATGTTTTGCTTTTAACTCTAACAGAACTAAGATTTGACATTAGTTTTCTGTACGTTCATTTTATTTGTTGCTGTTATATTAATTTTGATCCGTATCTGCTGTCTTCTGTTTCATTTTATTGTGAATTTAAGATTCTGTCTAAGTAAGAGAAAGGGAAATCTTGAGACTCCTAATTTCAACCTGTGATCATTACATAAACAGACTAGGAGACAGAAATGTTTTATCCTGCCCCACAGCCTAAGAAAATTTCTTATGACTGTTGATGGTGACAGATTTAATTACAGCACAGTTTTACAGAAGCCTGAGCATATGAGCAGAGAATGGACATGAAATGTTGTCAAGGTCCATTTGGCAGTGTTCCAACTGCCAAGGGTGAGACTAGAGATCAAAGGAAAGAGTCAAAAATCCTAATCATTGCATGAAAGCTTCATGTTGACCAGGCTTGCCAGCAGACCTTGGTTAGATTCATTATTACTTTTGTTATTTCTAGTTAGAGAAGAAAAATTAGGCTTCCTTATGAATGTTTTAACAGGAAAGACAAAGAGATTCTGAGGAAACCCCTTTAGCCAGGGAATGAGAGACCTTTTTTCCCTTAAATTCTAACTCATTTGAATGCAAAGAGTTTAAATTTAAGAGTTAAACTGAAGTCCCTTGTGAACAGGAGATTCCACCAAATTTTGCTGGGGTCCTCTAAATCCTGATGGCCCCAAGGAAAAAATTCCTTGTTGACTCAAGCAGAGTCACTTAACAGCTGAGTTTTGGGATGCAAAAATAGGTGTTTCCTGTAATTGTTGCTTTCAGTATACGCTTGTAGCAACCTTTAGGTATGAGACTGCTGAGCTATTTTTGGGTGAGTGTGCACTTCATTAGAAGGCGTGAATTTCTTTATGGACAGGGAAGCCAAAAGAACTGCTTTCTTCAAAAGAAGGGAGAGAAAAAGTGCTGTCTTCTCCCCTCCCTTCTCCTCTCTTCCTCATAGGAATGAAGGAGGGGTACACATGTACTGACTTCCTCTCTTCAGGGTCAAAAAAGTCTTCTCAATAAGATGAGTATATGGATGTAATCTACTCTTCCTCTTAACCAGAGACTCTTTCTCTTTTCTTGGCTGACAACACAAGTTTGGGGCCCCCCAGCCTGTTTTTAAAAATAATTGGACTTCCCAAAATTAAAAATATGTTTTGAAAAGTAAATCACCCTCCTATTTTGGAATGTGATTACTCAGGCACGGTTGTTGCTAGGGAAGTATAAATTAAAATAGGCTTCAGAATTGGGGTTTCCACTGGCTGAATAAAACCTTTGGCATTAGAAGGCCCAGATCAGTAGCTAGGTTAAAGCTAGGCAAAGGCAGCTGTTTTGACAGAAAATTGTTTCATGGAGAGTCTGCATATGGTGATTTTTTTTTCACCAGGTTCTGCAGGGAAAAAAGCTAAAAATCAGTGGGTCTCTTTTCTCCATATTGCACAAAATGCAAATGACCTTTCACTATTGCTAGAGAGCTCTTTGAAGGCCATCTTTGTTTGATATTATCTAATCCTATTACTGAGAGAAGATAGAGGAACATTTTGTTGTACATCATCTATACTATATATCTAATACTTCCTGTATCTCTAAATAATTACAACACTGGTGCATTTCTTTGCTCCTGAGCATCTGAATAATATTATGTGGTCATTAAATTATCTTGTTCAGATATTTTCAATAACCCCTTATTGTTGACTTTCTGAGTGTTTAGATAACCTTACAATCTGCAATAGCAAATCTAATTTTTGAAGTTACATTTGTAAATTCATCATGAAATTTCAATACAACACACTTGTCTCACGAAATAGACTCTGGAACTATTTCCCATTAATCCAATGGGAATTTTGCTATTTGAGTTCAGTGGAAGTGGGACAGGACCAAAAGGTCTTCTTCATCCTGGGAATAATTCAGAACACATATTTCCTAACTTATTTTCTGATAAAGTCTTTGGGATTTGACTTCTTTTAAAATTTATTTTAATGTGATCAACATTTACTGTAACTGGCACAAAATAATTTTTACTTCTCCTTTACTTTTGTCTAAAATATGAAAGGAGGAAATGGGACAGAAAATTGCTGAAGAAACCTGGCAGAGCAGAGGAGGGGGATTTTTTGTAGTCATCCAGTCCAACATTCCCATGTTTCCAAGGGCAGTATATCAATGTCTACTCCTATTCCTGCCTTTCCATATTTCCTTTCTTTACCACGGCATATGCATCCTCATCCTGGTCCCTCATTTATGCAGCGATGAAATTCTTTTGCCCTCATTATTGAGAACCTTGAGACAACTCAGTCTCATAAATATTTTTCTGTTTGTTTTTTGTTCTGCTTTTTTTTTTTCTTCATATTTTACAAAGTTTATAGCAAAATAATGTTGACATATAAATGTGTCTGGAGCTTTCAAGACAGAACTGAAAACATGACTGTTAGTCTGTTGTTGAAACCTGGTAATCAGGTGACAAATATCCTTTGACAGACACATATGCAGACACCAAACCAGATTATAAATTAGTCTCCAAAAGGGATTTTTTGTGGTTATGTCTGAGCTGCTCAGACTGTACAAGAAGACCTGACAGAAATAGTTTATATTAGCTAAGTATTAAAAATAAATCTTTTGATACAATTGGATTTCATTTTTACTAACGGCAAATCTCTTCTTTAAAGAGGCAGTGTAAAATATCCTAGAAGGTGTGAGTTTGGATTTGAAAACACAGACTGTCTGGATATGTTTATCGTGATTTCTATTTTACTGTTTAGGTTATGTCTTAATTTTTTTTTCTTTTTTATACAGTAACTGATTGCCAGTTGCAGAAGAAGCCTATCTATCATGTGTTGTATAAAGCCTCTCTCCAGGATGCAACCACAAGGATTTTTTCTAGACTGAGGAATTGTGTCCTGCTCTTGGGTCCCTCTATCTGGGCCATTTCACTGAATGATAAATGCATCAGCAGAACTTAGATAAAAGAAGTGTTTATCTATGAAGATTAGTGAGAATATAAAAACACTTCTATATTTATTTTAAATAAGAATCACAGAATCAGCCGAGTTGGAAGGGAGCCACAAGGATCATCGAGTCCAACTCCCAGCCCTGAGCAGCTCCATCCCCAAGAATCACACCATGTACCCAAGAGCATTGTCCGAACTCTTTTTGAACTCTGTCAGGCTGGTGCCGTGACCTCTTCCCCGGGGAGCCCCTTCCAGTGCCCAACCACCCTCTGGGTGAAAGACCTTTTTCTGATATCCAACCTAAACCTCCCCTGACACAACTTCCTTCGGGTCCTGTTCCTGGTCACCAGAGATAAGAGATCAGTGTCTGCCCCTTCTCCTTTTCTCCAGGAAAATAGTTTCATTGTCATGGATTAAACAGTAAGATACTGATAGAAAAGTTTTAGTTCTCTGTCTTTCAAATGCAGTTCCAAAGAGTATGAATATTTTTGTTATTCATTTTTCAAGATTACTAAAGCATCATATATGTTCAACCTTCCTGTATGACTATACAAGATAAATACTTTAAAATGGCACAGAGGAACAAATGAGAGAGATTAAATTGTGGTCTCTCAAAGGAATGTTGAACATCATGTGAATAGCCACACTGCAGATGAAGAATTATTAAGATGACCTTAGGAGAGCACTTAAAAAAAAATCTGATAATGATATTTTTCTGTGGACACACTGGCTGAGAATGTTTAACTCATTGTGTTGCAGGGGAAATAAAGCAAAAAATTAAGAGAGGCCAGTATGACAGAAATACTCAGCTCAAAATGGAAGAAACAGTTCATGTCCAACTTACGACCTCAAATGACTGGAAGAAGTAATAACCACCTTTGAATTACAGATGTCCCGTAAAGAGAGAGATACTGTACACACATGTGATAGCATAATTCACAGCATATGCTGCAAATGCATCCCCAGTTCACCATATTATTTAAAAATGCAAACACTTTAGACATTAAATAACGCTATTGATACTTTAAAATAGGGGCCTTCTAAACTACTTTAAGTGTACTTACTAAAGAATACCATATACAGAACCACAAAATTTAGGGAAGCCATCTGTAAAACAAAAGTTCTGTAATTTCTACTGCAAGGGGGAAGATATAGCTTGACTTGTAGGTTTTGTAGTGCCTACAAGCCAGGCCTCTCACTTCCCAAGGAAGTGAAAGGCCTCCTCTAGGATCTTGACTGCTCAGCTACAAGGTAGGTATGGTCACCACGTGCTTCTCCCCTGGCAGATGAGATCCCGAGTGGCTAGAGGCTCCTACCTTCAACAAAGGTTTCTTTAGGGTAAAAAGGGAGTGTCCCGCTTAGCAAGACTTCTGCCTCCAGTGAACTTCACAGGGTTAATATTTTCTCACCTAAGGTATGTGAGTGGTTCAGACTACTAGTTCAATAGTAGTCCAGCCACTGAATCTGTGAGGGAAATAGTGTTTCACTGAAGCAACCTGATTGGAAAAGCACTCAAAGTATATTCTTGACTTTGCAATTTTATACCTGCACAATGCATCAGAATACATGATGTCTGGAATGGACTTGAGAGCTGTACTGTAACATTAAAATCTGTATACACTACAGCAAAAAACAAACAAACAAAACCCAAAAAAACCCCACCACCACAAACTCAAGTTTTTTCTGCTATTTTTATAACAGTTCCCCAAATGAAATAAAGTGTGTGATAAAAAATCTGTTTAAACCATGATGGCTCATGGATCAATTCTAAAATTTTTGTAAAAGACCCCCTCCTCCCTCCAAAAATTAAAGCAACTAACTTTTCTGCCACAGCTTGTGTCATAAATGCAGCTTGAGACAATTACATTTGTATCATATTTCTGAGCTGAGGAAAAGAATGTGATAGAATGGGGATTGTAATGGACTCTCAGTATAACACAGAACATTTCTATCCCTGAAAGCAGGGTATTCTTCTCTGCCAGGTCAACAAAATATAGATTATTTTTGAAGTTTGCAATAAGAGGATTAGCTTTTCTTCTCCATTTAATTGTTTTAGCATTTGGGTAGATATAGTATTTTTAAGAGGAAGCATGATGAAAGAGATTTCTCAATAAGATCTTTTAAGGTACTCAGAGCATTTGTGGATGAAAGAAGTTCAGCTTCTTGCCATCTTGATGTCAAGTAATGGGATAAAATTTATACCATAATGCTGAGATAGTTTTAAAGTAGTATATTTTTCTATGTTATATGTACAAGTATAGCTGCAACTTGTCAAGAGCTGTAGATATATTAAGATGCTGAAAATTATGTTCAATTAGAAATGCATAACAGAAGAGGCATTCAATTATTTTGGCAGGCAAATTTACCTGAACATGTATCTTCATGCACCAATAATGTATTGTAATTAATCACAATTATCTTTTGTACCTTTAATCCACATCTTAGGCCACAGATCTGTGTAGATATTTTTGGGAAGTCAGTTAGCAGACATTTGCTATGGAAAGTGAGTGAGTGACACATCAATATTACTTTGTATTTAGGGCACATCCTGAAAGAAAAGAGTAACAAAGAGAAAATGAATGCAGCTACTGTGACAAATACTGGCACTGAACAAGATCTCACCACAGTCAATAATTATACAATTCAACAAGTCCAGGATTATGAGGAAGAATTCAGACAGGCTAAATTAAACCAAATTCTGAAATCACTGAACTGCCTGTTGCAACCTGCCTCCATAGTGCATGTTGCTATTCCCCAGTAGGCTACTGGTCCATGCCAGGACAGCTTTGTCCTGGCCTGGACTTCTTCCTTTCCATACATGAGTGGGCTAGAAAAACCTAATTCTTGTTATCTTGGTTCATAATTTTGCATCAAAACACAAAAAAGTAAGAAGTGAAAACCCTCGAAAAACAAGTTCTGAGGGGAAAAAATGGCAAAATGAAATACGATAAGTATTTGTCTTTAAGCAGAACAGATACCTATGCTGTAGCACTCAACCAAGTGCGCCTGCATACGCAGATTTCATGGAGATATAAAAATACTTGCCTCAGAACTGTTTCACGATATAAATACTGCTTCTCAACAATGTTGAAAAGGACTACAAATGAGTAAAGGAAAATTAAAAAAACAAACAAACACCCTCCCCATTCTCTTCCCCCTCCCCAACACTGCACCACTTTACCAACAGCCTTTAGCATGCCTTTTCCAAATGTTAACTAAAAGTGAGTAAAATGCCTGTAAAATTCAGTGGTATTCTCTCAGAAACAGGTTAACCAAATAGCCTCATATGTGTCTAGCCTTCATTAAAAATTTTAGTCAATATACAAAAGAAGTTACCTGGTGGTTCTAAAAACCTCCAAGAAATATTTGGATGAGGTCTCATGAACCTCTGTTCAAACAATCTCTTGAAAATCTAATTAGCTTTTCTGGATTCTTCAACACAAACCAAACTGAAGTGCACATGAATCAATTCCAATTTGCTGAGTAAAGAAAAACCTAAGTGATCCTTAAACACGTAGAGGGAAAACAGAGCAGCCTGGCAGTTTTTAAAATTATGTCTATCTGCTTGTGTTGATACATGCATGAACAGAGCCCTGGAAACACCAAAAGACCAATTAACACAGGTAACTAAGAGTGAATTCTGGCCTGTTTCTTGCCAGGTCACTGCACTTCATAGCTTTAAATGACATCCATTTTGGTACAAACATTAAGAAAAGCAGAACTACAGACATTTCAAAGTATTTTATGCGTCTTTAAATCACTTCTTTCTGCAAGGTGCCAAAGGGTTGCCATAGAACTCATTGAAGGGTAATACACAATTCAGCATGAGTCATGGAGACATAACAAAGGAATAAACATTTTGTGGGGGATACAGAGCTAATACAATTTTTATGAACTTAAATATTGTAAAAAAAAATATTGTAAAAGCTTTATTGTGAGCTCATATATTATTTTAGCAGAAGGATGAACCAAAGGAGCTGTTTAATTCTACAGTGGAGGAACATGCTCCTGAAAGATCTGTTAGGGTCAGATATTTTATGAAAGGAAGGTGATGGAAACAAATTAGATCTTGGAACGTGCTTATGTGAAAACTAAAAACAAATCTGAAATTAAATACAACACAATATTTATGATAAGATGGATATGTTAAAAACATATGTGAGCATAGTATATATTGCATATATATGTATTTTCCTGCATGTCAGTCCAAACAGTTAGGAACCAGGATTGTTTATATTCCCATAAACAGTAATATTTTTATTGCAAAAATGATTAAAAAGCTTCAAATATTTGAAAACAAATAACCAGCCCAAAAAATACAATTAATTTGAAAGGGTGTCTTCCATTTTGTACTTCAGTATCTGCTTTTCAACTTTTTTTGCTCTTTTCAGCACATATGGGTCATCTTTTCAAACTTTTCTGTAGCAGAAAAGCTGGAAAATTTATATGGTATTTTGGACAACACTTAAATTTTCTATAATATCTAGTATTTTTATTAAAAATGGGATTAGAATTGTAATGTCATATATGATTTACCTTCATGTAATACAAGAAGAGAACAAAAGGGAGATCAAACTCCATATGCACTACTACATGCCATCTCCTTCATATCATTTCCTATAGTAATAAGCATTTGGAGCACTGTGATGAATCTGGGCCTCACATCCTTTTCTGTGTATACCTTCAAATAATGTCTCCTGTTCAATACAGAAAATTTAATATTCATTTCAATATTTTAATATAATGAATTATCATAATTAGAAAAAAATGTGAAACTGTATTTATATGAATGTAATTATTCAGAATTTTACAGAGAAGAGACTTCCTTTTTAAAGGACTGATGGTCCATGAACTGCTAAAAAAGATGTGTTTCTTCAGGAAATGGCAACATGAAAATATACATACAGTAAATGAAGATGTGAATTTTGTGCATTGCTAATTTTTCTACAAGTGCGAAACTCTTGATTCAGCAAAAGGGTTGGGGTTTTTCTGTTTTGCTTTGAGTTATCTGTCATCTGTCTATATGCATGTATGTATGCAGGTATGTATGTATTTAAGATGGCTTTAAAACACCTCAGATTCAGTTTTCATTGTAGAGTGATGAATTCAAAAACAAAATCATGTGTATACAAACCATTTATCATGACTGAAATGCTGGCTTTCTGTGGAGGAGAGATATAGCAGTACCAGAAGATAAAAACCTATAGGCATGGACAATTTTTTTAGTTAGTTCAGCTTAGAAAGAAAGTCCACATGCAGCTGACATCACATGCAGGTTGTCAAGGGATATATACTCTTCTGAATACTTAATGACTAATCAGAGTAATAAACTAAAAGAGACAGTTCTGCCAGAATTAGTGCTTTTACAATGTCAGGTATGTCTCTACAAAAAAACAAAACGAAACAAAACCACTGTATAGGGTCAGCCAACAAAAAAGAGAAGCACAACCTTTAAAATGGTCTATCCAGATATCTGCAACATAGTGATCGCTACAGTTTATGTGGGACTAAATGTGGAAAAAAGGCACATGGAACAGATAGGAAGATGTGCTGATTTCATCTGGGGTAGAAAAATTATGCATGTCTGAGCTTTTCTTTGCCAAAGGAATGGTTACTTCACACAGCACCAGCCAGGGGATGCTTATTTTTCCCATGATTTCTTGAGATGTGAAGCTGTTAGAAAAATAACACAGATAGATTTAAATTTTCAAAGGGACCTGATTTTCACAGAAAAACTGCTCAACAAATACTAATATTTGCAATCCTTTAAAATAAACTACAAAAAATACTAGAATTGCAGAAGACTGGTCACTTTTAGAAATTAGGCTATAACAAGTATAATTCGAAAAAACCCGGCAACATATTACCCTAATCTGAAAGATATTTCTT
The DNA here is from genome assembly GCA_013400915.1 of Pardalotus punctatus. NCBI lineage: Eukaryota > Metazoa > Chordata > Aves > Passeriformes > Pardalotidae > Pardalotus > Pardalotus punctatus. The sequence continues at coordinate 349,349 of VZTX01029156.1, read as the reverse complement.
GATTGGGAAAGAGCTTAAAGACTCTTCAAGGATTCAATTGTACTTGAATATCATTTCAGAGACCACCATGTGCACCTTCTGTGTGGTTCACAGAACACAGCAGCCTTTCTTTGTCTTGGCTGCAGGCTTGAGTAAAGGGAAAAATAACAGGAAAAAAAGAGGTGTCCTTTCAATAAGTAATTCAGTTAATCAGTGTATGAAATCACTGGCATCACATAAGTTAGCACACAGAAATGACAGTGTGCAGAGAAGCAGAATAGAGTTAGCAGAGACTGAATGATAAGAAAGGCATGTGACTCATGTTACGGTCAGAATGAGAGCAGTAATTAAAAGGATTGTAATTAAAGCATCAAGGTCTTCAGGTCACAGAAAGTAATTTCCTACAGCTTTCAGTTCCCAAGAGTCAAGCTTAGTGTTAACCCTATTTCTGCAGTACTTGTGGGAGTAGATGCACTGTTGCAGCTCCCCAATCACACCTGAAAGCGTAGGTAACGGAAGAGTAGGTAACATCTCTCCAGTAGTAGCCAAAATGGCTGTCTAGTGAAGGGTGAAAGGACATAGGAAGTGCATATTTCCACAGAAGAGAGTGTCAGTCTCAGACATCCTCCCAGTTTCTGGTCTCTGTCTTCCATATTGGAAGCTTTGGGATTGACCCGCCTCTCTCTGCTCCTGTCAGGCACCAGACAGCTGCTGGGGCTGCTCAGCTGCTTCTGAAATCATGGAATGGTTTGGGTTGGAAAGGACCTTAAAGATTATCTTCTTTCAAGGCCCCTGCCATGGCAGGGACACCTTCCACTAGACCAGGCTGCTCAAAGCCCTGTTCCAGCCCAGCCTCGAATGCTTCCTGTGATGGGGCGTTCACAATATCTCTGGGCAGCCTGTTCCAGTGCCTTACCATCCTCAGTGAAGAATCTAAACCAAGTTTTTTCAGTTTAAAGCCATATAGACCCCAGCAGATTACAGCCTGACATCTTAAGGCAAACCATCACCAATTTCAGTTTTCTGTAATATGTCAGACTATCAGCTGCCTGAGCAATGCACCCATACTCATGGTTTAGTGTGAAGCAGGTTGCACATGTCCTAGTGTGGGACTTCTTGCCTTCTTTAGGAGCAGCAAGTACACTACTAGCCAAGGGCAGTATGGACACAATGATAGGCAATGCCTAAAAAAGCCATAACACACAGCAACACCTAAGAGCATTGATTTGCTACATCATTTTTTATGAAATATTTAGTAGTTGATAATACCTGCTAAGTGTGGTAGCTCAGTAATCTCAATTCTCTGTGGCAGACATAAGAATTAATATTTTATCATCTACAAGCTGACAAGAGGCTGAAATATCACTACTGGTTACAGCTATTAATTTTGCCTCACAATAAGGTGTTGTTGTAGACCTTAGTATACATTTCTGTGAAAAGGACATTATTTACCACATGCAATAGTGCCATGCAATTTAAAAGGATTATGATTATTAGCAGGAATAAAGATTCCAGTAAGATTTTACAAAATAAATTAATACCAAATAAAAATTCACATTTCTTTGCCTTGACATAAGTAATCTATTGAAAACAACTAATCAGACTTCCTTTTACTTACAGTTTGGATAAACTGTATAACTACATATTCTCCTTTTGTTGTCTTTAAAGTATGATGTGTTTTATAGAACTAAATGACTTCTGAATTATAACAATGAACAAGTTCCATATAGGCATATAGCAGAAAAAGAAAACAGAATTATAAATGCAAATGTTGACCAATTCACAATGAATTTCTCATTAAAATGTAATTTCTCTTATTCTTCAAGAAAATACATATAGGAAAAAGTAATATATGAGTACCTTCATATTTTACCAAAAAAACAAAAGACATTTAGTAACAGAGTCAAATCTACTAAAATGTAAGGACAGGTTAATAGCACATGTAAGAGAAAACAGGAACTGGAATTTAATTGTATGCTTGTTTAATTGAATGTGAATCTCTACTTAAGATCTTTTAAGATTAGTGAATCATTCCAAACTAGAAGATTTATATTAAATTGGAAATTAGTAGTTGATGTGTGAAATGGTATATTATAATCTTATTTTCTGCTGAGACCATCATGTGAGATATTTAAATGATTATGTTTTAAACAATATTTAAAAGCACTCTCTGTCTGCCTCAAAAATGTAAGCCAAGACTGAGAAGAAATTACAGGCAAGTTTGTTCTTGTACCATTATTTCCTTGTCTTAGTGTTTTAGTTCACTTTTTTAATTCCCAATTTTCCTTTCCTTCTATCACTTTTACATCTTTTGCTATTTCTCTTCTCCTAACATTCTAACAGATGTTTCTTGTCAGATGTTCTGATATTTATTTACCTTATGATTTCTATCCTGTTTTTCTGGTAGTGGGAGCAAAATCTTGTAAAAAATTAGTATAAAGATTGTGATTATTTATGAACTACTCAAATCTTCACTCTACCTATATTCAAAAGCAAAAATAAATTAGATGAAGAAAGGAGCATAATTTCTTCATATCTCTCCAGTGGGTGTAGTTTATGCTATTCAGTATATTATTGAACAATCTATGTCTTGTATTTCTTTAGTATTCTTTAACTACTCAGGTTAGTTAAAGGATGCTAAAGAAATAATAGGACATAAAATTAATCTTTCAAAATCAGTTTGTCTCAACAGCTTGAGTTATAATCAGTTTTGGGGCTTCCAGGAGGAAAAATAAAAGGAAAAAAAACCCGCAAACCGACCACCAAAGAGAAAAAAAGATTGTCAGTCAAAAACTGCACCCAGCTTCCATTCTTTCAAAATAATTTTGAATATAACTAGAGATTTTGTTTTCTCTTGTGATGAGAAAGAAATTATCTTTCATGTTACCTGAGAAGTGATGCTTGGAATGTGTTAAATAGAAAACTGAAGGTGAAAAATTCTATTTCTGGAAGTTTCTAAATTAGCAGCCAAGTATGAAATGGCCTGACTGGCAAATCGAAGACTATTGATCAGATCAAAGTAAGAAAAGAAAAAGTGAAGACACTTCAAAATGAGGCCAGAAAATTTGTTTGCTTTTAAATTCATTCTTAGATGGTGTTACACATTTCCCCTCTTACCTGTGAAAGGAACAAAAAAGCAACCCAGTGCTCTGAGAGGTAGATGAATTATTGTACCTAAATATAGTGCAGTATATTATAACTATCATGTTATAGATCACAAGGTAAGACAGAGGAGCTTGAATTACCTTTACATGGTTGAGGGAAGAGAAGAATTTCAGTTGCATCAGAGGGGCACAGTGCACCTGGGCTTGGACACAGGCACACTCAGCAAACAACACTTGCCTCAGATGTGCCTCTGCCTCTGCCAGAAGTTCTCACATGGATGAAACCCAGGATGAAGTGTTTGCTTCCTAATTAAGTTTTTGAAAAGTCAGGTGGACAAATCGAACAGCTGACAGACAATTTTCAGTAGAACAAATAAATCAATAAAGTGCATGGCAGAAGAAAATATCAATAAAGAATCAGTTTGATAAATACAACTGAACCTTTAAATATTGCTTATGAAACTAAACAAGACACAAATAAATTCTCTACATCCTACCTCTTTCATTGGCATATAAACCTAAAATTCAAGGTTCATCTTAAAAGGAAAATTGTCTAGATGTTGTTACCATATCAAAATTCATCTTTTTTCTAAGGTGAATAAATACAGAAATAATGCATTTAATTTTTCTATTAGCTCCCTATCCTTTGAAAATTTTGACAAAATTCTTTATGACAACACAGTTATTGTGAATCATAATTACAATGGAGATAAGTTGCTGACTTCCACTGATGAAAAAATTATGGGAATATATTAAAAGATTGATAAAAGGGTTTTGCATATAATATTTATCTAGCTATTTTAAGCAACAGTTTCTTAGATTTACTTTTGCTGGATGGTACCTTTTAAAAGATTTTTTCCTGCCTCTGCAAAGTTAAAGGAAAAAGGAACCTCTCCCTTCTTTACACTTTGATTTGGTTTACTTACATCCATTTCCTGAATTATAACTTTAATTTTCAAACTCTCATGGCTGAATCCAATCCTGTACAGCTCTTGACTTTGGTGTGATTACACACAGAAAAGCTGAAAGACTGAGAAGTATTTGTTTCTTTGACTTGCCTGTTATTAGAACTACCAGTTTTGTTGACAGCACAGGACAGCAAAGAATCACTTTGATACTTACTGCATTTATTTTCCTTTGGAATAATTGGGAGGCCAAAACCTCTTAAGCATTGTATTCACTTTTATTCATTCCATTAATGCCCCACAGACAGGCAACATCTTTTTAACTAAAATAACATTGTACTAAATTAAGCAGTAACAGGGGAAATTGTATCTCTCAGTCTGTTATCACTCAGAAACAGATGGGAAAATTGTGGCTGTGATGCAGAATGTATTAAACTGTGGATTAAATTTTTTTTTTAGCATGTTTTCCCTCAGTTTTGTCCAGTTGATTTATGTCCTGTCCTTCAGACTGAAAGCATTTAAGGACACACACTTTCTTATCAGTTGTGTTCATGAAGTGCTTAGCACAATGAGACCAACACTTATTTTTAAGTCATAACAAAATAAAAATTACTGATAATAATGGTAATGATAACAATTAATGATAATAATAAGGCAAAACTTTGAATGCTCTGTCTTGGTTTGAAGAGGCCTTACTTATACTTGACAGGATGAGATCAGGTGGTGTGTCTGGAGGGATGTTGCATCTTTCCTCTGTAAACTACAGAGGGGAAAAGGCGACAGTGAGAGCTGCTCAGTCTCACTTACAGACTAAAGGGAGTGCAGTGGGCTGCAAGGACAGACAGACTTCAGCCTTGCCAGTTAGTGCTTCTAGGGACCAGAGCAGAGGAGGTGTTACAGAGAAAGTCACTAACATTCAACAAAAAAACACTGAGGGACCGAGAGCAAGGTCTGACCTTCAAGAACACAGATGGCAGAAGAAGAGGAGTGTGCAAGCATTCTAACTTTTGTCTTTGTCCCTAATTTCAGTTTTCTGTAATTGAAAGCTGCATATCTAGTTTCAAAATGGAATTTCTATTTTTACTTTAACCAAACGAAACTGATCTCAGAAATTCCTAGGTCCTTGTGGAGAAAGTTAAGCACCTCTTAATCTAGCTTTATGAGCCTATTGGAAAAGATTTAAAATATGTAAAAGAATATAAATCTGTTATTAAGACTATGTGAAATGTATAAATAACGAATTTTAAATGTTATAGGACAAATATTTTACAGAGCAAAATATGTAGAACTGGTCAAATCTTTACTCTGTCTTGCACCTTAAATATCATTAAGACTACAACTTGTACTTACTTGGTTTAAGAAATACAAGCTGGCTCATGTGCACTCTGGCAGTGTGAAATAGTCTAAGAATGAACAGAGAAACCATTGTTTTCCCCTTAGAACATAAGTAATTAGTAGTAATAAAAATATTTTAACAGGACAAGAATCAGCATGATACTGTTAGTAAAATAACCCATCTTCTCTGCTTGAACACTTTGAAAGACAGCCCTTTTTCTTCAACTCTCTGTAGAAGGTAATAATAATTCGTATAATTTAATGTCACATTCTGGGGATTAATATTAATTTTATATGGCTGGGGAAAAAAACCACCTTAATCTATGGAGTCAAGATAAACATCTGCTGCCATTTTACAAAATGTCTTACAATTTGTGCTCATGCTGCTTTGTGGAAAAGCACACTGCTTTACCATGGTCCTTTCCTCACCAGGTGTCTCCAAATTTCCATTCCCACTTTTTGCACATGCCACCTTTGCAGCAAGTTCTAGAGGAAGCTGGGAACTGAAAAGCACTTTGATAAAATGACAGCAGGGCTGCTGAGCAAATGTGTGGATTGTGTGGACTGCCCTTTGTAGCAATGGCTATGAACAAAGAAGAGGAAATAGAGGTTAGCCTTCTTCAGGTGCCAATACGGATATTGTCCTGGACTTTGCAACATTCACTACTTTTACACTCCTGTGGTCCAGATGGACCTGATCAGTAGCATCCTGAAAGAGGTCAAGGAGGTGTTTGGAGTTATGGTGCTGCCTCCCAGCTGCCCAGGGTGCCCCGACCACGTGAACAGCACATAGCAGAGCGTACAGTGCCTCATGGTTTAGTAAAGAAAGTCAAGGGGCATGGGCTACACTGAAGAAATCTGATTTAAAAGGTGCTGATTTATCACATCCTGATGTTTGCTTGGGATTTACATGTTTATGTAATGTGGCTAGAGATGTTGCTGGCTTTTCTTATTTGGAATGGAAATTACCTTGTTGAAAGAAAGGACCTAACCAGGATTTTAATCATAAAGAGGAGGGAGAGTGGATTATTTTTTCTCAGTGTAATGTATCTCCAGTTTGAAATTAGAAGGCAAATATCTTCAAACAAGTCTGAAAACTGTGGATTCCAAATTTTCTTTAACAAAGCAAGTACTCAAATAATAAAACACAAACCAAGAAAAAGCAAATAAAAGCATAATTTTCTTGTACTGATCAAAACAATACCAAACCCTGACTCAAAATGTGTCTAATGTTATTCTAATATTCAAGTCAGAGTAAGTTTTGGCAGTGACATCAGGAAGCCAAATGAGACTGGACGAGTGAACGAAGAGGAGGATGAGTTTAACTGAAAGTTAGCACCGGCATAGTTGTTTATCTTCACAGAGGAAAAAATACGTGATAGATGAATATTTATCTGCATTCAACTGTGGAATAGTTTTAACAGTTAAAAAAAATAGCCTGCAGTCATACACACATATTAAAATAGGCCTCTTTAACCTGTTGGCAAGATTCTTGATATCTCTAAAGTTGACCAGATAAAACACTACATTACTGAGTTTCACTCTGTTTCTGTGAACTTGCCATTTTTTTCCAAACACTTACCTTGTTCCACAATCTCTACTTTCCTCTTAAAAAAGAAGTTCTAGCAAGCTGCTGCACTGAAATTTGGATGGTGGATCTGAAGCTAAGTTCCTGAGCAACAGATTGAAAGACCACGAAGTTAAGTTAGTGTTATTGTTTCTGACAAAATAGCAGTCTCAGACCTAGTGTTTTTAACATGAAATAAAAATTAAATTGAAGTAATATTGTCTATAAATAGATATTTGGATTGTGCTCTTTGCATTCCTTTCTCTTACCAATTTTTACCTTGTGGAGTAGAGTTCCAAAATTGAGTTGATCTCAAATCAGAATTTCTCTCTGCCTTTCTTGCTGTAGTTATTAAAGTACATTATATAAGCCTCAGATGCACAACTGAAAAATAAATTCTTTGGAATGTGTCAGGTTATTCTCAGAAATCAGTGTTGATTTTCACATTTCTGCACCCCTTCAAGCAACTATTTAGTAGTCTGCCTTCTTATTTTTTGGCATGATCAATATCTGTTCATGTTTTTAATTTTAATAATAGGATGCTAATGGGACATTAAATGTTCTAGAAATTACATGGTAAAGCCATCTATAATACCTGTAGTAGGAAAAACTATAATATTAGTTTGAGTTTCTTACCATGTACAGTGAAATACTTCCTTATTTGCATTTTCGGCAGAGGAATTTAGAATAGATTATGCTTTGGACAATGAAACCTTTAGCTCTGATTCTCATACCTAGACTGAACTACTCTGTTATTGTCGAAAGCTCACATTTGCTTTGTTGGAACAATGAAAGATGTTAATACTGTTGTGACTCAAAAAAATAAAACTCTGTAGAAATGCTTAACATATTTCATGATCACTATTAGAATACAATTTAGATATTTTCTTTAATATGCTTGACATGCATAAATAGTATAAATGATAATGATTTTCCTGTGTAATATACAAGAAAGTGTCTGCCTTATTACTAATTTTTCATGCTCTGTGATCTTTCAGATCTATAACTGCATCTACTTTTGACTGATTAATTCACTTGTTTCTATAGCATCTCTCACACAGAGTTGGATAATGAGCAGTAGTATAGGCTTTGTAATCCTACACTGAAAGGAAAGATTAGAAATAATAGTGCTCATATCAGAGATAGAAAAGTAACTTTGAAGACAAGGTATTTCAGTTTAAAAGGGTGTTTTGTTTGATGTAGAATTTTATTCACCTTCAGGTTAAACCCCCCAAACCTATGGCTTATATTAATTTAAACTATTAAAGCTGGTGAAGCTTTCTGGGCCCAGCCCTTAATCGCTTTCCAACATCTTCCTAGTTTGGAGAGCTCTTAAATTGAACATGAGTTACATTTTCTCACTTAATACTCTTCTAACACGTAATAAGAATAGAACAAGGCCCTATTAATTTGATATTTCACATGTACCTGAAACTCATAAAATAATAATTAATTCAAAGATTTTATTTTTTACCCTGTGTAAAACTCATAATCCTTTCATTCGGTGATCTAATGATTTTAGCTCCATGACTTCACTTTTTTTTAATTTTTATATACCTGCAAGGTAAAGTTTATATTACAAGAAAAATAAAAATGCATTGTTCAGGGTTCAGGAGCTCAAAGCAAAAATTAATTAAAGCTGAATGGAGTCTTGTAAAGAAAATATGTCAAGGAAAGCTAAAGAAAAAGCCTAAGTTATTTCTTAATTATCTTCTCAGGTTATACTTCAATTGTTTCTGTTCACTACCAAGCAATACTACTCAGAGTGAGTACTGGCACGTTGTAAATGGGCTAGAAGTGGTGCATTTCAGGCTGTATATTGAGGTTTGCTTTTCATATTTACTATCATCACCTTGGTAAGGAAATCTCCGAGTAAGAAAAGGAGGGCACGCCCCAGTGTGTGCATGAGCATGTGTGCAAACAGAGCAGCAGACCATAGCAGCAAACTCCCTGCTGGAGACTGGTGAGTCACAGCAGGTGCCCCACTTGTCCTTGGCCAGTTTGCCTGCAGGGACCGTGCCATGGGTGACCGTGGGGCAGCTGGCGGTCACACCCACAGCCGCAGTGCCGTGAATCGTGGTGCCATGAATCGTGGTGCAATCGGCAAATTGGAGTCACGAGGAACGAGGGTGCTGCTCCTCCACAGCATTTTAAAAGTGGAATTAAAAAAGCTGAATTTCTATACTGTTAAACCAGTGTGAAAAATTCAGGATGACATGGTTTTGTTTCATTTCTAGACCTCAGATCTCTCCCTCTCTACAAGCCTCTTAAACTTGTGAATGTTATTCTAGTAACATTTTGGGCAACATTACTCATTTAGTATCCTGCAGTTAGCAGAAAGTGCTGTAAGTACTCATTTTGATTGAAACTTCAGACGTTGAACATCAAAATAGGTCTTCAAAAAACCAATTGCGTAATAAGCAGAGAATAAAGAAGGAAAGGGAGGAGGATGAGACAGGAGGAATACACATCCATCTGCTTTTCTTCCAGTACTAATGGAGCTGTATAAGAAACCAGTTTACTCTTGCTACCAAAATGCACAGCAGCAGCCAAATATAAACAAACCTTCAGTTATGGAAAAGAGGGGCAATGGCAATTTCCCTTAGCTGGGAGGGAAAAAATGTAGACAAAAATCTCTTTCAGCCAGGCTAAGACATGCAGAGTAACATGTGATATTGCCCAGAGCTTTGAACATGATGAAATATCCTAACAAGATGTTGAAGCAGAAGAAAACCCCAACCAAAACACAAAGCGCTTGTTAATTTGCCCACTGTAAACTGGTCACTAAAGACATGTTATGAGCCAGTGGTGAAAAACCAGAAAACTTTCTAGTACCGAGGATGGTGACTGCCTTGCTCGGTACCAGAAAATACATACTTGCTATCCTGGCACTGAAGAATGGGTGTATCCTGCCACAACCCTTGTTCAGGATCTTGAACCTGGCAGCTGCAAATTAAATTCTGGACCTTCTTTCTGGTTATCTTACATCTGTCCAAAGGATGATGTACCCACTTGATTCGTGCTTTTCTATTCCCCTAATATTGTCACTCACAGAAGAGATATAAAACTAGGCTCTGAGTAGTAACTGTTTTATTGTAGAGTAAATGCTAAATTATCAGGGACAAAATCCTTTGCTTAGAGTCTATACTTCAAAGGTTTGCCCATCATGTTGTGGATTGCTTTGTTTTCTCCCACAGAGCTGTACCTCTGAGACAGTCCTTCATTGTCCATTTTTTCAACATGTATTTGCAATATATTTTTCCATTTCATAACTCAGTGGTCAACTCAAAAATAAGACAGAAGAAAAAATGATTGAATTATATAATAAGAAAATATCGTATATTCAAGCTGACATATAAAATGTTTCCTACTCCCCATACCCTGAATGCTGAATTAATATTGAAATTAATAGTTACAATAAAAGTAAATTCAGAAGTTCCTGTGGTCAGAAACCTGTGCCTATTATAAATCATATATGCAACTGTTTTTGGCTTATTGGACAATTCAGTCATTTACAAAAAGGGGTTGAGCAATATTTTCACTTTACTGTTGTCACTTATATCTGAGATGTGACAAAAAGTATACTTTGTCCAATGGAATGAGTTGGCATATTCTGTATGCCATCATCTAAAATAATATATCACCCAAAAAATCTGCTTCTCAGATAAAAGCAAGGAATGTGTAGTATGAAAATGACAACAATAAAAAAACCCAGGATATACTTTCTCATAGGTAGAAATGGTAAAAAGATAAAAAGTAGTCTGTGTCCATATACTAGGGAATCTGTTTATGTCACTAAGGTGAAAGGAAAGAAATTTAAAAGTATATCTGTAATTCAGAAGCATGGCTCCATTTCAGACTGATAAAAATCATGCTTTGAAGTAACTTACTTACTTATGATTTTAAAAATCATAGCCAGAAGCAAATACCTATTGTCAGGAGAACAGGGTTATATCCTAAAGGAAAGGATTATAATCTATATACCAAAACATGGCAGAAGAATGTACAACTTCGCTGCTTGTTTCAGAGGATTTTTTTTCATATTTCATTTGGCACTGATCCTCATCCCCAGTAGCTTTCAGAATGATTTTCTTCTACTCCTCAGGAAAAGAAGTAACTGGATAATCAACAGTGAATGGTACAGTTTATATTTAGTCTAACAAGATGCAGAAAGTAAATAATTTCTGCATATTTGCAAGTTATGGCAGCATTTTAAATTTGAGATTTGTGTAGCCAGAGGACAAATTTTATGGCTTACAACTGGGAAGCTGGCAGGATATCATTCTTTTGATTATATACAACAGACATAAAGTCATCCAATGTATGGTCTAGAAACTGGCACTTGCTGCTGAATTAATCCAGTAAAATAAAATAAGCAAATACATCAACTATGTAGATTTTCTGCATGCTCTTTTATCATCACCCTCCTTTGACCTGTTTTTAAGTAATTCACATGAGAATACACTCATGCAGATATGGGAAGCATATAGCATTTCTACCATGCACTACTTCATCCTGAGGCCTTTTTTGGAGGCACTGTCTCTCCAGAACCCCTGTAGTTATGGATGGAAAGGTGCTCATCCACAGAGTTCCAAATTTGATGCCACCCTTGGACTAACTCTCTCCACTGATCCCACTGGCAGGCCTGACTGGTCTCCTGTCACCACTGAATGTCAGCACACAATTCCTGAAGCAAATCCATGCTGTGCTTAGAAACAGCAGCTTGTTGGCCCCAGTCTTCACAAGCAAGCAGTGCTGAGTTGTGGGAGTTGGTGGACCTGACAGATGGATACACATCCGTCTCTCCTGCCGTACCCCTCTCCCTCCCTTGCCCCTTTTCTCTCATTCTCTTTCTCTCAAATATGACTTATCCATAGGTTAGTGTATGCATGTATGCATACACACATATCCACCCACACACAGAGGTATCCACGTGCACATATATCTGAAAATGTATATGCACAGGTGTACATAAGGTGAACACTTTATGTATGCATTCTTACAGAGAGAGAATATATGTCAGCTCCAGTAAAAATATGTGTACTTTTACAAGTACTATCTGATAAGAACACCTGCCGGCCAAAAAGAGTTACATTTTTAAGGTGTTTTCATGTTAGTCCAACATTTGTAGGATGATTGACCTTATTCCTGCCAGACTTCCAATAAAAAAGCAAATGATATGATGATAATACAATTGCTATCCAAGTACCACAAATGAACAGCCATACTCTATCTTCCCCTATCATAAAACGAAGTTCATTTGCTAAATTAAAACACTACATGTTCATTATTAGCTCATTTGTTTTCAATATGAACTTGAATATGAACCACAGGTGTTTTAGTTTATACAGAAGAGTTTCGTAACAACACTTTCCTTCTATTTTTCCTTTTACCTGCTAATCTGTGTAAAAACTAAAGCTAACTCTTTCCCACCAGGCATTCTGCACAAAATAGCTATCCTCCTTTGGCTGATGTGAGGTACTCAGAGCTCCCTCTTTTTTCTTCCTAGAACAAAACCTATTTCAGTTTGCATTTCACAGTGGTGTATCCAAATTATTTACACAATTTTTCCAAGGGACTTAGTAGATTACATATGCAGGAATTTTGTGATTTATAATCCTTCTATTTCTCACATCAAAGGAGATGATTTACAAGAGATTACGGTGTTTTAGCTCAGATACAGGAGAGAAAATTCTAAAGAATCCAAACATAAAATCTGCTAAATCACTACTAAGAGCAAAAAAGCATATCTACTTTTCTTTCTATCTTTTTTATAAACTTTCTAAATATGCAAAGTTAAAATGGCTGAAATCACCTTTCCCTCCTCTAACCCCATTTTAGTTTTTAATGCCAATCTCTCAAGTATGTACTGTACTGTAACTAGCCAAACTCAAACCACATGAACAAGAGAGCTGGCCTAATGCATTCATACAACAGATAATTTGCTCTTTGAAATACAAGGTTAAATTTCAAAATACATAAATATTCTACTGGTGTAGAAAGTAATTAGGCTGAAATAATGACTGTTTTAAATGATGTAAGATTTTTAAGGTTTTATCTTTACATTTTTAACAATTCTTTGTTTTCTAAAATCCTCAAATGAGCATGTAATTTCTATTGATGAATAAAAGCTGAAAAGGTGCAAACACATAAATATATATTTGAAGAACTGTGCTTGCTAAACTAAATAGCCTTATTCGTCATAGTCCGCTGTTAGCTCTTTTACTAAATGCTGAACTAAGCCTTGGTGCTAATGCTTCTCCAAATCCATGATTTGTGCTAATTCTCCAGCAAGCGCCATACTCCTTATGCGTATATGAATCTGGCTGCCAAAATTGCACAACGCTCAAGTTTGCCACCATGAAGTATGTACCAAACCTCACCCTCCCACCGTCTGGCATGCAAATGAGCTTATTTGTTTAGCAAGACACTTTGTTCTCTTTCAACTTTTTTCCAAATTTTGACAGATTTATTAAAAGCTTTTGCCAACACATAATCTTCTGTAAAACAGCTGGAAAAATACTCAGTTGAATTTAGTAGAATTTATCAGTTCTATTGGGTAAACACGTTTGCAACTCTCTGCCCCCAATATGAATAAGCATTTCTCATAATTAAGAAGTTTAATTGTTTGTATTCTGTTACTTTTACAGGTAAAATATTATATGCATGGTTTTTCACTGGGATCCCTTAAGAAATCAGTAATATATTCTCAGTTTTTAAAACAAAATCCATCCTTTTCATTGATTAAACAATGATATCAGCACTGCGAAGTAGACAAGGCTTGTTTTGCAGGGTCTTGTCCTCATTTGTCATGTTCAAGTAGGACCATTGCTTTTTAAAGATAAGAGACCAGGAAAATCAGCTTTCTAACTGGTGCTTTCATGTAACGCATCCAGCATTAATTGCCTCTTTGTACATATTTGCAAGAGATTCATTACTTTGGACATACCATTTTTGTGAACAAAATGTGTAAATATAAGGAAGCTTTCTGTCTTTTTAATCACACACTTCACCTAACACAGACATCAACCTTGCCAAACTTTCTCAATCAGTTACCACTTGAAATGTTGGTTCCATGTGCTGACTTCCTCAGAGCTTTTGGCTAAAAGCAATTCTGGTGCACAAAGCTGCAGAGCTTACAAGTACTGTGTCTGTCTGCCCCGAGGCACACGTGGCTGTGGTGCACATTCCTGCCTACTTCTCTTACTCTGGGGAGTTATTTCTTGCTAGTTCATACCTGCAGCGAAGTAAAGCTTTTGTTCATGTGTACTTTAACATTGTCAAGGATTGGGAAACTCTAATTGTTACTTACCATGGAAATGTAGCCATTGACCTCGATAAGAACAGGATCAATCCCAGCCGTCCTAGCCCTGAACAGTGTGAACCAGACAGTAGCATCAGAAAAGCACATGTACAGAGAATTAAGCTGATTGTCTACTCATTATTTTGTGATTTCAATTCCACAGCAGAACACTCGACACTGCTCTCAGGTAGACTAGTGTCCAGGCTAAAGCAACAGCCCTGGGATGAAGAACTGACCTAACAATGTTCCACAGACTGCAAACCCTGCTCTGGCGCCCCAGTCCCTACGAATTTCACTATCACCTCTGAAAATTGTATTTAATGTTTACTTTTGGGTCACAAGCTCTGTGTAGCTGAATGTCTCTCATTTTAAAGTTTAAACTGTATTGTTAAAATGACTCTTGAAAGTCTAGGTATCATTTCAAAGAAAAGCCTCACCAAAACAATATATATTCCTTGATATATCATTTGTCTGGCAGTAAGGGGAAATCAAATTAGAGTATCCTGTTAATAAAATATCCTAAAATATCATCAGTGTAAATACTGTATTTTTTGATTCCTGTGTACAGAAAATAGTAGTTTGGTTTGTTTTTTCAGGCAAATAAAAGTTAAAGATTTCCAGCATTTGTAAATGCATATTCAGAAAAACACATTTTGAGAAAGTTTTATGCCCAAATTGAATCATAATAGTTTTTATTTAATAATCATATAAATATAATACATAGGATGCAAAATAATATGTAGAATCCAAAGTCAATTTTCTACAGCCTATTATTTTTAAACCAGCATTTTTACATAGCCTAGCAGTAAATTGTCATTCAAACACTCTCTCATTTTAAAACCTTTCCTCATCATAAATTCTAATAATATGGATTTAGTCAAAGTGCACAACTAGCTAACTTGAACCTCAAACTCATATCAAAATATTTCTGTTATAATGAGAACAATTTAAGGACTTGGGATCTCCTATCTGTACATATGTAAATGCCTGGGTGAGGAATGGATGTTTTTCAGATGCTTCAAAATTAGGAGTCTGGATTAAACTAAGGTTTTGCCTTCTTTTCAGCTGCTGGACAGTACAGGTATCCACAAAAAAAATCTATCACATTCCACCCTTTAGATTAATCTGAATAACAATAACGTTGGGATGGCTCACACAATGTCAGGTAAATCCTGTCTGTGAAGCAATTGTGATACACCAATATGTATTTTTGCAGCTAGTGTTTGATATTTGAAGGAACTATTGATTTTTCTAGTCCAAACTAGATAAAGGCACCATTGCAAATTGAGAACTTGGTCTAAAATTTACGTACTATAAGTAACACAACAAAATATAACATAATTTTTAAAATTAATACTGAATATGATTCACTGTCATTCACAAAACTGAAAAAGCAACTACTCAAATCAGGTATTTTAGATACAACTTATTTTCAATGTTAGAACATATACTTACATGTTAAGAGTTAATACAAATATATCTAAATAATGGAAAAATAATCTTCCATTATGTTACCAATTCCGTTTACTCTTGAAATGGCATGATGTTAATCTGTTAAAGAAGTAAAGTACTATTCCATAAAGGAATAAAGTACTAAAGAATAAAATAGGTCTTCATGACTGCATGAAAAAAGCCTTAGCTTCTGCATAGCTGCAGCAACTACCTTTCTTCATTGAAAAAATGATTGAGTAGTTTTAAGGGTTTTCCCACAAAAACTCTTCTAAATTAATCAGTGTTACAGTCTTGAGAATGTAACTTCTTCTAACAAAGTAGTTAAAACAAATAGATAAAATATAAAACTCAGATCCTTTATATGAATATTTAATGCCACTCGAATTTTTCTAGTAGTTTAGAGAAAAAAAATGCCAGAATAAACCTTTTATTTTCAATATTGTTCTTGTAGGCCAATGGAAATAATGAAATAAAAATGAAAATATCAAGCCCAACTTTTGGGTAAATAAAATAGTTTTGATGCTACTTACTCAAACCCTTTCATTTATTAGTTGAATGTAAATCAGTACTTTATTGCCTGGGGTTTTAAAACAGCCAATGTGATTAAAATTATGTGAAACACACGGAAATTGAAAGACTAAAATATTAAAATGCTTGTTTAAAAGAGACACAAAGTGATTAATCCAATAGTAACAGAGATAGGGTAAAAATTTTATTTTTTTTTAATTAACACCATTGAGGAAAGGACTGGGAATTTGCTGGAAAATGCAAACTGCCTTTGCAGACCAGTAGAAGTAATGTATCCTTATTTCTCCCAGAATAAGAGGGAGTGGCATAGAAAGGAGGGAAGCTCATCTCAGTAGTAGAATTTGAGGAAAAGAAGACACCATCATGAACCAGAGAAAAAGAAATGAAAGGATGATGCAAAGGAAACATAAGCATGTCTAGAATGATCCTTAGAAAGGAACAGAACAGATGGGAGAGAGCTGGTCTTTGTGGTTAGAAATTAAGAATCGAGAGGCCTGCCCACTGAGCAGATTCTGACATAATATTTACGATACTGAGTGTGGACTGAAAAGGATCAAAATGCAAAAAACTATTGACTTCTCTTCATGTGCAGCCAAACTCCCTGATTTCCACTGAAAACCATGAATAAATAGTAGACATGGGCAAAATTCAGAAAAACGGAAGTCATTGAGCATAGTCCAATAGTTCCCCTAGCAGGAATCTGACCACAAATGGAGTTTCAGGGCTTTTAAGCAAGACAGCAAAAACTCACTTTGATTATTAAAATTGGTATTTGGGATTATAAACCCTTTAGAAGTGGAGCCTGCAGGCAGCAGCTCTTTGTAAATTCAGATCTAGATAATGAGGCTGAACAGAAGATTTAGGAGAGATGTCCAGCTTTGGGGAGGTATTTGCACAAAAAGAAGTCTTCTCAACAGATGGAGTCTAAGCATGCAAGTAAGTCCAGGTATCTAAGATCAAAGCTTACACTGCAGTTTTTTGGGTTTTTTGTTGTTTTTTGTTGTTGTTTTTTTTTTAAATCAGAGCGGCTCAGATAATCAATCTACTTGCATTTAATAAAGAAGAGAAAAATTGATAAATGGAGTCATAAAAAAAAGGTACAGAAAATGAAAAATAGTAGTCTAGGAGAAAGTGAAGAGTCATGACAGTGTCAAGTGCAGAAGTCAGGGATATAAGACAGAAGATTGGCTAATTCAGACAGGAAATTGGATGAACAGGAGAAAATAACTAACATGTCTTTACATTAATGGAAAGAACTCTGAAAGTAAAATGAAAACTAGAACTGCTGGTGCAAGATAGGGAAAAGAGAAAAAGTTAAAGATGATGTGTCGTTTCTGGAAGCTACTGATTGAAGCTTTAATTAGATCAGAATTGAGCATGAAATATCCATTTTGGCTAAAATAATTTGTTGGAGTGGTAGTGGAAAGTTGGTATGTTTTTGCTGGGGTATTTTTGGTTGGTTGGTTGTTTGATTGGTTGGTTTGTTATAATGGCATAGGTCTACTATAAACCCTCATAACAGGACACTAATATGAAGAAAATAATGTTACTGGCAAGATAAATATTACTGAGGCCTGTGTAATAAAGGTAGCAACTACAGACCAGTGGGAGAGGAAATACTACTATCAACAGCAACTATGCCTGAGCTGGATAGATGATCGATTTATTTTATTTAAAAATATATAATGAAGCAAAAATAGGTTAATATTTACTTGTTTGGGGAAAAAGTGAAGTCATAAGGGAAATAAACTAGAGAAGAGTTTAGTAATCACAAGCTAGTTCAACTACATAAAGAGAGGTTAAGTAATACTGTAACTAACATTTTTAAGAGGAGCCAAGAGTAAGAAGTTAGGAAACATATTACAGAAGTTTGTGGACTTACACAATAAGAAAGTACAGGCTCCCTAAGTAAAATATGCAAAAATTTAGAAGGCTTGCTACAGTCTTCAAGCAAAATTGGTGGTGTAACTCTTGGTGGCAAAGGCAGCTTTGCTAATGAGAATGATTAAAATTGAACAAATCTCAACAATAAAAATTCCATTTCTGTGTAGTTGGAGATAGTTGAGGGAGGTAAAAACCAAATTATTTCCATTCCAGAATGACAAGAAGTACTATGCATGATAGATTCTAATTTAAAGTTTCAAAGAATTTCCTTCCTAGTTTTTGAAAATGAATAAATTAAAAATTGCAAATATTTCTGGCAATAAATATATTTAAGATAAACAGTGAGACTACTCATTTGACTTCAATCATATGCATATTTTTCAATTAAATTGAAAGAAAAATTATTTAAAGAGAAATAAAAAGTGGTGAGCTCTGTATCAATTTGCTAAGGATAATTCATGCATATTGGCTTCAGATTTTTATTAAACAAACTAGTATTTTATTTTAAGTATAGGAAATGTAGTCTGAAATTTATTAAACATTTGATATAATACCAGAAATCATACCTGCACTGTTCCTAATGCTTCTCTGTAAACATCTAGCATATAGCAGCGCTGAAGACAGATATTATCCAGCTCGATTTTTGTTCTGCTCCTGTATTTAACTGGAAACAATGTGTGCTACATGAGAGCTACTGGTTGTTTCACACAGATCTAATAATAGATCAACTCAGGAATAACACTTCTCTGTTATAATATTGGAGTAAACTATCACATGCCTGTTCCTTTTAAGACTGAAGCTAATATCTGTTCATGATGTGCATGACTAATATTCATGAGGATAGTTTTGTATCATCTTACATTGCTCTAAAAACCCTCAGTTTTATACACTGCTAAAACAAAGGGAGGCAATGATAGAGCTACCCTTCATAAATACATATTGATACACAAAACAGAAAGACAGAAAGCAACTTAAAAACATTTTGGCACAAGAGCAAATAATGATGAATAGGCTGGGGCTGTTCAAAGAAGGTTTCAAACCATCACAGGAGAGAAGTTCTAGAGAAACTTCAACAGGATGCAGTGGTGAAACCTAAGTAGTTTTAAGACAAACATGACAAATTTAGGGACAGGTTTATTCAGGTGGGTTAACTAGGATATCACAGAACTCTATTTGCTAATGCCAGTTGTCCTTTCCAGTCTCTTAGTCCTGTGAATGAAACACACATCTTGGTCCTCACTCCCTGGCCTTAATTCAAGGCCAACAATTAAATTCTAATTCTATTAATGTACTATAAGCTTGCATATTTGCTTTATGACTGTAATGTAATAAAATAAAACAAAACAATTTCACATTAATTGCTTGTGTCTTTTGACACAAGAGTCAAGTTGAGGTTGATTCATAAGGGCTTCAGCTTGAGGCACATGGAATATACCAGTGCCTTTTACCACAGATATTAAAGAAAATTCCATGCAGAAGAAAAAAGTAATTTCCACCCTTGCCCATCAATAACTAAATATGACATGGGATGTGTAAGACATGGGCAAAAGCTAACATGGATTTCATATTATTACGAAATAACCCAGTTATTAGGTTGCAAGCAGAGAACGATAGCTTCTGTGGGCAGTGATGACTCACAGGATTGCATATATGAGTGGAGCCTTACATTTGCCATTGCCAATCCTGGGTTTAAGAAATGTGTTTGGATTTTCTCAGCCCAAAAGACTGTCATCACAGGACATATGTTAAAATATACTGGCAAACTGGTTTGCTCTAAAATCACACAGCACAAGACAGTCAGAGACATTTTGCAACTTTTCTTTAAGCCATTTTTCTTCAAGCCACTTTTCTTCATGCAATGTACAGATTAACATAGGTCATGTTATCAGAGATCCATTAATTTTAGAATTCATTTTGAGGAGGCTAGGATTCCATTCTGGCTCACTTCATTATGAGCTGATAAAAAACCCCAAAGCATAGCAAAACTTTGTATTTAAAAGAGTTTACCTAGCTCAAACATAAGGAACAATTCTGAGTAACATGTGCACTTTTAGGCAGGAGCTTAACATGAAGGCCATTTTGAACTGAGATGTCAGTATAATACTCAAAATGTGGCACATTGTTCTACAAGCAAAAATAATTTTAGATGACTGCTCTGCAAGCTTTAAAAAAATGAACAAACTCCCTGACATCTTCTAATTTTATCTTCATTCAAGAAACAGTACATCTATGAACAGGTCACTGTGGTCAGCTGTAGGTTGGAGTATTATGTGATGCTTACGTGTGTGCGTATATAAGGGTTTATGTAAATGGTTTATATTAATTTAAAATGTGCTAAAGCTGATTATATGACAAGTTGAAAGCATTAGACTTCTATGTGAATGTTTTATATTTTGAATGCTCTGTTGTAACACAAATCTACTTCTGGTGTAAAGAAAACAACTCAGTAAAATGCTGGCTTCTTAATTTTCAAAGCAAGAATTGTTTTAGCACAGCCATAGCAGTGACACCCATGGCTGTGACATTTTTTTTCTTCTGTTTTCTGGAGCAGAGGATTTTTTCTCTTCCCTGTGTCCTAGAGGCCATGGAGAAGTCTAAACAAAAGTGCATTTACAGAACCACAGAACCGTAGAATGGTTTGGGTTAGAAAGGACATTAAGGATCTAGTTCCAACCCTCCTGCCATAGGCTGGGACACCTTTCACAAAGCCAGTTTGCTCAAATCCCCATCCAACCTAGCCTTAAACACTTTCATGGACAGGGAGTCCACAACCTCTCTGGGCAATCTGTCTCAGTGTCTCATCACCTTCACAGTAAAGAATTTCTAAACCTATTCTCTTTCAACTTATCATTACCTCTTGTTCCATCACTACATGCACTCATGTACAGTCCCTCTCCAGCTCCCTTGTAGGCTCTCCTTACTTACTGGAAGGTGTTATAAGATCTCACTGCAGCCTTCTCTTCTCCAGACTGAGCAACCCCAACTCTCAGTCTGTTTTCATACAGGAGGTGCTCCATCCCTCTGATCATCTTCAGGGCCCTCCTCTGGACTTGCTCCAACATGTCCATGGCTGGCCATTGCCAATCACCTCCTTATTTTCCATGTGCCCTAGCACAGCTTCCAGAGGTTCCTTTGATGGTCTCAAACACACTATAGAAACGTCCATTTACGTGCCTAAATACATTTAAGTATCTCTCATGGATGGCTTGCAATTGAACATCCTATACTTTTTATTCCTTGCTGCCACAAAAATTAATTTATCATTGATTAAATCTGCAAAAGTATTCTAGGGATTTTTGGAAATAAATGTGATTCTTTTGTATTAGATTCTGTTATTTACATGGTATTCTGAATTGCAGTAATTGAAATAATAGCTCCTACTTGTTTAATTCTATCAAAAATGTATTAATTTATTTTAAACATGTATTCCCAACAATTTTCTGGAAAATGCATCATCTCAGATACAATGCATCATGAGAGGAAATGATTTCTAACTCATGCAGAGTTTTGAACTGCTATAATCTTCTAGTCTCAGTGAATTTTGGGAATCACAAAGAACTTCAGCTGGGTATGATTTTATTGCTATGATTTTATGGTAAGCACTGAATTTTAGTGGAGAGTATAGCTTCTGAGATTCTCATGTGTCATACAGATGAACATAGCACATGGAAGCATTCCTTAGTAAGCAGTAGGTTCTGTATTACTTTCAAAACCAAAATTCATATGTTTATGGCTACACTTATACTTTACATGATACTTTGTACCTATCTGAATATTTTCAATGCTAATTCTTTCTCTTCTGAGTATAATAAGGTACTTATTTAATTTATTCTGCTGAAGAAATGATGGTCACTATACCATTCCATTAATTATATCTAAACTTTCAATTTGGTGAAAATTAAACTTCAAACACACATCTCAAAACCTAACTAGCCATACCGTCAAACTGACAGTGTTCCTGGAACGGAGTATTTTAATCTCTATACTGGCCCAATGCTTGCAATGCCCTCTGATTTGCCCTAGACTGGGAAGAATAAGGCACCTTTCTCAATGTCTCCAGAACACAGAAACAGGCGCTGCAGTCAGGAAATCCATGCTTACTATGGTTCCTATGTCCAAAGGGATAATTTGTGTCTTGAGCAATAAGGCAGAATCTCCTTCAGAATCTTGACCAGATGCCATCTCCTAGAGAACTAAGAGCAGGCAGAATGATGCAGCAATAAGAAGTCACAGTGACTTGTCAGTGTTCTGTTCTGTTCAGCTGAAGTCCCTCAACATGTTCATAATCATAAAATCCGTGATAATAGACAACTTATATAAAACATCTTTATTCTCTGGTTTGTTTTTTTTACTTAACCCTTCTGCTACCATTGGAGAAAAGCATATTTGTATTTCCTTGAATACATTTCTACAGTTCTTAAACAAAGAGGCTACATTTAATAAAATAAAAATAAAAATTTTATGTTGAAAAGGATTGTAAGTGATTTAGAATTACTAGATCATGAAGCTTTTTGAAAAATGTGGGAAAAATAGGAATGGCTGCTTCCTATGCAAACTAGTACAGTTGGTAATTACTAATATCACTCAGTTTACAATCCATCATATTCTGGAGTGAAACATCTTAAGCTAAAATTCAATGCTGAGCTAAAACTGAGACAAAGAGAGAATATTAACAGAAGTGACAGATACAGAAGGTGTAAAATGCAATACTATCTAATTTCCCATTTACGCAGCATGTGAAAAGGTGTCATTTATATGCACTGAGAATATTAACGATACTTGCGTGTGAAAAGCCCAAGTGTCAGATTCTGCACCTGGGATGGTGCAACCCTGGATATACCGACAGACTGCGGAATTAGACACTGGAGAGCAGTGTCACGGAATGGGACCTGGGGGTCCTGGTCAAGGCCAAGTTGAACCTGAGTCAGCAGTGCCCTGGCAGCCAGGAGGGCCAGCCCTGTCCTGGGGACATCAGGCACAGCATCGCCAGCCGGGCAAGGGAGGGATTGTCCTGCTCTGCTCTGACCTGGGGCGGCCTCACCTCGAGTGCTGGGGGCAGCTTTGGGTGCCACAATACAAATGTGACATAAAACTACTAGAGAGCGTCTGGAGGAGAGGCATGAGGATGGAGTCTTGAGGCGAAGTCACATGACGAACAGCTGAGGTCACTTGTTCTGTGCATCCTGGAGGAGACTGGAGGGAGACCTCACTGCAGTGACAACTTCTTGTGAGGGGAAGAGGAGGGGCAGGCACTGATCTCTGTAGTGACAGTGACAGGAAGGAATGGCCTGAAGTAGTGTCAGGGGAGGTTTAGGTTGGATATTAGGAGAAGGTGTTTCACCCCGAGGGTGTTTGGGCACTGAAGCAGGCTCCTCGGGGAAGTGGTCACAGCACCAAACCTGACAGCTCAAGAAGTGTTCAAACAATGCTCTGAGACACATGGTGTGTGAGGGGCTGTCCTGTGCAGAGCCAGGAGCAGGACTTTGATGATCCTTGTGGGTCTCTTCCAACTCACAGTGTTTAAAATCTCTATGTAAGTGACAAGATAGCATAACCTAGCAGAAAAATAAAATTGGCATAACTGCTTTTATTCCAGTAATCTCTCCTTGTGCATTTTTTTTTTCTATAAAGGTTTGACATTGCAGAGCTTTTGCACATCAGCATTTGGACTTTGCTTTTTAGGATACGGATTTTTCTCTTGTTGGCATTTCTTGCTTTTCACTTAGATTTTATCTCTCTATCCTCAAACCTCCTGAGTCACAGGCAGAGGCACTTAGACAGTCTGACCAGCAAATCGGGCTTTCTGTGTGTTTGTGTATGTGTGTGTAGCTCCCTCACTCAAATCAAAGCTCATCATTAATGGCACACAGAATTTAAAGGGATCCAGAAATTACCTCTTCCTGTTTCAATTAAGTATGCAGTCATCTGATAACATTACTAGTTAATTTAATAAATAAAAGTATCACTCATGATCTGGCAAATGAAAGCATAAATTCTTCCTCTTATTCGTACTTACTATGAACGAAGTTTAATTCAGTTAGAAAATTACTCAAGGCAAGTTCATTTTTACTGAATTCCAAACAATATTCAGTCATTAAGTACAAAATCTATTGTCTATGAGGCTGTTTTTAAACATAATTGAAATACATTGTGGGAATTATTATTTAAGAGAACTAGCACCAAGAGCAAGAAATGCACAATGTTGTGACAAATTGCTTTTAATAATTAAACAGAAATGAAATTTAGTTTCTATCACAGGTTTCTCAGTAAAATATGAAGGAAATGCAAATCATCTAGGCAGACTATCTTCCCCTACTTTGAAGGAAAATCTCTCTTTGATTCACGTGGTGTAATTAGATTAAGTATTTCTATTCAACATGTGGTAAGATCGAAGCTATTGCAATAATTGTTCACATCGTGATCATTAAAACAAGTTCACTCTCCATTCGATCGTTCCAATCCTCAGCAAAGCCAATGTGCCTCACCAATCTGGCTGCTGCGCCTTTGAACAGCTCACTTCCTCATCTTTACTACAAGCCTTCCTTGCTAGGCAGGATCGATCTGCCTTTTTTTCTTTTTTCCCCAAAGAAAAAATGCAAGCAGAGAAAAAACTGACAGAAGGGCAGTGAGCACTTAATGACAGAATGTTTAGGGGAGATGTTGAAGCGAAACATCACCTTCCTGAGACTGAAGCAACTGTAGGCGTCTGGACTACAAGACCTGTGTACCATCACCCCGGGGATGGTCGGTGCCTTCCATTCTTCTCACCGTCTCTCTCCATCCCTTCAGCCGCCAAACTCGCTCCCAGCCGCCTCCCGGCCTCCAGCACGCAGGTGTACTCGCTGCGGCCGCCCCCTGCTTCCGACCGACCTCTCCTCCTTCCTCGGTCCCACGCCCCTCATTCCCACTCACCCCCTTCTTTTGGCAAACCGTGTTTCCCAAGGAAGCTCCCACCTGTGTACCTCCTTCCCGCCTCCAGGCTGCCCCGGAGGTCACCCCCAGCCCGTTCCCCGCTGCCCCATCAGCAAGAAGCCCAAGGGCGGGCCGCTCGCAGCCCGTGTGAGCGGCACAAGGGACCTGGACCGCCGCGAGTACGGGCGGGGGGCGGAGGCGGCAGGAGATGCAGATGAGGATACAAATAAGGCACCCGCGGTGCCCAAGCGGGGCCGCGGGGATTTTGGCGCGGCAGCGGGGACAGCAGCCCCTCCCTCCTCCTCCTGCTCCTCTCTCTGCCGCGTATACCTCCTCCCGCCCGCCTCCGGCAGGGAGATGCTGCTGCAGGCGGGTGGGTGGGCACTCCTCCCTGCGTCAGGAGGTGCGGCTCCCCCAGCTCGGCGCTGCCCTCCCCTTTCCTCTCCCCCCGCCGCTTTTATGTCTGTCTTTAAACGCCGCCGCAGTGAGGGCTGGGCACATGTGGCTGCCGCCGCCTGCCCGCCGCTGAGCCCCCCGCCCGCACGGCCTCGCTCTCCATCCGCACCCGCGGGGGCACCCGGGCCCCCCTTTCCGCAGCTGGTGCCCGGCGGGCGGAGGTAAGGCACGGCAGGGCAGGGCACGGCACGGCGCGGCGCTGAGCGGCGCTGAGCGTGGGTGCCCACGCTTTCCGAGCCCTGCCGTGCGGCTCGGGCCGCGGGGGGGAGCGCGGCCGCCCCGCCGCATCGCGCGTGTAGCCGGGCGGGAAGGGGCAGGATGTGTGGGGGTTCCTTTCCGCCCGGTGTCCGCCTTCCTGTGGGTCAGGGGGTCCCCCCAGCCCACTCGGGGAGGCTGCCTTCGCCCTGGCGCCAGCCCCTCGCTGGCGGGGAGAGAGCCGGCCCCTCGGGAGACAATAGTGAGCTCCGGTTAGAAGCCGCCCATATGTTTTAACTCGGCGGTTGGTTAAAAGGATGTACGGGGCCGTTTTAATTAGCGTTATTATTATTATTGCTGCTGGGAAGGGCGAGGAACTTATATCTTTTTCCGAGTGAAAGAAATTTCATTCATCTCCCGTGTGGTGCGTAAAAAATCTCCGATGCATGTGTAGCGCGTGTTCCGGGCGGAGCGGGGGCGCGGGCTGTCTCCATCCCGGGAGCAGCGCGGGGATGGATGCGCCTCGCCGCGCGGACGGCTCCGGGCACCGAGAGAGCAGGGCGAGCCGGCTGCCGAGGGAGCCGAGTAGCACCGGGAGCGGCCCGCGGGGTCCATCGCCACCATGTGCCGCGGGCACAGGCGCAGCGAGGCGAGGGCCGGGCCCGGGCGCTGCATTGTTGCTGCGGAGCGTGGGCGTCGCCCGGCGGGGCCGCACGGTGCCTCCCCGCGCCGCGCCCCCCGCGTCTCTCGCCCCGCGAAGGCGGGGGCAACCCCCGCGGCCGGTGGCTGCTGCGCCCCGGTGTCAGCCATGTTTGGGTGGGTATGGTAATGAGGAGCTTCTCCCGACCTTTGTGCCCCCCGCATTTATTTTCTGTGCGGGACTTGGATGGTTGCAGCCCGCCGTGTGCTACGGCATATCCACAGGGTAGATTCATACCTAAAGTTTTCTCCTAGTGATTCTTTTTCTCTTCCATGTCCTTATTAATCCTGTTTTCCTATGCCCATATTTCCTGGTTTTGTTCTGATTTTGCTAGTGTTAGAGCAAACTGGAATTTCTTTGCAAGGCTTTGCTTTTGTTGTGGAAGTAAATGAGATGATTGAAATATGTCTGCACAGTCACACCGACCTGACACGCATGAGGGTTGTGATGGGATTTCATCTATTTAAGTAAATTGCACATCGTTTTGTTTGTAAAAGACCGCATCATCATGAACTATTTTATTTTCAGTGTGATGTTGCTGCATAACAAGCTCACTGTTGTGTTGTTGTTTTCTGAGATAAGCCTAATAATTTTTAAATAGTATGTCACCATCAGCGTGTCACTGTGGCATACCATAGGATATGGACTCAATCTCCCCCCTTCAAAGAAGAGTATAAATGAAGTAAAGATTTTTGTTATCTGATGTCATATAAATGTACTCTGGATGTATTATGCAGTCAGCTTAGTCCATTTGATTAAAAAATGATGACAACATACTCAGTTTCTTTCTGTTTAGCAGTATATTTTGCATTATCAGCATCACATTAGAAAGGAAGCTATGAAATATACTTAGGAAAGAGTGCTTAATTTTGTTTTGGCTAATATACAAGATTTTTGTGTACACATACCCCATATTAAGATAACTATAGAATCACAGCCTACATTCATTGCGAATCAGACACTCCCTTTGGGCTCAGCTCTGTACTTCAGACTCAAGAACAAAAAATCCTATTGGTTTTGATCTGTGTGTGAAAAACCAAACCATTTCATAGCTGTTCAGATGTGTCACCAGTACTGAAAGCTGAGTGTGTGAAACTGCCAAGGCATCTTGAAACCAGTTTTGCAGCATAATCTGATTCCTGTTGACCTTTCATGTCTTGTCGTTCTTACAGTTATCTTTTTCTTTTCATATTGCAAAGGCCGGTATGCACAAAACTTTTCAAATGCTCAATTTGTCAGTAAAAAATCACAGGTTTGTCAGTAAAAAATCACAGGTTTTTCAGAAACACCGTCTACTAATTACAGCTATTCCTTTTGATGTAAATTGTGTTGTTAGTATCTATTGGAGTAGTTGCTGCTTGAGTGGAGAGGAATTACATACCTTGGGAAGTATTAGTGGTAGAATGTTTCTGGAAGGATTTTTTTTTTTTTGGGACATTCTCTAGAGTAGTGTACCAGAAGTGTACAAGTGTACACAACATTAAGGACATATTTACCTGTTTTCCCAACTACTTTCCGTTGCGTTGGTTCACTCATCTCAAGGAGTGGTGTTTGAAATTAAAAGACAAGATACCTGTTGATTTTGGAAACAGTTTTCAGTCCTGAATTTTATAGATCAGCATAGCAATGGTCGCAACTTTTCCATATGACTTTAAAGATCTCTGAATTCTCAGTTGCAGAAAAACTTTGATGTATCAGCAGGTGTCTGATAACAGTTGACCAACTCCAACTTGTCCTTGAAACTTGATTCAATGTAACCTTGCTGTTACTCAGGAAACGTATTCAAATAATTTAGGAAAAGAAGTATCATTGACAAATGGCAACCAAATGCTGTTCTTCTGAATAGCTGGAAGCACAAATCCTGGCAAGGCGGTTACCAAGTAATGTGAAAATGCAATGGTAACTGCCAAAATTGTGCATTAGGCCATGGCAATAGCTGGGCTGAGGTTCCCGTAAGCCTTCACTGAAACAGAGTTCTGCATTCTTGT
Source organism: Pardalotus punctatus (assembly GCA_013400915.1). Taxonomy (NCBI): domain Eukaryota; kingdom Metazoa; phylum Chordata; class Aves; order Passeriformes; family Pardalotidae; genus Pardalotus; species Pardalotus punctatus. Next base: position 321,041 of record VZTX01029156.1, on the reverse strand, counting down.
CCTTCACTCTAAAGATTTGGGATTCCTTGTTTGTATGGAAGAAACCAAAGAAAATGTTTATGTAACTCTGTGGACAATAGTGCCTTGAGTCTTGGTGCTAGTAGTCTATTTCCCACTTTGGGAAAACACTTTCTTGCTGCTGGCAAATCATATTTCTGCATTTCAAGTGTCAGAAATGTGTTCTGCATTATTAATAATTCAGCATGCTCTCCTTAAGCCAAAACGGAGAAGGGATGAAGACTGTAATAGGACATTTACAGTGTTTTATTTTCTATTGTGGCATTGGTATTAATAACTTTCTTTTTAAAGACATAGGGATTTATTGTAACATAACTTGAAGGCATGATTCATATGATGACATTAAATAATCAGATGTGAAGTAAGATTTCCTCTAACCCATATAATCAGTTATCTTTTTGCTTGTATTATGAAAAACAGGGAGAAGTAATCACATAAATTCTTACCAAGGACAACTTGATTTGCTTATTGATCCATTCTAAAGCACAGGGGTCAGAGAATTAGGGTCTCAGGGCAACTATGTATCAGGTAATGTCTAATTTTCAGTAATTGATTTTGCAACTTAAATAACTATAGTACTTTATTGAAATATTAAATATACTTCTATATCGTCTCAGTTCTGAGAAGTGTGATAAAGTTGTACAATAAACACATGGTTCTCTTGTATCTTATGTGATGAACTTAAAATACGGAGATTTTGTTTCAAGTTGCCAGTAGTTACACCTTTTGAGTTTGACCAACCAGGGGCAGAGTTTTTTCATAATTGCTGAGGTTACTTCACTTGGAGGACTGGTAACTACTGAATCTTTTCCTTCAATAAAGTACATATAAGAAAAGACTGCTGAATAAGTGATACATTTTCTCCATTTGACTAGGAGGTTACAGTTAGCTCATCCTGTGAAGTATTTCAGTGAAGTTGATTTGTGAGAAGAAAACACTGAGAAATGTGTGAAAGCAGAAGTGAGAAAATACAGTAAGGCAAATAAATTCTTTAGAGATTATGTGCAATGAAAAGAAAATAATGACATTTAAGAGCTCTAGGCTGTAACATTCTGTCTCTAGATATTTCTGTTGGGCTGGTGATTTGGAAGTAGTCATACAAGCTGTTAAGATCAAGTCTGTTGATAATGAACAATCCTGAGGAAGAAACTTGCTGTTTTTGTCAATTTATTGCATTTGTCTTATAATAGTACAAAGTATTCTTCTGTAACTAAAATTTAAGGAGACTAATGTGTACCAGAAATTGTCTGCATTTGAGTCTGTGCAGGGTTTTGTTGTAGGATAAAGCCAGGAACAAATTTTTTTAGGACTAGAGAACGAATTTCCCAGCAATACAAAACAGATGCAGTGTCATTGAAGTCTGTATAACTACTTGTATCTGCAGCAGGTGTGAATTTAGTCTTACGTTTTAAAATAGTTTTGCTGAAGTATAAATGATTTCATTGTAGACACCAGAATAAAAACTTTTTCTAATGTGTTTGTCTCCTCTAGCCCACAGAGGTTTTATTTTTTTACAGTGTCATATATGTATGACAGATTTCTCTACATTCTTCAGTGTTGTTTTCTGAGACATGCTAATGAAAGTATAATTGTATAGAATATAATTATCTTTAATTGCAATTGAGTTAAGCACCTATTGAATCTATAGCTTGCTGACAGGCTGTATTAAACTAGGTAGGGAAAAATGCTAGATCATGTAGTTGATGCTGAAGAGGAGTGCAATGGTTGCTTCAGCACGTAGATAGAAATGGGCTTGACTAGGCAAAAAGGCTATGGAGAGTATTCCTATTTCCACCAAAGAACACAATGCTGCATTGCAGCAGTAATTCAGCCTGTGCAATGAGTACTGTAACAAACTGTAACTCTTCCTGAAATAATTATCTGTACACAGATTCCCCCAGCGATAGCCGTTCTTCACAGTCACAGTACTCCTGTGAAACCTGGTTTGCTTCTGCAGTCTTCTTCCTCTTTTTCACTCAAATATGATGGTCACTAGGTGTTCCCCTCAATCTGGCTGCAGATTCCCTTTTTGCAGACTCACAGCAGTCCATTGGTCCTGAAACTTGGGGTTTTGTTTTCTGTATTGGTTGTTCCCGTCATGCTTTCTTCTTCCCAGCTCATAGACTCATGCTTGAGATGCATTTTGTACATCTCCTTTTGGTGCAAAAGGCTCCTCTTCTTCACTTTTGCATACAATTCTCCTCCAGTGATTTCATACAGACTGAAACATTTGACGTGAATTCCAATAAAGATCTTTTATTAGTATGTGCCATGGTGAGAATCCTGACTTTTAGTTCCATGTCCTGCAATTAATCATACTTGTTTCTTCACTGGGAGTCCAGGTGAAGATTTGGTGAGCAGGAACGTACGATGTAAGCTTGTGGGACTGGACTGGTACACTGCACTATCAGAATCTACTTTCAAAGCTGAGATTATAGTAATGTGAGCTGGCTGCAGCTTTTTATTGCATTTTGCCACTCTCACAGCAGCATGTTGGTATATAACTGCTTCCTCAGGGAAGAACGCAGTGCTCTGAGGAATAGAATGTTGATCTTTTTAATCCTTTCAATAGCAAACATTGAACTTAAAAAGGTATCCATTCTTTTCTTCCCCCCCCCTTTTTTTTTTGTGTTTTTTTTTTAATGATGTCACAGTAGCTGTCAAGAAAGTTATTTTCTGTTTGGACTTTCTTGATAATATTTTGTGAAATATGAACACATGATTTTAATTTTTTTCTCCCTTTTTTCCTATCCCTCCAACTCGCACAGAAGATTGAAACAGTTACTGATCCATGAAGATTTGAGAATTATTTGTAATGCATTAAAAATGAAATGTAAACAATTTTGCCAAATTGCTGTGTAAAATAAGATTATAAAAGGAAAAAGTACACTGTGTTACAAAATAATATTTTTGGCTTTCCTTTTGAGAGGGGAGTGCTAGTTTTAAGAAGAAACACAATGTAAGAATTACTGTGTTCTAATTTATGTCGGAAAAGCATTGCTAGAAGTTCGTTAATATTTAGTTATATCAGTTGTTGCAATAGTATTGTGGGATGTTTTAAACATGAAATTGCCTTACAAATGTCTTTTTATAGAGGCTTGTGCTGAATTTCCAAGAACATGGGGCAGCTGTCCTCATTATACTTTCAAATCTATGAGGTTTTTTTGTGCCTGTTTTTCTGTGCACGTTGAGAAAATCTCCAGCCTCGTAACTTTTAATTGTTTATTGGTATTGCACAGCTGAGAGAACCAGAAGTACAGTGTTCTTCTCGTAGCTGTCTATATATTGATTGGCATGCGGCTGTGTCTGATAGCGGTGCTTCGGAAGGAGCCCAACATGAGATCCATTACCAGCATGGTGGTGAAGAGGAGCACAATGTTGGACAGAACCAGTACAACTGCATTTCTAAGCATTCCATACAAAAAAAGATTGTGAGAAAAGGACATGTGGCAAGCTTTTTCGGTGTGTCTTTTGGTGCTTTGACTAATAAAGCTCCTTTGGATTTTACCGCAAACGCTTGCAAGTTTGGTCAGTGGAGGCATTGCAAGTCTTATCTCCCTGTGCCAGCATTTCTGAATGCGGGCCTGAAGCTGAAGAAAAAGTTCTATAGCGAGCCTGGATCTCCCAGGGAGCTAATTTGGGTCTGAATTCCCTGTTGCAAGGGATTATTATTGCTTAATCTGCTAGTAATGTGGCAGTCTAATCAGGTTACTTTACTTCTGCATGCTGGTGCCTTAAGACTTGATTCTTTATCCGTAGGAAAAAAATAATGAAACTCCCACTGTGTTCTGAGAGAGAAAGTTGGGGTCTGCAGTTTGCTTGATATCAAACAAGTCAAAAAAGACTCTGTTTTATCTTTCAGTATGTGAAATAAATAGATTTTGGCATATCAAGGACAAGTAAGACATAATTAAAATCTAGCTCATATGTTTGATTTAGTAAGTTTTTTCCCAAAGTTTGTTTATGCCGACTCAGATTATTGATTGTCGTTATTTCAGTGACAGAATAATTTCATAAATGTTATTTTAACTGAACCATGTACTGTTCATCAATTTCCATTCTAGTAAATTCCCTCAAACAATACAGATGCTGGTCAGGCCAGTTTAAGAATAATTTTAGATTTTTTTACAGATGGAATTTTACATAAGAAAAGGGGTAGCATCTTTATTTGCTCATTTCAGTTGTGGAAAAGTCCAGAGAAATATTATATTCGCCAGTAAATGTGATAATAAAAATTTCCCTTCAATGTTTTCATCTGGTAGGTTACATCATTTGAGTCATGAAAAGGATGAGAAGCTGCCTGGAAACCAGAACTAAATCCATTGATCAAATTCCATGATCTAGGTCCAAGACAGAAAAAAAAAGAAAAAATTCCAACCTGCAAACAAACAGCTTTAATAAGGCTAAATTATATTTTAGACATTTTATTTTTAGTCCAAGGTGCTGGTAATAGCATAGTAATTTCTTTTAAAATACCTGACAAGATTTAGGACTTGGAGTCCTAATAATGAGTTAATTTTGTAAATCCTAAGTAAAATAGTGATTTTTTTTTTAATGTAGGTTTTTAAATTATACTTAGGAGAAACTGTCTCATCACACAGTACTCTATTTCTGTACAAGGCAGTGTAGAAGGTAACTAGTTGTGGAGTTAACTGAAGAAGATGTTTAGCTGAATTTGGTGTGGTATTTCATAGTTTAATGCTGATGAACTTCGATACCAGCCTACATCCAAATGATGTGGTTACATAGAATAGGATTTTATATGGTGAGGTGCTCAAGTTCAATACTCTGAGGGGGAAAAAAAAAAAGAGAAAAGAAAGCTTGTTCATGATTCATCTTTAGCTAAACAGTGCTGGTGAGTAACTTTACCCTGTTTCTCCCTATTCAGACTTCACTCGAGAGCATTCATATCTAGACCTAGCTCAAGCTGAGTAGTTTGATATCAGTGTTCTGTGCAGGTTTGTTCTGGATCAAAGAGAGCAGCTTCTGTGTGTGTCACTGAGCGTGACTGTGTTCTGGGAGAGCTGGGCACGGAACAGCAGCCTTCTGGCTCAAACCAGCTGGGAACACATTTCAGACATTTGTACCTGATGTAGTATCTCTTGAGATAGGACTCCTTATTTGGCTTAGTACCAGCTTCTTCAATACAGAGAAGAGTTCTTAAACCTGACCATTGGAGGGCACCTTTGGGTTTGTGATGTGTCCAGAAGGACTCTCCTCCATCCTTGGTGCAGTCTGGCCAATGATAATGTTTTGAATTAGAATCAATTAGTACTGTTAGAGCCTTGCACCAGACTGCTGAGCATGCCTCCCACATTTTCTCAAGCACTGCAAATGTTGCAAATCTATACAGTGATAGTTCTATGGATAACATACTGCTTAATGGAAGGTTAATGAAAGGGAAATTAATATGAAAGATTAGTAAAAGGGAAATGAATTTGATACTGTGCTAGGACTAAAAGTATCAAGCCTAGTTAATCCTGTAGTGTAGCAGTGCAATGTTTAATGCATGACAGGACAGAATGACGCAATTTTTTTTGGAATTGACTCATCAGTGAGAGCTCCAGATAGAGTAACTTGCAGGGCAGCAATATTATTTATCTAAAATAATTAAAACAGGTATGACCTTTTAAAACATTTCAGTAAATACTGATGGATGAGTTGTCTTTTTGACTGCAAAATCTCTTTTCCTTATTACAGTTAGAGAAGGAATTCAGAGCTACAGACAAATACTGATGTAGTTTCACATGTGCAGCTGTTTCATTTTAATGTAATCCCTGAACTTATTACTAATTACTGGAACAGAGAAGCAGCTCTCTAATTTACATCAGTGGAACAAAAGGAAAAAAAAGTTTGAACTGTGACTAGAAGTAGTGTTTGAAGAACCAGATGCTGTGGCTTATAGTCCCAAAGCTCCATTAGGACTGTTTAAATGCTTCAACTTAATACATTAAGTTTCCATTTTGGTTCCACATAGGTATCTCAGTGAGAACTAAGAGCCACTGAATCGTGTATGAACTAGAAAAGGGTGTAGTCCTTTGAAGACTTTGCAATGCAAAAGACAGAACAGATGAAAAGAGGCCCACACATTCATTTAGCCCAGATATACAGGACAGAGTATTAGGATTTCTCTCTTGTATAAACAACTCTTTCCCTATTCTACTGTTCTCTGTATAGCTCATACACTTAATTGTTGTTTTTTTTTATTTTTAAAGAATTGGTATCAGTCAAAGCAAAGCCTGATGCTAGTCCCACTGCATATCAGAAGGAAGGTTTTATAGGACCCTGAACCCTTCAGTGACAGTGGTGAACATGAAGCAGATCACAAGCCAAGTAGGCCCTACTATGCTGAAAAAATTGGGCTGACTGCCAGTGCTAGAGCTGCTGAGAGGAGGCAGTAACAGAAGGGAAAGTGAGAAGACAGTGACCTGAGTCTAGGGAATCAATGAAAAGACCTTACAGAGGAGTTCAGTAGGCAACTGGAGTGAAGTTCAACTTCCAAATCCTTGGAAATTACTGGAAAAGATAATTACCCTGTTGGCTAGGAGGCTGGTGATAGTACTTGTGGTGGCAGAGGTTTTATTTCTGGTGCTGTGAAGTCTCATATTGATAAGCTGTGGGCTGGGTTCCAGTGGCCTAACGGGTCTGTCACAGAAGCAGCCGTGAGGTGCTTGACCTCAGTGACTGCAAAGGGTCCCGTGCAGTTCTCTGCTGCACAGCATTTTGTCAGCCTTCACACTACGGACCAGATGTTGCACAAAGTCCATAAGCAAAAAGTTGTAAGGTCTCATGTTTCCTTAAGTAATTTCTGATTCTCATCAGTTAGCAGTTCTTGATTAGACTTCTTGTGTATTCTTTACAGAAACCCTCTTTAGGGCTTTCGTGAAGCTTAATGCATAATCTAAATCCCTTTTAAGACTCTTAATTGTGCAGATGGCTTTGCACACACTAGTTTTATCCCATGTGATTAGTGAAGAATTTATTGAAAAACATTCCTCTGCAAAATCTTATGGTTACTTTTTGTATGGCAGCTGCAAGCAAGTCTGTCTGTCTTCTTAAATGATTTGTTGTGTTCAAGAAAAATGTGTATTCAAACTCGGCCATTTTTGTTTCTGTAGATACACACTTGAAACAGTAGGCTTTTTCAATGGACTTGTCTTTTCAGATATTTCAGATAGTTTCTTAGAAATAGGAAATAATTAAAAATATCTAAAATGTTAAAGCTCGTAAGAGATGAGCATCTCTCCTTTCAAGCTATGACTGTGATTGTATATTCCGTGATGGAGAATAACAAGAAAATAAGTCATCATTGCTTTTGAACTACTAGGTGCATTCTCTATATAAAAATTTTAATTGCTGCATGACTTTTTGAAATGATCTGGAAAACTCAATTTACTCAGTTAAAATATACTTTTAATAAATTCAAGTACAGCAGTTAAGCCAGGAAGTAATGGACCTGGGCTTCTAAATTTATATAGAGTGTATACCCTTATATACCTGATAAGAAGAATCTTGTTATGATATAAAAATATGAGCAATTAGCCTATCAGTCTTTAGGAACTAAACCAAAACAAAACCCTTAGCAAGTGAATGAAATGTATTTATTAAAAATCTTTAAGACCAGAGGACTTACTCCCTAGAGTTTGAAAGTGGTTTAACATCCCTTTCTTTTTTTCTCCTGTAGTTAAATCCCTGAGATAATCAGAAATGGGTAAAACAAAGCCCATGATTTCAAAATTAAGTTTCTTCTGCATAATAACATAATATCCTTTTTAATTTTTTTTTTTTCACAGATACTTTCAGTAGAAAAAACGTTCAGAAACAGAAGTCCTTACACTTGATTCTCTGGTATCAAGGACTCATCAGGCATCATCTTCCGTCTTTTTATTCAATATTTTTGCCCAAGCAGAGGGAGAGTTTACTTCAGTGTTTGTCTATCTGTTTCAGCTGAACGTCATTTCCTTACTTTTTGTCTCAAATTACAAATGCCTAAGAACAGCAAGGTAGTGAAAAGAGAACTAGATGATGAGGTCATTGAGTCCGTCAAGGACCTGCTCTCCAATGAGGACTCTTCAGATGATGCCTTCAAGAAGAGTGAACTTATGGTTGATGATCAGGAAGAAAAAGACGCAGATGTTGAAGAAGGCTCAGATGTAGAAGATGAAAGACCTGCTTGGAACAGCAAACTCCAGTATATTCTGGCACAAGTTGGATTTTCTGTGGGATTGGGGAATGTGTGGCGATTCCCATATCTGTGTCAGAAGAATGGTGGAGGTAAGTTTTGTGATACAGCTAGTTGTACCTAAACGGTGATGCTAACCTTTCAGATTTCAAAGTTAGCAGAGATAGCCACAGTAAAACCTGCTCCAACATGTCAGGTTTTTCTTTTAATTTTTGCCAGAGCCTATGTGTAAAAATGCACATTCTCTTTACTTAGAAAGATGCATTTGTTAAAGTAAGTATCAGATTCTTCTCAGATGTCATTTCCCCATTTTAGGGTAGAAAGCTCTTGATATGACCTTAGCTACTGGTCAAACCAGTGGCTAACCAAAACACATAATCATGGAGGGTTGCATTGTTTAGGACCTGGTTATTGTGCTAAAGTGTTCTTCATAGTACTTGGACAATAAGACATTAAAACTACATCCACTTTAAAGACCAAAACAGCATTTGGTCTTTTAGTATTTAGATTAAACTTCACACCTTTACTTTCTAATTGCTTTTAGCTCCTAGCCATTTGATCATGATTTACTTTTGGCAAGAACTTCAAAATACTCTAGGAGGGAAAAAGTTGTTGGTTTGTTGTGAGGGTTTTTTGTTTGTTTTGGTTTGGTTTATTTTTTAATGATTATGAGTAATCTAAATCATTACATTAAGGGACTGCATCTGGTTGTGCGTGTTAGACAGTTTACTATTTTCCTAAATAAGAAGGTACCTTTCACTTGAAACAGTAACATCAGGCTGTTTGTTAGTTGACCATCTGTAGTCTTGAATGGAGTTTGAAGTATGAGGCTGAGAGTTTCCTTCCTCTGGATTAGTATTTTCTCCAGTGCTATACCATACAAAAATATACTACATTAATCGCACCCTATTGTAGCTAACTACTAAGCTGAATTCAAACCAAACCTGTCACTTTTTATGATACAGGAAGAGAACGTGTACAGAAAATGACAAACAACATTCTAGTCCTGTTGCATTTTAAAAGGTGAATGATACCACTGATGTAATATGATTATAGAAATGAGCTGAGAATATAGTTGAAGTGTAATTCTTTATTTGTTTTCTCTCAGTTCAAGAAGTACAAATTCAGTTTATGCTTTCAGATATTCTCTCTTCAGGATAAAGTCTAAATTCTTTTATAGCTAGTTACTGATTTGGTTTTTTTGCTATAATTTAATTTTCTTTCTTTTTCTATTTTATTCCAGAGAGAATGTCATTAAATGATTGATTTAAAGTGTGGTGTCAAGATGTAGTCTCAAGGATAATGCATTACAGCAGTTTATTTTGTGAAGTTGTGTCTTTTTGAAAGTCTATGTCTAATGTAGTTAGTAATTTTGCAAGCCAGTTGGATTCTGCTTCGAACCAAAAGAAGGCGTCCATTGGCGTACTCCTTAGGCTGTTGGCTTCATGCCATTAGGCACTTTTAAAGTTAGTCTGTCAGTGAGGGTAAATTTAATTTAGGTCAAATATAAATGTATTAAATTAGTTAATAATTTCCCATTTCAGAAAAAAAACCAAAAACCCCCAAAACAGTAGACCAGCCAGCCTTTAAGGATCACTAATTAAACTTGAAAAAGTAACTGTGATGGCACTTCAGATGAAAGTTAAATGTTTTCTCCTGTGCTGTGATTGCAGGAAATTGGATGTATAACATAGTCTGTGGAGAGACAATGTTTTCTGCACATGCTGAGACAAGGGTGTATTTGGCTTTTAACAATAATTTTGCACCATTTTAGCAAATGACAGCCTTCTGAACAACAGAGAAAAGGAATTGATCATTAGAGCTGAAGCTTGCTTGGTTTTCAAGTTAATCGTAATACAAGATGGAGAAGGTGACACAAAACTTTGAAATGTGTAAAGTACATTGTTGCCTGTATATGTGTGTGCAGATGGACAAATAATTCTCACAAGTGCTTAAAAGGGTAAGGGGAGGGAGTGAAAACTTCACATGCATGGTAAAAAAAGCCTACATATATTTTATATTAGGTTCTTTTTTTCTGCTGCCCATATTATCTCAAATTTGATTCTAGGTAAAATTAGAGTGATTTTATGTAACCCATTGTAAATATCAGTGTCAGAACTGTTCTGTAATCTACTGCTGATAAAGCTTTACTATAAATACCTGTGGAAGTGTCTTGATACAAGGTAAGCAGCCTTTCTGTGCATTTTCATTAGAAGTGTTTCAGTGAAGTTTAAGTCTCTGCCTTCAGTTTAGACCAAATATTTTTCACTTTCTTCACTGTGTTTAAGGAATTTATATCTGGAAAATACCATTAGGTGAGGGAAGTATATTAAGAAGTAGTAAACCAATAAATCCAGTTCCAATTTAAACCAAAAAGAAGTAAAAACCATAGTTACTCGCTAGTATCCTTCACAGCTTTCTTACAATATTGTATTCTAAAGCCACCAGTAACAGAAAAGGTAAATCCTAACTGTGTAATAATCTTTGTCAGTTTTGTTTTATTTTTAAACATCTGTAACAAAATAAACATGGATAAGACATGGTGAGGTTAGCCCAAACAGATATATGTTATTTGAGGATTTTGTGGAGAAAAAATTGGGTGTTTCCTGCCATGTTTTCTGTAGAGATTTAGTTTGTTTATGGCTGTGGTCTGTGGTGTGATGACACTCCTGACATCAGAGCTCTTTATTGCTTCAGTGAGATACCTGTGATACCATCTGTAAAAGTAACTTGAGTAACACTGCACTTCAGTGACACTTTGGACATCTGTGGATATCTTTGCAATCTCTGTTTCTGGGTGAGGTCTGTACCACAAAACCAACTTCCTTCAATTTATTTCTTGCGATTATTTAACAGTTATTCTTGTTGCTTTAATTCATAGCAACTCATAAATATTTGGAGTAATATCTGGTAGCTCTTTGCTGACTTTCACACTCGTCTCGTTCCCAGAAAAGCTTTTGTTGGGAGAGGTGAGAGAAAAGGCTGGTATGCAGCTGCGATGTACTTGGATCGAGATTGGGAGTGTAACAAAATGTATTGAGTAGAAAAAAGAGTCCTGGGAGGAGACTGACAGGGCTCTGGGGCGCTGGTTTTCTTGATTTTGAGCAGGAGGGCCCAAAGGAGTTTTAGGCTCATGAAAGAGGGGCTGAAGATGTTCAGTAAAGTTTTGAGGAACCGACTATAGATCTGTCCTCACCACGGGCCCTTCTCAGCCCTGGCAGGCAATTCCCAGACCCCGTGTGGCACTTCGGGCACCTCTTCCACTCTTTACTGCCTAACAGATAAAAAAGCTGTTTCTTCCTTGATCCTTGATAAAGGCGATTTGCACCAGATCTCAGTTTGCTCAATTTATCGTTTTTGCACTATGCAATTTGTTTATTACTCTTTTCATACATGAAGGTGAATATGTGTGTTTGCTCAGATAAGCACAGTTCCTGTATAACAATTTCATAATCTCCGTTAGTATAACACAGGTTCAGAGCTGCCTCAGCTTCCTTTGGTTGATAGCCTTAAAAGTAAACTCAGGCTTACCCAGTCTTGCCTAGAGGCTAATGAATAGTGACAAACTAGATTTATATTTTCCTGCTACTCACTGCTATCATCTGGAGGACAGCTTGCACACCTGTCACTGTTTTCAAATAAAGAAAATATTTAAAGTTTATTTTGTTTGGTTGTCATTTTCCTTTAGGATTAGCAGAAGTGTAATGATACTTTTACATAATTAGAAGTAACAAAAGCAAATTATATTAGCTGTTCTGCTAAAGTGAGTGAGTGTGACTGTTAACTAAAGCAAGGAGTCTACAAGGTACTGCATGCCCAAAGATTTTGTGTTCCATTTTTGTGAGCATTAACTTAATTTGTCTGATTTTTCTTCTTTTCTTTAAGGTCTTTTTAATATCTTTGTGATATAAAAGTCAAAAGAACTACTAAACAATTATAGATAAAAGCTGTGAGGAAAACAGAAAAAACTGTAGCAGTGATATTGCCATTATATTTTGAAAAGAATGACCTGGGTAGAGTCACATAATCAATAATTTATATTCAGTGCCTTGAGTTCGCTGATGACTTCAATATAATTTTGTGAGTTCTGTATTATCAGACTGAAAATTTAGTTCTACTTTACTGTACTGAAAATATCCTGTTTTTGTTTTGCAAGTGCGATTCTTCATTGAATCTTATTGGCTAAGGGGATTTTCACCCTTTAAGCACAATTTTGTAAACGGGCACACCTGAACATACTTAAACTGAAACTTGTGACAGGAAGACTATCCCATCAGTAGGACAGACTGTAAACCTACAGATAAAACATAAAACCACTTATCAGACTTTTCCTAATAAAAGCAGTTTCTATTTTGTAGTGGTAAATAATTTCATTTATTGAAGCTTAGTATACTGTTAACTTACAGTGTTTTGTTGCTCACTTGTCATAATGATGACAATTTTAGCATTTGACACTGAAAATAAGTTGATTTTCATCTTAATATCAGCTTCTTGCTTGCATTCTATTAGTAAGTGTCTAGTAAGCAATAAGTGCTGGGATCTCTCTTCAAGACAGTGGTAAACTTCACCTTGATTGAATAATAATTCAATCAGACATGGGACACTTAATTAAAATCTAGCACAGCAGCAGCTGAAACAAATGTGGAAAGTTAATACATTTTTCAGGTTACATCAAGGATTGCTAGGAGAAGAAAATTCTTCTATAGTATCAAGATGGTAATGGTTATGTTGTGTTGTGTTATTGCTTTTGAAAGTATTTTTCTACTCTTTAATCATCATGAATCATGTAATTTTATTAATATTTTTTAACATTTGTAGGAGCTTAAATCAAAACCAGTGCCATTATTCCACTTCTATTGATAATGTTGCCAAATGCAGTGCTCGTTGTAATCTCAAGAGAGACAATTTACCAGCTATCCCATTCTGGTGCTTGATTAAATAAAAAAATTAAGAAATCAAAGGAGTGGTGTGCACAGTCTTAACAAGCACAAAATCTTCATGAAATCTCTTGTATCTTTGTCATTCATTTGTCAGTGAAGAAGGGTGAGGGTTTTTTTTTTCCCTTATTGAGATGAGTTTTTTAATATGAAAGACAAGACCAAAACATGCAAAAAAGAAAAGGGCCGTCAGAAGTAGAATAATTTTACAAATGTAGAAAGGAGACCTGGGGATTCTGAACTACACAGAATTGTAGTATTCGGAAGGCAGCTTAGCTGGTAGATGTAGCAGACAACTGATGTTGTTTAGGATGTTGTCTAGGGCCAAATGTTTCTTATCCAATATTGTAACTGCAAGGACCCATGTTTTCATGCACTGGCAATTAAGAGACATGCTGAGATGTTTCCATAGTGATTCTTTTTTAGGATGAAGTGAAGATGTTTTAGAGTTCTTTGAAGTATGTCTAGCTTCAAGGGAAGACTTCAGCAAAACACTTGCCCTGAGATGCTGTGGTTTCATGTTGACTGTAGGGCACAGAAGCTCTTTGCAGCTGTGATACAATTGTATAATCCAGCTATGTCCAAGCTTTATCATACTGAAACTCATACATGCACAATTTTCCATGATGTCCTTTTTTGGGGAGAGGAACAAGATCAGAAGGAAGTCAGCAGGTTTGAATAATCAGAAGACCAGCACTTAAGGTGCTTTGCATAAGCCTAGCCGTATAGAGGTGAGCTCTGCCGTCTGGCTGCCTGCACTACAGGGTTGTCATGTCTAATGTAATGTGGATTTAACACCACATTTATGTAACACATTTGGTAGAATCTGACTGATAAATCTTGCAATTTGCATTGATACTGCACCTGAAACACCCACATCAGCCCAGTCTTTAAACATGTGCTTAACTTTGCAGCCTTGTGATTAAGGTTGTGGACTGGGACACTGAAGAGCTGGGTTCAGTTCCTGCTCTAGTACAGTCATCCAGTGGGATACAGGGTAAGTCACTAGGCCCCAATTTTTTTGAGCTGTATAGGTTTGTCTGCTCAGCTATGCCATAGCTGTCTAATTAAGATCTAAGGTATCATTTACATAGCATTATGTGATGTAAAATCAATGTGCTGTTGGCTTTCAATGAATTGTATGACCGAATTTTTAAAGATGGTGGTGCTAAAGCTTCTCACTTGCAATGTAAATTCTGTCTTGCAGAAATTTGAGGGTAAATCAGGGGTATTTAATGGTTTTTGTGTTATATACTCTTAAGACAGATAGTCCCCTCATTTTTGAATGTGGTTGTTGCTCTATTCCTCAGTTTTCCTCACATTTATTTATTTTTGTCTCTTTTTTGTAATAGAAAGTTCTTATTTTCCCTGCTAGTCCTGGACTCAAGACTGCAGTTACTTCATGATTAATATCTTTGTAAGATCTTTGTAATGGAAAACGATGTCCAGTTAGTGTGTACTTCATGAGGAGCAAAATAACAAGTGGACCTACACAGGAATGAATGCTACCAGAACATCTGAGCCCTCCTGCACAGCCTAGGAAATTTAGCTTTTGTAAAATAAACTGTATTTCATGAGATAAGCTTCCCACTAAGGACATGAAAATGCCAGTGTATTATGATAGACTCCTAAAAAAGCCCCAGAAAGTTGACCCTGGATGAAAAAACTTGAAGTAGGGCTTAGCTGGAGTTGAGGATAAATGCCAAATTGGTTTCTGAACTTTACTCAGCTTCTCTCTCATCACAGAGATGAAGAGACTGATTATACAAGTTAGCAGCTCTGAATCTAAGCTTCTGAGTCTTTAGATCTTTGCTCTGTAGCTTGCTTCAACATGCTGCAGTCTTCACCTCTCAAATTCTTTTCTTAGCCTTACCATAGTTTCAAATAGGAGTTCTAAGCCCTCTGAGTTAGTTGGCCAGCACTGTAGCCTATATTGCAGCATAAGAGCCACACAAAGTCAGGTGCCACGTTGCTTATTGCTGATGCCCACGTGTGTTGTTAGCTCTGGTACTCCACAACCTCAAGGAGGAAGTTAGGCTTGGAACTTGTCAGTGCACTTTGTGTATGGATATAGTTGCTTGCAGTCTGACTTACTGAAATAAAGGGAGATTACATCCTTAAGTCAGAATTGTGTACAATCAGTTCCCAGGAATAAGACCTTAAAAAAGAGCAATTGCTTTTTATGTATATGTTTATGCAAAGTTGAAGTGACAGTTGCATTTTCAAATATGCCTCGAAGAAGAGAGTTGGTGAGTAGTGCAAGTTATGGATCTACAATGCTCCATTTCGCTTCCACCTCATGTTTCTATTTTCAGTCTGGATCCTTGTAGCAACAGGCTGATACTGTTTCCTTGCTTAGCTGGGTAGTGTCATTATAGCTTTCTGAGCATCTCAGAAATGGAGAAATCAAGAGTTATCTTCTGAAACTGCTTATGATTGAAGCTCAGAATGCTATATACAGAGTGCTTTCTATGTGTCCTTTATATTCGGCCTTGCTGCTCTGTTACTAGTCAAGCTGTAACGTATTTTATGAAATGTTGCTTCAGCTCCTGATGATTCTATATTTCTAAAGAGTTTGATTGAATACCCAAAATTTCAAACAATTAAACAACTTGTTTCAATAATATCTCACTTTCAATAAGGCTTGCCTCAAAATTGTTACAATGCTTTATAAATTAGGTGTCTCTCGGTTTTTGATACCTTACAAAACTTATTACCTAGGTTCAGGTAAAATCACCCTTGCATGTGATCAAAAAGGCTGTGCAACAAAGGACACTATTTCAAACTTGAAGCTATTAGACGTTTTCACATTTGTTCTGTCAAATTCTGACTCTTCTTCCATTTACTCTGATTTATATTTTGTTCCCCTCATAGGTGCCTATCTTGTGCCATACTTAGTCTTGCTACTGATAATAGGGATTCCACTCTTTTTCTTGGAGCTTGCTGTCGGACAGAGGATCCGCCGAGGGAGTATTGGTGTATGGAATTATATCAGCCCCAAACTTGGAGGAATTGGATTTGCAAGCTGTGTAGTAAGTTTTTTAACATTGTGTCATTTGCTTTCAGGTGTTATGATATAGATTTCCTGTTTTGCTACAAGAAAAGGCCACTGATTTATGGCTGGGTGTCAAAGTAAATTCACAATGTTTTTGAAGATGTTAAAACTTGAATTGATCTATTAAAAATGTTGATATATATGTGTCAGTTAAATCAGTCAACTTGTATTTTGTGATTCTTTTGGAATTAGGACCTATGCAACAGAGCAATCTGGAGGAAAAATGCCTGTGAAGGTACAGGTGTAACATGATAAATATGGAGAAAAGTGAAAATTTAGAATATGTCAGGTACTTTATTGGGACAATTCATTCCCTTCTTCCGACTCAGTTGAATTAAACTTGAGTTCATTGGCTGATGTACAGAAATATGCAGAAGCTCAGCAGGGATTTTTTAATTTACTTTATATATGTAACTTTGTTTTTTCTTTTTTTCCTTTTTGCTAGGTGTGTTTCTTTGTGGCTCTGTACTACAATGTCATTATTGGATGGAGTCTGTTTTACTTTTCCCAGTCTTTTCAGCATCCATTACCGTGGGACCAATGTCCTTTAGTTAAAAATGCATCTCATACCTGTAAGTCTATGTTAATATAATGTTCTTAAAAATCATATAAAGTGTACAAAATTTGACATTTTCAAACAAAAATGACAAAAAATACAATTAAAGAAGGTATTTGTGTGCAAAAGTGTTGTATGCAAAGCTGGTTTTCTATCTTAATAAGATGTCACATTATAATACTTGAAAAAATACAACAGAAGCTTAATCTAAGACAAATATAGTGTATTTGAAAAGAAGGATCACTGTCAACACCATTTTAAAGAGTGATGAAATTAGGAGAATGCTATTTAGTGTGTTGCAGAAAAATAATCTGGTTTCTTTTCTTCTGATGTTGATACTGCTTTTTATAATTACTTGGTGAAAAACAGAGGTGGAAGAAGGATGTTTTTACATTTCAGTTAGTAGGATACTTCCTGGCAAAAAGATGTTGCTTTGCTAACAAAGGATAAAATGGAAAACTGTAAATGCAAGTGATAAAAGCACTATTTTCTCTGTAAATTATTAGAAATTAGATAATTGGTCATTGGATTTTTGCTGTAATGAGATCATCTCTTATGGACATGTTTAAAACAGCATGAAAAGTTCCTTATCACTTGGGTTTGGTTATCTTGTAACAGTTACACATTTTGTACTATTATTGCTATTTAAATATGAATTATTTATTTTTTTTCCTTTTATTTCAGACCTAATTTCTTTGATTATCTTTTGTGGGTTTATTTACCACTTGAATAAAGAACAACCAGGGACATTTGAAAAGTTGTACCTTTTTATAATGTCTTTTCCAGAGCTGCTTGCTTCAGTTATTATACAGAAATAATCAGTACTTGTGAATGTTGACACACAGTCAAATTGACTGTATTCCACAAGCTATTGTCCATTAATTGAGCAGCAGTGACTGCTTATGTATTCTTATCCTGCCTAAATATTAAGATACAGTGTGTCAGCCTAACTTCAGCAGAGGCCATCTGAATTAATCTTAAAAAAGAAAACTATTATATTTGATAACATTTTACCATTTTTAATCGGTTTTTTCAGTGAAGATATGGCATCTGTTAGGTTTCTTTAAATTAGTATATTTTTCCCTTTTTTTCCATTAATTATCTTGGCTCAGGACCTAGCTTACATATATGATTGATCATGAGGTATAAATAATTTATAAAGAACTTAAGTAAATATTTTCTCAGCAGAAATCTTTCTATGTATGTGTTATATGTCTAGATACACATAATTTCTTTAACTGTTTGGTAACGTCAGTAAAACAGAATTACAGTATAATCAAAAGAATCACTTCCGGAACATACATGTCAACTTTCATTAAACATATCTGTGTAGGAACCATTTATTTCCTTTTCTTATCCCTTTGATATAATTATGTTATTATTTCATTGTTTATAATAGTAATTAAGTCTCTGTTTATTTGAGTGTCATATCAAAGCAGACATAATCAAGGATTTGTTTTCCATATGCCTTCAAATTTGTGTTCATTGCAGAGAGATAGTTCTCGTAGTATGTAATTCATGGTATCATGCAGATAATGTAATCTTATGTGTGATAAATGGAATGTATGTCTTCATCTAAGCCTGCCTACTATTGAGTTCTGAAGTGAGAAATAAATTCTACCTTGGAGTAGGATTAGCCATAATGCAGAGGAATACATTATCCCAAAAAGGTGTTTTAAAAGATATACCCAGAAGCTTTCACTGATAGCAGTCACTTTTTCTTTTAGACAATGTCTTAAAACTGTTTTGTGAGTTTAATTTCTTAATAAATGATGATGGCATAATTAGAAATATTGAGAAGTGGTATAACATTGTTATGAAATATCTCTCCTGAACCCATTCTTTACTTGCTAACGTCTCTTTGACAGTTGTGGAGCCAGAGTGTGAAAAAAGTTCAGCAACAACTTATTACTGGTACAGAGAAGCGCTGAATATTTCCAGCTCTCTGTCAGAGAGCGGGGGTTTAAATTGGAAGATGACTATCTGCTTGCTGGCTGCCTGGGTCATGGTATGCTTAGCCATGATCAAAGGCATTCAGTCTTCAGGCAAAGTGAGTATGCTGTTTACCTGCATGACATTGTTTTACTTTGAAGCATTTCAGGACATTTCTGTTCACCAAACCCTCTGTTCACTCTCATGAAATCTGTAGAAGCAGGTTAAGTGCTATGACTCACCCCTTTATTTGTATCATTTCAAGCAGAGGAACATTAGTTAAGCATTAAAATTCTAGCAATTTTATTGGAAATGGTAGTAATTTAGTGGAAATTGAGTGAGATCTGAAGAAGAATCATTTTGTTTCTCATCCGCATAATTGTTGCAAGTAACTGTACCTCATCTTTATTGTGCAGCATAAGTCTGTGTGTTTTGAGTGTCTAAGGAAATGAGTTTCCATGTGTACTCACAGTCTGACTGCAGTGCACCCACATATGCATGCTACTGTCATTAACACAGCTGCTTTCCGGGATTCTGGGTTGTTTCTTTTGACTGATGGCTTACCATCCCTTTGCATCTGAGTACTGTTACCTTGCCTTTCCTTTTCGTGCAGCCAGCTGGATTGGCTGATGAAAGGATTTTGCTGAAAGATCTGTTGATCTCGGTGGGATTTTCAGAGGCAAAATAATTTGTTCTAATAGCAAAATTATTTTCTATTAAAAAGTTTGGCACTGACATGGAAGTTTCTGTGATCTCCTTAGAGCATTTCAGTTAAAGAGCAAGTAGCAAGTTTAAGTAGCAAATACTTTTCTAAACTTTACAGAATAAATTGTCTTTTCACTGATGGGTAATGAAAGATCAGATTTGATTACTAGGTTTTGTTGCTTTTCCAGTAAGCATTACTTAGTGATTGAATTAATTGGTTATGTACTTTCTATTGATTCTTGTTCCCTTTCCTTCAGAGGACAAAAATGACTTTCTATTCATGCTGCATAACTTTACCATACCCAGTCAAAGTGCTTTTGTAAAGAGAAGCATTTCTGCAACAGTTTACTTCTGTCTTTGTTGTCATCTCATTGAATTAATTCTGAATTTCCCTGGAAGTCCAGTGATTCTTTATCAGGTAGTGATAAATACACCAGGCAGTTGTATTGTTTTCATACAGTATAGAATTCATTTCTTTAAAAATCATGTGATTTTTCTTTCTTCTGCTGAGACAAGGGGAGTGGGAAGTGTTCTGCATATTTCTTAGAGCATATGATTATCAATTCAGTCATATATCCTAAGGATACTGGATAGTGAAAGAAGCTATTTAAAAGAAAGTCCATGTTAAATGTCATGTTAAATTTTTTCTTACCTTCTTATATTTCAGATCATGTATTTTAGTTCTCTTTTTCCATATGTGGTACTTTTATGCTTTCTGATCAGAGGACTGCTCCTTAATGGGTCAGTGGATGGAATTCGTCACATGTTCACCCCTAAGGTATGTACTTAATTTTCTGTTTGCAGAGTATTAAAGTTTCAGTGGCAATTTGACCATTTATGAATGCTCTCATTTAGGCTTATTGTCTTCATAGAACATTTGGCTGTATTTCTGTTTGCTTTAACTGCAAAATCAGTGGCACAATACCAAGCCCTAAAGTCCAAAGGCTCTAAGTGTCCCAAGGGTCTGCAGAGTTACCTCCTTTAGGTGAGGGTTCCCAGAATTATATGCTTCTACAAAACTAAGCAACAGAGAGTGCTATTTAGAGGATTTGGGATGTTTAGAGAGCTTTAAATATTGAAAAGAGAAGTGAATCTTCAATCTTGCCATTCTCTAATATTGAAATGTCTTGTTCTGGGATGTCAGTGCCCTGCTCTGGACTGTCATGGCATACATAGTTACTGCTTTTGAAAAAGAACATTTTTTTCCTTCCTTTTTAGGAATAAATTAAAGATGTTTACATAGTAGCCCAAAGTAAAGGAGATATTTAAAAGTATTAATAGTAAAGTATTTAATAGTAAAGTAGTGTAAGTACTCACCACTCAGCTTTCCTTATGAATTTTCTTACGATGTGCCAAGATAGCAGCAGTCCTAAGCATATATTTTTTACTGCCAATATTTTTACCAGGAACATGCCTTACACAGCTTTAGATTTTCTAAGTATGGAGGTAGTAAGGGATGTTATGAATCACTGTTTAGCTTGAAGATCTGAATTCTACCCACACCTATCTCAAGTGCTTGCAACTATATCTGTACTATAGGAACAGCATGTTTGAATAGTCAGAGCCATATTCAGGAATGCATAATGCTGGACTTTTGTATTGTGAAATGGACTTTCCAACCAGTTTACAATACAGTTGAGAACAGGACTGTTATTTCAAAAATGAAAGCTAAATAACAAGATAATCAAAATCAATGCACAGTAGCTAATGCCAGATGACAGGCTGTTGTCAAGTTATTTTGATTCCAGGTGTCTTGAGGCTGGAGAGCTGTCATCCTATAAAAATGACCTTTGTTAGCTCTCACATTGATACAGTCATGTTCCACTTCACTCACTGTCACTGTTTTACAGAGTCATTGTTGTGTAGGAACTTGCAGGCTGCTCAGGCAAATTTTGGACACCTGAGGAAGAGAAAAATGTAATGCCTACTAATGAGAGAAAGTCTAGAGCAGAGGTGAAATACAGACTTCTTTAAGATATAATCTGCTTTCTCAACCACAGTGTTAATACTTTTTTTGACTGAAGAAGTACCACTAGATACTGAGGGAAAATAAATATAAAAACTCTCCTTGGATACCAGCACCTCTTCAGTATTCACTGCTTCATCTGAGTTAGACTTAAAATAAGTTGCAGCTGATGCTTACTTTATAGTTATGTTATACTTAGTTATACAATTGTTTCAACTGTTCAGATAAATTATATCAAAAGAAAAAATGTTCTTAATTTATTCTGCCAGTTTCTAGTTCTGTATCAAAATTTAAGTTGCGTCTTCACTTTGAAGTTAGGAAACCTGTATGTCACATGTATATGTGAATGTAAACCTTAAAAAGTATTTCCATTATAATTTTTTGTAGTCGAGCACTAATTTGGGCTGTAGGTTCATATGAGACTACCTGAAGAAATTCAGACACCCCCACTTGTTTCATTCAGTCTGCTGTGCTAACGCTTTATTTGGGCAGCCAGACTATTAACAGGAATGCAAAACCAGCGTATCATGAAAATTATCCAGGTAGAAAGATGTGAGAGGGGAGGGAGAAATAAATTTTCAGCCCAATTAGGTGAGCAAATGACGACATTTCAAATACAGATGATCGCAGCAAATTCCTATAAGTTATGCCAGCTTGGGAGGGGACTGGCACACATTCGTGCAGGTGTGAGAGTGCAGGACTGATGTAGAAGGGGAGATTTTCTTTGTTTGACATGGTTGTTGAACAAAGCAGAAATTCTAAATGAGAAACTTAATGGAAAACCTAAAGAAAGTTATATGAAAAACCCACTTAAATCAAATACTGCGGTTAAACTGTAGGATTGTAGGAAGCTGAAGTGCAGAGCCTCCAAAATTTCCCAGACAATACCTAATAGCAAAGCAATTTCAAGTTTATTTTGAAAGTCCAGGCGATGTGTGTCCAAGAATGGACTACTTTTGATGGTACCAAACGATACATTGCGGAAAGTGAGATTTTGATATTTCAACCATTTACAGATTTAGTAAAGTTAAGAATGTTCCTCGGGCTCCTTCTGGTGGGAAAGCTGTGGCATGACAGTGTGATACAGAGGTAGAGCTATGTGCAATAGCTACTTGTGCATTGTAATTACAATCAAAATTGTGAGTCAGGAATATGTTTGCCATAAACACCTTTTCTTTTCCCAATTATATTGTATTTCAGCTATATATAAATGAATAAGGAAGCTATCTGCTATCTATCTGTAATAAATATTATATATTAATGGGAAACTGACATTTTATTCAAAATGTTACAATAATAGCAGATTTATTTATCTTCAAAGTAAGACAGTCAGTCTAATAATGCTGGCATCTATGCTGATGCTTTTTAGTTTTACTTATATGAATAAACCTAGGGCTTAAAAAAAATAAAAATCACATGCTTTCATGGAGGCCCTGAATCAACTTGAGAAAATCTTATGTTTAAATTTACATGTTCTTCTTTACTTCTTTTTTGTGGTTCAATATCTAGAAGAATTTGAGATAGACAGATGATGACCCATAACTTTGTAACAAAGTTATTTTTTGAAGGAGCAATATACTTTTTCTGAGTGAGCAGTACTTTTGAAATACATGACCCATTTAACATAGGGTTAAGTTCAAGGCACCTGACTTAAGAGATTTCACTCATGGACTATACAGCTTGTGGTGGCCAGCATTCATTTCATGTATTTAATTTTGCTTTATGTGTTTGCATGTAATAGAATTCCATATAAGCATGTGTCTCATGTTCACATTTTTTTTGTTTGTTTGAAAAGCAACAGCCAAGCAATTTTAATTGTACTCATTGCATGTATTAAGTGGGTTGATCCACCTAAAATACATCTTTAAGTCTAACAGAACTCAGTACATATACTGTAAAAAAAAGACAGTTAATACTGTAAAAAGATAAGTTCTCTCTTATTTCTCTGTATAACTACCTGCTATTTCAGTTATGTAGCTCCAGTAGTGTCTTGCTGTTGGGAACATACTGTATAGCATGTTTCTTTTTCATATTTAGTTAATATAAAATAAATAGAAATTCTGGGCCATAAGTTTTCCAACTTTAGGTGTTACTTTCAGCTTTCATTTTGTCATAATGAATAGATGTTTGTAGTGGAGTATTAGCATTTTATAATGTAGGTTGTCTTCCTGACTTTTTTCTGTTGTTTTCTTTCATATAACAGAAATGCATTTTATAGCTGACATATATTATATCTAATTTCAAACAGCTTGAAATAATGCTGGAGCCCAAGGTCTGGAGAGAAGCTGCTACTCAGGTGTTCTTTGCCTTAGGGCTTGGATTTGGTGGAGTCATTGCCTTTTCAAGCTACAACAAGAGAGACAACAACTGCCATTTTGATGCTGTACTGGTGTCCTTCATCAATTTTTTCACTTCTGTGCTGGCAACCTTGGTGGTGTTTGCAGTTCTGGGCTTCAAAGCCAATATCATAAATGAAAAATGTGTTATCCAGTATGAATATCCCTTTCTTTTTTTAAAATTATTTTTATGGTTTATTTTGTTTATGAAATAACACAGATCACTGAGTTTTATCTCTCTGTTTTATTGTGTTTTACAGAAATTCAGAGAAGATTTTAAAACTTTTGAAAATGGGCAATCTCAGCCAGGATATGATCCCACATCATATCAATTTCTCAAGCATTACAGCAGAAGATTACAATTTAGTTTATGACATTATACAGAAAGTTAAAGAAGAGGAGTTTGGTTCTCTTGGTCTGAAATCTTGTCAAATTGAAGATGAACTTAACAAGGTGAGACTATTAAATCTTGAATACAGACATTATGAACAGATGAGTATTTGTAAGCCTGAAATAAATGGTGAAGTGTACCTACACAGAGTATTGGTGCAGTGTGAGCTGTGCACCTGTAAAGACCTGGATGAAAAAACATGGTTGCACTCCAGTTCACTTGAAGACTTTTGGGTCTGACATCTTTATATAATATTCACTCATTTATATTATATTTTGATCATTATATCATTCTTCTCAGGAGGTGATAAGTTTTTAAAGCTCTTTTTTTTAGAAAAATTGAGCGTGAGGGTTTTTCGAAAGACTAAACAGAGGTGTTATCTATTCAATGTGTCAGACTGCAATGTATTCTAATGTTAAGATACAGCTATTAGATATAAATACCACTTCACTGAAAGTAAAAAACTTAGTCTTTACTTATTGGGTAGTTGCTTAATGAATATCCTGTTTAAAATCTTACAGTGAGCCAAATCTGTAATAGAAATGATAGTGTTTTAGCTTGAGAGAGGGAACTGCAGATTGAAACATTGATCTCTATATAGTTGCACAAGCATCTGAAGATAAAATATAAAACTGGTGATTTAGACTTTACAAGTTTCTACACGATTCCTGCCATTTAAATTTGAAACAAAAGTATAGAAATTAAGTCCTATATGTGCTTACTGGAGAAGAGAGAGTGTATTTTGTAGTAGTCCTATATAGTAGCTCTCATGCAAAATTATCAGTGAAAGAGAGAAAGAAGTTCTGATTGGACACAAGGGGAAAATTTTTCATAGTGAGAGCAATCAGCCAGTGGACTAATCTCTCCATGGAAATGATGGTTTCTACAACACTGGACACTTCTACGATTCAGCTGGACAGGGGCTGGGCCATCTTTTCTAGACTGGTTTGCTGAGAGTTTGGACCAGATGATCCTTGAGATACATTGAAACCTAGTAGTCTGTGATTCTGTGAAAGATTTGTGTTAATGTCAATCAACTAACAAATTCTCATGTTTCAGTAAATAGTATTAATTAATTGGAAGAATTGCATATTAGATAGCAATTTCCCACTCTGCCTTGAACATGTAATAATGACATAGTATGAACACAAGGTCAGACTGTCAGGTTGTCACACTATCAAAAAAACCAAAAAACAAATTCATGAATAATGACATAAATTTTTTTCCCCTTACTGACAGGCAGTTCAAGGAACTGGTTTAGCTTTTATTGCATTTACGGAAGCAATGACCCACTTCCCTGCTTCTCCCTTCTGGTCAGTCATGTTCTTTCTCATGTTGGTAAATTTGGGTCTTGGAAGTATGTTTGGAACCATTGAAGGCATTATCACACCCATTGTTGATACCTTCAAAGTCAGGAAAGAAATTCTTACTGGTGAGTTATACAAACTTTATTTTCTCCATAGGGCAGTAAGCTAATTTTTTTTTGAGAGCATGAAGTCTTTTTTTTTTTCCCCTTTTTATTTGACATGAAAGTTTACAGAGCATTTTACAGAGCAGTAAATCACTGTATTCCAGACTGTATTTCCAGGCATAGACATATTAATATCTGCCAGTAAAACCTTTTCCTGAATGTTATAGTAGCGTAAACACCCTAAAACTTAATTTTTAATGGAGGGATAATTTCTGTTACAAGTTCTATGGTCAGTCCTTTTGGGCTTTTCCAGAATACTTTCCATTCCAGCCTGTGTCACACATCAGAGAAACAAAGGAAAAGGAAAGAATGAAAATGTGCTTCAAATTACTAGAAATTATTCCTAAGTGGGCCAAATGAAATCTTAATTTATGATGAAATTTTTATTATGCCAAAAACAGTACAGGTACTCTCTAGAGAAACATATTTTTCCCTGTTGAATGTTTATAAAGTCTTAAACAATACGCCTAGTTATTTTGTTTGGGGTTTTTTATTATTTAAACACCCAAAGTTATTTGAGGTGTAGTGTGTTCATTTAGCTCTGACTTGTAGGGATTTCTCTTTTTTATATAAAACACCAGCAAATGTGAAAGTTAGGTTTCTGAAAACCTTCAGAACAGCTGCAAGGGACTTGGTGTGTTATGCACAAATTCAGATTTCATATCAGTGCCTGTGAAAGGTGAGATAGAAAAGAAAAAAACCAAAAAAGGTGCTTTTATACTATCTATGAAGGAAATAATGAGCTCTGTGATAGAAATAATAATACATTTTATAAGAGTTAACCCCAATGCAGCAGAGCACTGTTTTTTTCCCAACTGCTTTCCTTACCTTACTCAGATAAGTAATATTTGATAGATTAAAAAATCAAATTTTTCAAAAAGATAAATCAACTGTTTTCTCAGAAGTCCTACATTATTGAGCATTTAGTGGTTTTTTTGTTTTGGTTTTTTTTTTTACTAAAGTCTTAAATTCTTTCTGAATAACCAGTGCAACAATTAGAAATTAGCTGTTCTTCCTAAGTATGTATGCAAATACCATGATATGTAGTCATTACACAGGAGTAATGGAGCATTTTACAGTAATTCCTTGTTACTCTGTTTGGCAAAAAAACAATTAATTAAGATAAAGGAGTATTCAAGAACTGCCTTTCTCTTGTAACTTTTTTAAGTGGTATGCGTGCATGATTTTAGCTTAACTCAGTTGTACTCAAAAGATTACAACTTGATGTGGTGTTTTTATAATTAACTTATAAAAATGAATTATCTGGATCATTTTTCATGCAGTGTTGGTGGCACTTAACAAGAATTACAGTTGCAATAGATTTTGTGCTTACAGGACAAAAACCTTCAACTTTTACAGAATTGTAAGCACATTTGCAACTCTTTGCTTCCAATTAAATCAGTTTTGAGTTAAGGGAAACCAGCTCGAACACTCAAAGTTATTTTGCATTCAACAATGTCATGCCCCATGCAGAGTGGTGGAAAGTTCAGAAGGTCATTATAATCGTAGCTCCTACAAGGTTCAAAAAACTGATTAGTCTTCTACCACAGTATTTGAAACAGTGACATTGTCTTACTTTCAGTACTCTAATCAATAGTAATTGGTTATCCTGGATTCATGCAATGGTTGTATTCTATAAAGATATTTTCTATTTTGACCCAGATTATTTTAATCTAATTTTGGAGTACTTAGGTACATCCTTAGCCTATGTTCCCTGTGAGGAGAAAAAAAAGTGTGCTTTAAGTGGAAGAATCAGTCATAGTGATTCTCAGCCTACAATTGATTTCACAATTTATTGAAATTTGACTTACTTTATATCTACTTAAACATTAAGTCCTGTTACTGACAACTTTAGTAGGAGAAAATTACATTGAGATCCATAATGCAGGATCAGCCTTTCAAGAAGTATATTTTGTGTTGTTCCTAAAGAAGGGACAGAAATGTTGCTTAATGGAAAAATACATTTAGACACATCCTAATAGAACTTCAAGTTGTGAATGATCTTCTAGGGGAACTCTATTCAGCCTTCGTATTTTTAAAAATCATAATCAGAATCTTCTTCACTTTATTTTGTTTCCCCATATTTTCACTTCTAAGTTCTTTTTACTTCTGAATTCCAAAAAGTGAACTGGTGGCCAATTAACATGATGTATGGTGTTTTGCCTACCAATTGGTTTTACCCTTGCATTCACATTATGTTACTGAGAAATAGTCACTTGATTAATCTCTGCTGTTTAATCAGGACTGCTGTAATATAGCAATTCTAGTAATTTTAATTTCATAACTTTTCCATTTTGTAGGAAAGAGGTAGGATTCCTAATATTCTTAGAGTTGAGGCCCCCTAAAAAGTGAAATGTTATCAACTTATATGAAATAATGCATTAGTTCCTCTTTTTCTGTGGGAATTTGTTGTAGTTATAGCTCATACTTCTGTCCTTTATTCCAGTCATCTGCTGCTTGGTAGCATTTTTTATTGGCCTGATCTTTGTACAGCGCTCTGGAAATTATTTTGTGACGATGTTTGATGACTACTCAGCTACTCTGCCCTTGCTTATCGTGGTCATTTTGGAGAATATTGCAGTCATCCGAATTTATGGAATAGACAAGTAAGTAAAGGACACGTATCTCCCTGTCCATATCAACACTTATCATTTTAATAGCTATTACTATTTTAATTATATTGTGTGAAGTATTTATGAGATACATAAACACAAGTGTGTAGAAAGTGTGTCAGTCTGGTCAAGAATCTAGTCTGTTATCAAGAACAGGTTTGGAACAAGATACACTACATCAGGACACTGTACTGAAACCCAAAAGAATGATTGCAACAGGTCCAAAAAGAGGAGAATACGGTAAAAGTGACAAAATCAGAGAGTTAGAAAGGAGGCTGGATGTGAAAGTATAGGGAATTTGTATCAACAAAGACATCAAGAGAAATATTTCGAGAATAACCATAGTCTAAGCAGCAGATGAGGATGAGTATTTCAGTGCAGTATTCCAGGCAGCCTGAGAAAGGAACAAAGCAAACTCAAATGGAAGTAAAAAGAAGAAAATTTCATTTTGTGAATTAGACTTAGTTTGGGGTGTTGTAGCAATTAATTGTCCTTTGCATTAATTTTGTGAGGGGAAATGATAGCAAAAACAGGGTCAAAGCTTACTTGGAAGCAGCACAGTTGATAATGAAGTAAAGTGATCTGTTGGGAATGGGTGAAGAGGAAAGACCATCAAGTCACTCTGTTTTTTTTTTCCTTTTTTAAAAATCATTTTATAACCAAAATCAGCAGAATGTGTTCAGTAAATGCGATCAATATGTGCCAGACTTAAGGAATAAAAGAGTTGGTATCAAAAATAACATGTACCATCCACAAGTCAAATAGAGCATGCTGAACTAACACATTGAAGTAATTGAAACATCTGTGACGCCCTTGCATGGATTAAAAAATGTGACATAGAATGGGTGGGGTTTCATTTGACTTTTCACTTGTTTGATCTGAGTAATCAGCCAATCCTTTGTCAGGAGGAAACAAAACTATAAGAAGAAAATTTACTTTTATAGTTTCCAGACATTGTTTCTGGTCTACGCAAGTAGTGCTTAATGTATTTGCCATTAAGGGAGAATTCCAACTTAGACCACATGTATCATCCTATAATTGATCACTTAGGTATAAAAACACCACGTAGATTATTTTACACATGCAAACAAAAGATGAAACAGATAGCCTGGTTATAATGCTGATAACGTCCAAGTCAGGTAGTGCTCTACTGTGAATGGAGGTAGACATGGTGAAAGTCAGCAGCTTACCTGTGAGGAAGGTGATGTTTAGGCATGGCTACAATATAGTAATCCTTTGCTTATGACTCCGAGTGCAGGTGATTCATGTTTTCAGAAGGGGTTCAGGATACAGTGAGAAGTTACCAGCCAAGTTTCTCATTTGTAACGGCTGAGTATTCCCTCTGAAGTATTCCTAATATTTCCTCTGATGTATGTTTCTCCAGAATACCCTTCAGGAATGTAGCACTTTTGTTTGCAAAAACTGTCAGGATCAACAGCCTCAGGTTGCCATTGGCTGTGATAGATCTGTCTTAGTTTGAAGACAGGTGTCTTCTAAGGAAGGTGGGAACCTCCCTTAGAACCTGCAACTGTGAAGCCCTTTCCCTCCGAATTATTATAACTTTGGAATCAAGGGCTTTCAGGCAAAGATACGGGGAAAGGAATAACAGGTTTTTTTAGTAGTGTCTATTGCAAGGCAAACAATCAACAACAACAGTAGCAATAACAAACAAACAAAAACCAGAAGATGCGGTGACAGAAGTCTCTGGGCTGCCAGGCGCATTTCCCGTTCGGTGCAGTTCCGGTCCCAGCCGGCAGGGGCACTGTCGGGCTCCCGGCCGGGCAGGGCGGGTGCGATGACTCCCGCGCAGCTGCAGGGGGTGCTGTGGCGCGGCCAGCTCTGTGGGTGCCGGTTATGGCGAGGGACTGAGAGGCCGGCGGGCGCTGCGGCGGGGCGGGCAGGGCAGTGGCAGGCATGCAGCAGACGTGGGGCAGGAGCTCAGAGCAGGGGCGGCAGAGATGAGATCACCTGGGCTTGCCAACAAAAGGTGACAGGGACTCCTCAGTCCACTCTGGCAGGGAAAAGTGCGGGGCGGCTGCGGCTGGCCCCGTCCTTAGAAGCTGCTGGCACAGCTGCGGTGATGTGCACCCCAGGAACGTACCCTTTTTCCCAAACGAAAAGCTCACTCACCAAGGAAAGGAAAAGCAGCACCGATCCGAGATCTTCTCGCAGCTGGCAATTGAGGAGATCCGCAGTTCCCCACTGCTGTCCTGTGCCATTCCGGTGGTCAAGAGTGTCTTATCAGGATCACCAATCTCTCCTCCCCTCCCCACGCCCAAGCCAGCTCTTTGTCTCTTACACAAAAAAGGTTAATAGTCCTTAAGTATCCAGCCATTAGTAACCTAGTGACAGGAATGGGGAAAATTCCACACCCCTCAACCTCCAACATATCTACAAGGAGCCCTTGGTACTGAAGGTTCCTTGTGGATGTGTATATGTTTTATTAGACATTAAATGTTTGATCAGATAGTAGAAAACTGAAACATAGCATCCAAAGGGATAGAAAAGAGACAGTGTGTGAATCTTTGTAGCCAAGAAGGAAAATCTCCTACGCTGGAATCAGTGCTAAAATGAGCCTGAGCTAAAGGAGACTTTTAGAACAGGATAAGTAGGATGAAGACAATAGAAGACATGAAAGATACCAGATCCATGTTCCACTGGAAGAAGAACTGGAGATCTCAGAAATAGAAGGCTATCTATAGAGGGCACAATCCATTTGTAAATTCAGCTTCTTTTTAATGATGTGTTTTATTTCAGTGTAAACAAACAATAGAATGCCTCAAGCTGTGCAGTTAAAATATTTTTCTGAGCGTTTACATGACAGAAGCTTCACATGTGTAACTGTTTTGAAAACATATTTACTGCTCTAAGGGCTTTTTGGAGTTGTACATTTCAATAGGGAGTGGGACCACAAGGGAGTTAAAACAATCATTGCTTGTGCACAGTCCAAATGAATTATTTCTAAAAGCATTCTCTGTTTCTACTGGCTCTAGAACCATGTACTCTGTCCTCAGTACAAAAATAGGAGTTTTGTTCATGTCATAACTTATAATATTGAGGAGCAAGGAGGCAGTTTTATAGCTTGGCAAAGTTTTATTTCAGGAGCTTATATGATGCAAACCATATTTTATGCATAAAGTTGGTCTTTTAGATTGCCGCATGTGTGTGGGTTCAAAATTAGTATGGCAGAATCTGTAAGATATTCTGGTAAACAACCCAACAGACAATACAAGAGAATGTAAAAAAGAATCTTATAAAAGAAAGGTGAGTTTAAATATCTTCCAGTACAGTCCAGCAAGCAGATTACTAAGTCACTGCATTGTGTTGCAATTCCTTTTGTTCATCTGTTCTGAACTGGTAATATAAGTTCGATTTTTTTTTTTTTTTTTTTTCAGCCCATCAAGTACTTTAAACTGGAGCTATTTCTAGAGACACATTTTTTCGAGTGTGTCGATTCCCTCAGGTTAGGTGCTATATATTGATTATAGTGCAAAAAATCTCAGTGTCTGCACTAACAATAACCTTTTAATCTGTTCACAGATTTATGGAGGACCTGAAGGATATGCTGGGGTTTTCTCCAAGCCAGTATTATTACTACATGTGGAAGTATGTTTCACCATTTGTATTGTTGTGTTTGCTGGTAGCTAGCGTTGTCCAAATGGGATTAAGTCCTCCTGGTTACAATGCTTGGATTGAAGATACGGTATGTACATAGTGTGTGTATATGTACGGTTTGTTTGTATGTATCATAGTAATCGTATCTGAAGCACTTGAGAAATACATTACAGACAAAAAAATTGCAGTTTTAAATTCAAAATCAGCGTAAATAACGACATGACTGCTTTTATCTCAAGTAACTTTGATGTAAAACTAACAGTTTTTTAATTTTAGAGTAGTTCTGCTGTAAAATATAACTGATTGACACAACCCTTTATGCCTTGGGTGACTTTTAGTTTGTTGAAGTATGACAAAGAAACTCTTAAAGCTGGAAGTCTTATTTTACTGCAGAAAACAGTCAGGTGATAACTGCATAAATCATTTCAGATATCACATCAGGTTTTTTGTGTGGAATTAAATATTGAGATTTAGCCATGACATAACTTTTTCCCTTTGGGAACACATATCACAATGAAGGTAGCAGATGTATTAAAACCTGTGTCTGATAAGACCTTGTCAGGGTGAGCAGCAAATTAGTTCTGAGCATTGGCTTCAAAAAGAGATTCAGTCAAGGTAACTCCTGAGAGTTCTGCTAGTTGTAGGCTCATGAGCCCTCAGCTATTTGTACAGGCTTTTTATGCAAAATGGATAGAGAATAAAATGTCAGAGAAATTAATCTCGGGAAAATTGTCCAAATTAGCAGTGGGTGAAATTGCAGCAAAGACAGGTAAATACAAGAGGTTAGCTTTATTACAGTTAGATGCCTGCCTCTATCCAGGCAACTACATGATTCTTAGGAAAATGCTCTTGTTACATTTGAATCCTGTCCTCAAAAAGTAGAAAGAGAAATACCTTAGAATACCAAATATGCCATTCCTTTCCACACAAAATTAGGTAAGCAGAGCCTGTTGGCCAGTGATGCATGGATGCTGTAGAGGTGTGGGGTGCAGTCAGTGCCCCAGTAAACACATTATAGTTTACATGAAGTTTATGCAAAGTGCAATAACTGAGATGGTCCCTGTCTAGACCAGCTATTAGCCTACAGGACAAGGGGTAATTTTCCAGGCATAGTTACAGATACCACTGCACCCTTGTCTGTTCTGGATATCCTTTAAATGGTCAGGGCACAACTACGGAGAAATGTAACAGAAAGCCTAAAGTGAACATTTTGATTACTGTGCTGCTAGGGTGCTCTGAACATCTCAGAAACTGTTCAGCAGTGTTTCAGTCCTGCTCACTGGCAGAAAGATAGCAATCCCACATCTCCATGGCTGTTCAAATTTGAGATATGTAGTGGTGCCCGCAACACTGGGGGTGCAGGGTAACAAAAAGGTATGTGTTTGAAAACTACAGACTCAGTGAGGACTGCAGGTTATTGTTATTTTTCTGGTAAAGATGTATTAATAGTTCTTCTATTGTGTTTCTCAGGCAACGGAGGAGTTCCACAGCTATCCAACATGGGGAATGATTGTCTGTATATCTTTGATGGTCTTGGCCATACTGCCAGTCCCAATAGTCTACATGGTGCGCCGTTGCAACCTCATTGATGACAGTTCTGGGAGTTTGGCATCTGTATCCTACAAAAGAGGTCGGATAATAAAAGAACCTGTTAATCTGGAGGGAGATAATACAAGTCTGATTCATGGCAAGAGTCCAAGTGAAGTGCCGTCTCCAAATTTTGGCAAAAACATCTATCGAAAACAGACTGGATCACCAACTCTGGACACTGCTCCAAATGGACGTTATGGTATTGGGTACCTAATGGCAGATATGCCTGACATGCCGGAGTCTGATTTGTAACTACAGAAAAAAAAAGTGCTGTTTTTTTCTCCTCTCACTGATCACGGCCCTCCTACGAGAAGTGGTCAGCTTCACTTACTAGGGTGCGATCTCAGGTGCTCCATAGCAACAGTCTTTAAAATGTCATGACTGTACGTACTGGTTGAGAAAACTCCCTTTGGATTAATACTCTGAGTTTTTATTTGCACTGAAGGAAACACATTCAAATTCAATGGCAACCTACATCTGCCAGCATAGCTAAGAATTTGATTTTTTGATTAATTTCTAAATTTAAAGCTTTCTATTTCTGAAGCCGAGGTCTCACTCAAATGATACTATATTTCTGAGGTGAAATCATTGAAAATCCTTTTTTTTCTGCTGGATTTCAGGTTAACTCCCAAGTATTAATGGTGAGCTCAGTAGCAGTTCACCAAACTTGTGTTTGTGTAAACACCTGTATATACGTTATGTAGATATGCTGTACTTATTTTATTAGCACTGATAATTACTTAGGCTATTAGCTGAGTAAGAAACAAACCTGCAAACTATTTTCTTATGTAATAGCTGTATAGAGCAATAGTATTAGAAAATCAAGGAGTAGACTTATAGGAAGGCGATCAAAGATTCCCTGTTCACTGGGGACTGCATAAACTGTGGCTGTATATTTTGTGTAAAATATTTGCTTTTTCAGTGTGAAAACAATGTTAGAGTGAGTCACTCCAAGAATCTTAAGGATTGTGCAGATTCTGCATTTTTTTCTATGCTGTGTGCCTAAAAAAGACCTTGATATTTATTGTGGTTACAAGATTACATATATATTATATTTATATAATATACTTGTAATGTAAATATGTATATTATTCTGTATGTAATCGTTTCAAAAGTTGAAGCAAGATGGCTTTTTTAATTAGTCTCCTTCAGTTTTGCTTCTGTTTTATGCAGATAATTTTTTTCAGTCAGTAATTGTTAAGAACTGTATGGCATTACATTTTAACCTACAAATAAAGAGATTGATAAGGTATTTCTCTGTGATATCCTAATATATTTATTATAACACAGCCTGCTTTTTCCTCATCTGGACCATCTGAAAGAATGACATTTACCAGATGAATAAAGATGCTAGAAAATCTTGAAAACAGAAATTTCTAAATCAGTCATCTTAATAAACTATTGGACAGGGGCATTTACTGTGAATACAGAAGCTGATGTAGCATGGTAAAATGGCAGGATACTCTGGAAGCTAGTACCTGATCTACTCCTTACCTTAAAGTGTTTTAAAGTTAGGCATAAATTCTGACTTTGCTACCTCTAATAAGCAAAGGGCAGAACCTACTCACATTGTCCTAGCATCAAAGAACCAGATGAATTCATTTGAGGTAAATGCAGCTCTGAAGCTCTGTGTGTCAAGAGTACAGTTTTGAGCATGGCTGTGTGGAAAAGCAATGTCAAATAAATGGAAAGGAGCAAAATCTTAAACCAAAGCACTTTAGCAACTTGATAAAATTCCTTATGGGTAACTTTCATCACAGGAGAATAATCCCAGATAATTTTCCACTTCTAACCTGAGAGCTTTTGAAATAATTTCCTATCATCTGAAAGTTGAACTAGGAGCATTAGTTGAAAAAAAGCTATATTTAATTATCAGGTTTATTTTACATGTGATAGAAATTGTGCACTTGAAAAGCCTTTAAGTAGTTCTCAAAAATGCACGTATTGGAACATACGGGGTAGAGCTGGCGTAATTGAAGCAGGTTGCTCTTTTATAACTGATGAATTGGCAATATAGTATGTATGTAATGGATCACCGTTAGAGACAGAGAGCAAGGATGTCCAAAATATTACTGCTGTGGCAGAGCAGCAGCAAATTTCCACCATCATACCACATCAGGCTTCTCACGTGACTGTTTGGAGTAGTTGCCATGCATCCCTCTGTGCCCAGCCCACAGAGTGCAGAATTCTGTTCTTACAGACAAAGTTCCCTGTGCTGACCCATGTTTTTACTTATATAGACCCTAGTTTTCAATGTGAAGTCATGGTCAAATGTTTGCTGCTATAGAAGAGCTCTTAAAATGAATGTGAGCAAGATCTTACTATGAAAGTGCAATAGCTACTTCTGTTTAATGCATCACAAAGGGAACTCATGCTACTTTAGCAGACTGCTGAATAATATTCTGCTGGAGAATATATGTCTGCCCTTTTGCTCTTGAACACTTCTAATGGATATTATGATTTTCCACTCATTTAAACCACTACTTCTCAATTGGTTGCTTCCTATTAACTCCAGTTAGCACATCTCACCTTCATGAAATGTTTCAGGCTTGAGAATGTCCAGAATGTGTGTCCTGTCTACTGTCCAATGTTTGATTCATAATTTGATAATAACTATGATTGAACACCCTCCAGTACAGAAGTTTTTTAGCCTGGTTTAGTATGATAGTCTTAAAAAGGCACAGTCTATCCAGCCTAAAGAAGCAGGACTGGTAAAAGAAAAATAGCTAGATGTGAAGGTTTAAAAAACCTAAAAATAATTACTGTAAAGTGCAACATCCAGGTTCTTACATATTAATGAAAGAACTGTTGAAGCAAAGTAAGAAATTGTATATACATTTGCTGTTAAAGCCAAACGAATTTACACTGCTTTGGTACTTCAAATTTGGGAGCAAAGTAGTAACAGAAGCAGGCAGAAGAGAGAGGTTTCATATTTGTGTACTTAAAAGCCAGAATATCTGTGTGTCATGTCAGTCAGAGTTACAATTAATTGATGGGGGGGAGTGGTTTAAGGAAAAGATCAATGCAAAAGTCAGTCATGCTTAAAGAAAATCCTAATTGTTTTACACAATCAGAAATAGCCTAAAAACAAAATCATCCATGCAGAAGGTAGAAATTGATTTCCAATATAATTATTGCAGAAGGCCTAAGGTTTCTCTAATCAATAGTCTTGTGGTGATCTGATTTTGCTTCAGAAATATAAAAGAAGCAGTCACCATCAGTATGGCACAAATCAAGGCCGCACCATTACCTTCATACTCTTCACTGGAGGTTCTCAAATTCAGTGAAGTACAGGATAGACATACAGTCTTGACACCTGTTTTTAGTCTTTTTTGATGGATTGAAATTTTAGTGAGACCTTACAGAGTATCATGCAGTGAATAAAAGGAAGAAAATGGGGGAAAAAAAATAAATATGTAAGCATGAAAAAGGGCGAAAAAAGTTGATCATAACCCTATTCTCAGGAAGAAGCAGATACAGGTTTGTTGATGAATCCTCATGCTGCTGGTCTTGTTAAACTAGGGAGGAATCAGTTGTGATTGTGATAGCAGTAACAGAGGAAAAAAAGGATGTGTTTGCAAAAGAATTTTAGATACTCTGAAAATACTTTATTCATCACCGTGGAAGACTAAAATGCCCTGGTTAGCTGAAATGCAGAGTTCAAAAAAAAGGCTTTCTCTTCTACCACAACTTTGAGAAATTAGCAGAAATATAGTTATGTGAATTTAAGAAAAAGGTGTAGGAAATTTAATATAAACATCTAAATGCCTAGTTAGATTCTGTGGTTTGAGTAAAAAGGAGGAAGTCTAAATACAAGCTGCAATTTATGTGCCTTGCCACTGGATGGTGCTCGTATTTCATGTCTTGGTTCAGGAGATTTGAAAAGGGCAGAATAATGTATTTTTATTCTCTGTCAAGACAAGACTCTTCAGAATGATCATCGTCTTGCTAAAGCTCAGAATTTTACTAATCTGTACCTTCAGCAGCTTTCATATATGTTTGGGTTTTTATTTTCAAAACCTCCAGATCTTTACTGTTATCGAAGGCAAAAACAAGGTGACGGTATCTCATTGCCAAGTAGTAGACTTTTGGGCCTTGAGAGCAGGCAATAGGTTCTTGAGTCAATATTTTTAAATCAGTCATTTCTAACATGCTTTTTAAAATAAAAATATTTAAAATGTCCTATTATTTACTATTTTTATTTCTTAAACTAGCAAATAAATTATTTGACAAATTAGTGAAATAAGTGAATCCCTGACTGTAATATTACTACTAACACTAATAATTATATTAAAAACTTCAATGCTTCTCTCTGCCATCATCAGGAAATGCTTAAAGTTGCCAGGAGGTAGATGAAAGGTGTTGGGACAGGTAGCAAGGAACAGTGAGAAGGGGCAGCAGCTGAAGGAGTGACTTTAGCCTGCAACACTGCTTCTGATGGAAGCAACTACTGGGATATCTGGTGCTGTTTTAAAAATACTACAGCCAGAAAACATACTTTGGGAATCTGTTTAACCCTTTTGGTAAGGTAATTTCTCACTAGCTGTGACAGAACCACCATATCTTCCATTTATACTGTATTCATCATTACTGACTACTAAATGAGTGAAAAATATTAGCCAGGACACTCTTGTCTGAAATCAGTGTCAAAAATGTCTTTGTTGATTTTTTCCCAATGAAATACACAGAATGGCAATAAGTGCTCCCATGGCATAGTCTTCAAATTAGGGTGTTAAGATAAAGAATATATACAGTAAAAAAACAGATGTAGACATTCTCCCTTTTTTATCAAGTCCTATGTCATCTTCTGGTTTTGTGATGTCCTCTGAATCTTTCATGTCCAACACAAACTCAACAGGTGGAAAATGAAGAATGTGTTTTCCAACACTAGAAGTTCAAAGATAGGAGATACTCTTTTAACTGAAAAGTTGAACTGATTTGTGAAAAGAAGAATGTTGTGAAAAGGCAAAAGAAATATCTTTCAAAGCAAGTCTAGTTGATTTTCAGATTTTTGATTCAAGCAAAAAGGAAACACATGCAAAGAAAGAGTCAGGTGTGCAATCCTGCAAATAAAGAATTAAGAAACATGTCAAAAGATTGATGAAAGGGGGTGGAACTGAAATGGAACACATTAAAAGAAGAAGGAAAAAGATACTGAGGAAATAAGACTCATTCAATAAATGACAAAGTATAAATTGAACAGGTAGTAGGTGATCAGAAAGATAAAGGGGTACGGCGAATAAAAAAAGGACTTCAGAAGGAAAACAGATTTTGATGGCTGTGTGACGTATGGTGTAATCAAGCCTTTAGAAGCAATAGTCTGCAGTAAGATATAGCTGTTAAACAGAGGTATGAATCAATGGTAGTTGATGTTTTGTTAGCGTAGGAGGAGAAGGAGAGGAGGAATAATTCAGGACAGGAGGATGCTGGGCTGTGGAGAAAAACTTGAGCTGTGCCAGAATTAATTTCCCTTCAAGTACTCAAGTGTCTCTGACATACTGAAGAGCTTGATTATTTTTCATAATGCACTTCGAGATGTTCTGGGGAAAGATGTTAAGGATATACAGCCTTCCAAAATGATTTCATTTTAACTGCCTGATTTGAAGACAAAACTATCAGGGTAAAATGGCAGTGAAATTTTGCCATGTATTTAAGGAGAAAAATAGTTACTTAAAAGCCCAGAAAACTCACTGTATGAGACTATGAGGTGAAGAAAAATGAGTTTGTGAGTAAAAGCTCTGAGTTGGTGACCACTGTGTTACTGTAATCTAACATTTTAGTGAATCTCTTGGGCATTTGCCTAGCATCAAGGATATGAATGGTTCCAACCATTATTCACAGACTTGAAAATAGTCAAAATCTCAAAGCACCTAAATGATATGCATTTTACTGCCTGGTCCCCAGAATGGAAACCAGATACCCAAACTCCCATATGCAATGCACATGGATAGTGAAGTGTTCCAAAATTATATGCCCATAAAAGGACAACATTTGGTGTGAGACTTAGGTGTGACAGAACCCCTTGTTATCAAAAAAAGGAGGAGCTGAGACACTCTGGAGAAACTGCCAAATAGACAAGTGAGACATCAATATCTGTGTGTTTCTACACGGATGAAATATTCAGCTCTGTTCAAGTATAAAGTATTTTGAATAAAACTGTGTTTATTACATGGATTATATTTACATGGATATCCATATAACTACATAGATATTGTATTTAATAAAGATATCATGAATGTTCTGCTTTCCCATAGGCAACAAAACCAGACAAACTGCTTACCTGACACAAAAAAAACATAGAGCGGCTTTCCAAAATGTTGCAAACAGAATATGTACACATTCCCTGTACCTGTATGTATACATAAACATTTATCTAGCTGCAATTCACCTTTTTGAGAGATGAGCAAAAAGGAGATGGAATACTTGACACTTAAAGGTCTGCTTAACTCCTCAGAATGGTTTCTTTTCAAATTAATATTGCTCCATAAAGAATTTTCAAAATTTTCAAAATTTCAAATGGCGGAAAGTAAGATCACTGGATAGAAAAGGAGGTTTGGAATTAGATGAATAAGAGGGTTCTTTAGACATGTTTTGAAATTCATAAGAA
The DNA here is from genome assembly GCA_013400915.1 of Pardalotus punctatus. Taxonomy (NCBI): domain Eukaryota; kingdom Metazoa; phylum Chordata; class Aves; order Passeriformes; family Pardalotidae; genus Pardalotus; species Pardalotus punctatus. Next base: position 281,068 of record VZTX01029156.1, on the reverse strand, counting down.
ACTCTAAATTTTTCCCCAAACCTCAGATCCTTTAGGCTCAACTTAACAAGGCCTCCATAGACCTCGTAGATGTTGCAATACAAGGTCAGCCTCTCATACATCTTAATTCACACATTGTTATAAGTTTCCTTTTGATTTTAATTCCTCTCTGCTGCCCCAGAATTTCTCAGATGGTTCCCATTTTCACCACAAGCTGCACAAACAGCTGTGCTGGCACAATGGATGTGGTGGTGTGGAGACAGGAAGGAAGGGCTGAGAGCAGAAATTGCTTAAACCTGCTCTGCCACCAAAGAAAGAAACATGGAATTTTGCTTTCAGCTTTGGAAATATTCAGTACTCTCTATGAAAATTACATTATGAACAAATAAACAATTGCAAAAGTATCCGGTCTCTTAAGGGTTTTACATAATTTACAGTTGTCAGGTCTCAGAAAATTAGACAACGCATGGAATACAGACATATGGCCATACAGCCAAATAAAAAAAACACTGGTGGCAATAAATCGTGACTTTATAACAATCATTAAAAACTAACAGAACAAACTGAATTGGAATTCTTAAGCTTCTTTGCACAGCCTTTTTCTTCTCTTTTTCAGGGTTTATGTTATATGTCCTTCCATATCTGTCTTTTACCCCTTACAGAATTAGCAATATTCAGAATGCAATAATTTGTTGAAGTATCTGGAGTTTGCAGAAGCAGCCTAACAGCATTAATCACACACACTGTTAAAAATCACTCTTGCATTATCTACATTTGTTTTCTTAATTGTGTTTGCAGTTTGAATGCAGAGAAGCCGAATCTATACTGCTGTGCTGGACAGAAAACCCTTGTGCCAGTTCTGCACAGGTCAGAAGAAGTCTGGTGCAGATCACACTGGCTGTGTACACATCCTGCATCTCTTTGTATTGTCAGTGTAAAGGACACAGGGATCTAATTCCTATTCTCTGCAACACCTCAAACCATTCTTAGCTGAAGCATCTGTTGCAGGATGTGCTGAACAAGCAGCTGAACAAATCTAGCAATTCGGTGAAGAGGAGGAGGAGATTTTTTCAATCTTCCTTCTCTCTCTCCTGTCTGCTTTCATATTCATCAGAACTTCATGGACAGATCCATTTCATTAGCCCAGCAAACTGCTTCACCTTTTATTCCATTTTTTTTTTTTACCTAAGTTGTGACTCAAACTGATTCACCAGAGGACAAAATGAGTGCAAGCATAGACGCAGGAGGGAGGAGGTGCTGTACAATCAGGAAAGGAATAGACTGTTGGAGTGGGATAAGGGGTGGACTTCTCTCTTTTAGTAGTAATGAAATTATTATATCTCGTCAATCACGTAGCATTAGACCAAGACAGAGATATATGACTGGATAATCTAAATCTTGGCCTAGAAGGAACAATTCTCAAATCCCCTATATCATTAAAAATCCTGTCTTATGTGTACATGAATTTTCACAATATGTATTGAATTCATAATGCACATTCTTATTAAAACACCTAAATAATCTCTGGAAAAAATGGTGCAGGAAATGTTAGTGCCATATCCTGTCTTCAAAGTGAATATAATTATTTGACACTCTTTTACTTTTTAACTCTGCTTGCTTACTGCTTCTGACCTGACTCAGGAAGTTTCCCTGTCTTGAAGTGTGATTGAGTGTGCTGTTGACCTTTCATCATCACAGTCATAATACAGAATAGCTAGCTTTATTTAACAGTATATCATTACTTAGCTATGGGAAACCATTTCTTTAAAGTCTGCAAATGTGTCCAAAGACAGATCTGAGATTTGACTCCTTACACATTTACAGACATACATGAAGTTTTGAGTGTTGCCCAGGCAAAACACTTCAGAAATTCAGCATGTGGTGTAACAGATTTTAAGGCTGTGCCTAGAAATGAAGAAAATTGGGTTTTGCTTCAGGCACATACTGACAGACAGTAGTACAGATAAACATACTCAGTGGGAGATGCCTGCTGTTCCCTCAAGACAGTGTTTTACTGAAAAGGTCAAATGAGTACTCATCTTTAGTGAGATATAGATGTAATTCTTCAGTGCAAATAGAACAAGAACCAAGACTCAGAGATTTTGAACAGTCTTAAAATTGGACAGAAGCAACCTGTGGGGTAGCATCACACTTATCCCAGTCTGCATCTCCCTAACCACAGAAGGTTTATGATAATTGTTAAAATGGGGAGAAAAATGCAACAGCAACAAAATAAGACACTAAGTGGGATGCTCAGTTATATTTCTCTTCACTTTCCTTTCTTAAAAGACAAAATACGCAAGTAAACCCCTCCAAAACGGAGAAAATAATGCCTCTCCATCTTGTTTTTTATTTATACGATGCTAAGGAGTTGAATCAGGTGGTGCATCATAAAACAAATGGATGAACCCCTCATTTTTTTGTCTTCATGTTTTAAGGGAAAAATATGATATTTCATGCTCTGTATGAGGAAAGTCTTGAATGTAGGACAGAAGATTTAAGCTTTAAACTTCTGTTTACTTTAATGGGTGTCATACAGCCTAACCTTTTGAAGACACATCCTTATGCAACCATTAAGAATGAAGATTTTGATTTTTGAATCTTTCATGTACTACACATCCTGACTCACATGTCACATAACTCTGCCAAACTGTGCAGTGTGTGCCAGTATCCTTTTCATTTTCAGTGCTCTGGCTCCTAATTCACATTGACAGTCTAGCCTTGAACTAATATACCTGCATCCTCACCAGTACTGGAAAAAATTCATCTGTGCTGGCAAGTGCTTCCTTTCCACATGAAGGAGACAGTTCAACTCATTGATAGGTGCTATGAAAAATACTTATTTGAGTTGTAAAAAAATCCTTTTCTAAGACAAATCTTTCACACAAAGCAAGAGTATGCATGTAGATGGTTGTAAACGGGATGTTTCCCCACCTTTAACTTTTCATCTCTTTATTTTCATTAAAAGAAAAAAAGGAAAAAAAAAAAAGGAAAAAAATAATAAATTGAGAATTGATTCCAGTGAGGTAGGCTTGTTACCAAAGCTGTGAGATTGTCATCTTTGTAATAAGTAGGCAGGACACTGTCAGCAATTGGGAATGGGTTGGGTTGTTATTGCTGCTGAAAACAACAGGCAGTGCAAAAGGTGTGCACAATCTACACAGGGCTTCCCTCTTTGCCGGTGTTATGATAACACTGACTGCCCAACCTATAAGAATGCAAGAATAATTTAGACCATTTTAACCCTTTCCCAGAACTGTGAGACAAATTGTGTATGCTTTCTATTTTCTTTCTTATTTTTCAGTTTAAACCTGTACTTGGACAAAGCTTCCATGAAATAGGATGTTTGATCTCCATTGTTCAGGGAAGAAAAAGACTAGAAAGGCCACAAATGAAATTTGTGGCACATTTAGAAAGATCAGATCACGGTCATTGAAAAGGAGAGAAAGAAACTGACACTTTCCTTATGAAGATGAAGAAAGAAATGTGTCTTACTTTCAAATGTATTTTGTGGGATCAGGAGGCACTGGATACTGATACAATTTCACATGCCTAGTGCAGAGTTGAATAGCCCTATAACCCTTGGGAAATGTGTTTATCATAGGTTGTCTTTTTTATAGCTTTTTTTAACTAATGGAAGGAGTAGGCAGTTCCCTAGTTTAATTGAGGGGTTTAGCTATCTTTTCTTCCATTACTATTTTTTAAGGTGGGAAAAAAAATTAACTGGGGATTTTTGCTTTAAAAGTAGAAAATTCAAATGCATTTTGACAGTTCCTGGTGATGTGCAGTTATATATAGCACACGAGCGTGCTTTGGGAGAATGAGATTTTGTGGCAGCAGGTGCTGTATGGACAAGGCACATGTGGAGCTGTGACACAAGGGTGCACAGATGTCCAAACAGCTGAGCACCAGGAATGTCAGGACAGGTACACAACGTGAGCTTGAAGCCTGTTCTGCATATACATCAAGTATCGACAAATGATAACTCTAAATATCTCACAGGAGAGAATTTCTTGAAGTCTGAGTACAGAGTTATGCATCAGGGAATACCAGTTTTAAACCTAACTTTGACAGAGATTTCATTTAATTCACATCTCTTCTACCTGTCATTTTCTGCATGAAGTCTGAATATCGTGCCACCCTTATCTTAATATTCCCATAACGATAAATTTTTCACTGTTGCATTGAAGACAGTCAAAATAGGATAGTGAATATTCTTTTTCTAGTTAATAAAATTTTTCTGGTTTTATATTGAGTTTCTTATAAAGAAGTTGTAAGGAATTCTAGCTGAACGTAAGTGAAGGAAAGTTATATTGGATTAGCAGTGATAAAGTCCTAGGTCTCTTGCAGTCAATATTAGACCCAGGCAGCTCCACCAGCAGTGGACAATACCTTGACTTTTCCTTTCCACCAAAACCAAACACCACCACCTAACTTAGCCAAAGCACAGATTTTTCATAGCCTGGGAACTCAGGTACTACTCAGGTTGCTTGTATCTTAAGCCACATATGCTGGGGCCACTTGGAGACATAAATATACACACTTGCTCTCTCTGAAGAAAGCTGGCTTTGCACTTTTATAGTTGGGTTCATAAGTAATTTCACTTTCTTTCTTATTTAGACTGTGGCTGGACAGGACAGAAATCATCTTTGTAAAGGCAAGAGGCATTGATCTACTGATTCAGTTTTGTACCAGTATATCACTACACTGGGAGTGAAATAGTACAACCATTCTGATCACTGTAATAACAACAATAATGATGTGATCTGCAGAATAATAAAATAACGTTGCTCCCTAAGCAGAATGAGATTCAGGTAAATTTTAAATTTTCAGTCAAAAAATTGCTCACAAATTCAAAACAAAATAGTAAAACACATCTGAGATTAAGAGGTTTATGAACAAATGTAGATTTTAATTCCTTGTGAGTCCTTCATTGTACTCTGTTAAAGTGCTTTCAGTCAAAATATTTGCTGATTAGAGCAGGGATTCTAATCTCTGCAATGCATCTGGGGAAACACTGCATATCTCCTGTGAAACAGCTTAATGAAGACAAAAAAATGGATTGGTACAGGGATAGATAGATTGGTCAATCCTCATGAAAACTGTTCTTCTCAATGACAGAAATGCCTGAGAGTTTTCTGTGACACTCTATTATGTTTCCTCCATTGTGGCAGGATAAAGCACTATATCCTGGGCAGAGTGTTGACCCATTTCATTTTCAAGTGTAGTCAAAAGTGTGCATCCAGCCCATTCAATGCAGTGTTCTGCATAATATTTCAGCTTTATGGATACAACCTTGAGGTAATCAATTATGAAGTGGGTTAGACAGCGTGATGCATAATGCTACCCCTGCACAGAACGGAATTTGAAAAAGCATCCAGCAGGAACATGAGCTGCAGCTCTTTTCAAGAAGTTCAACACTGTAATTTTGTACTATTTCAGCCACACCACAGAGAGGGGATGTTGCAGGCAATGTTGCTTTCACTCAGAGAACTGCAGGAAAAAAAGAATGGTTTATGTGCAGGTTTCAAGGAGGGTTCCAGATTTTGTAATCATTTTGTGAAGTTGACAAGCCAAAGTTAATAGTTGCTTGGAAATTCTTTGTGGGAGAAAGATGCTTATTTTGTACTGAAATTTTCTTGAAAATATCACGTTTTCCCCAATTATTTCTGGTTTTAAAAAAATTGAAAATCAAAGAAATAGGCTGAGAACAGCACATGCTGAAACCTTCTATTAACGCCTGATTTTATTTGTAATGGGAGGATATATTTAGCTTTTTTAGAAAAACTCTACCATGTGTAGACTGGTACAAGCAACTTCGGTGGCTTTTGCATTAAGTGAAATACCTCTGTATCTAGTGTACGTGGCAGCTCTTCCTAGAAATCCAGGCCATATGGGACCTGGATTTGTTATTAGGACTATTGTGTAATGGGGATCTGTGAGTACTCAGCTCACAAAATCAAAGCAGTTGTTTTCTCCACAGTGTTGTGGCTAATAGTCACATTTAGATGCTGGCAGGTTATACAGTCATAAAAATGAGGCTATTTTTGGCAGCAGGGATGTTCTGATGCTCATGGGAATGAGGTGTTTTGTTGATAGTTTTCTTCAACCCACTACAGAATAGTGGTGATGAATAGGTCATCCACTAGGAGACACTTGCCGGAACTGTGGATTTCATGAGGCTAAATTTCATTTCAAAGAATGTTTTCACTGTCCTCATAAAATGTGTTTGTTCTTCAGCATGGATTCATTCTAACTGATAGGCTTGGACTTCAAATAGAAGTATCAGTGTATTAGTAATATCCCTGCAGATAACTTGTCAAGTGACCACCTACACAAATTAAGAGGAGTCAAAAGTCATGGCTCAGATCCATTGTGAACCACAGAACATATTGTAGGTTGTCATTTCTGCTGCCTGTGCATTTTCATAGTTTCTTTGAATCAGACTTCTGAGCTTTGGAAACATACAGCTCATGGACACAAAAAGACACAGTGCAGGGTAGCCATGTAGCTGCTGAAAATGTACAGTACTGCCAGCCAAATAATCAGAAAAAAATTACATGTGGTGCTGTTATGTTTCATTCTGTCTAGTAACAAGAGACTACAGAAAACCCTCAAAATGCAGAAAAAGCCAGTTATCTACAGATCTTCAATTTCTCCATATACAGAAAATAAATTTAATTTTAAAATATGAAGGGAGACATATTTCTAAAGCTAAAAAACACCCCTGCCTTGAGAATTTTGCACCTATTTGTTTCAATCCACAAGTATAAGCCAGGAAGAAATTTCATTATCTCTGCTACTGAAAAGAAATGCACACTTACCAGCTAGTCATATTTTACTATGAGCAAAGCTCAATTTTCCTAAATCAGCTGTGTGATCTGTTTTACAACTTTTCTATGGAAATAGTTTTTGTGGATGGAGATGAATTATTTGATATAAAAATTGGCTGTTCTTGTACTTGGAAAATGCTCTTTATCCTCATTGTAAAACAGGAACCAAATAATAGACAAGTTGAAGCACACCAATTGAATGCATCATATTTTCATAAAACCACACAATGAGAACCCTGGTGTATATTTTAAAATTTCACAAGTAGTGATATACTTTCCTCCAGTGGCTCACACATAGTCAACACCCAGCAATCTGGGTAATCACATGTATAAGAGATTTCTAATTTTTTTGAATGGTTAATGATAGTGGAAATCACCTGATATATAATATGAATACTAAAAGATTTCATGATGTAAGATTATGCTTTGAGAATGTGCTTTACAGGGTAAAGCATTGTCTAGAAGCAGAATATAATATTGGAATGTGTCAGTGGCTGCCAGTCCACCTATTGCACAAGTAAAACATCAATTCTACTTGTATGAAGTAATTCCTATATTCTGAGGCATGCAGGGATAGGGATTAACTAACCATGCCAGGTTAGTTAGTTAGTGAGTTAGAGAACTGGTGGACCCCACAAGAAGACAAAGAGTCAAAGGATACTTATCATAAAATTATTCCAAACTCTGCCTGTATTTGAGTCTACATGGCTGTGGTTTAACACAATGCCTTCTCCCTGATGTCAAGGAGAAAATGAAAAAAAGGTTAAGTTTGCTGTACCCATGCATCTTAGTTTAGACATCCTGATCAGTATCCAGCTCTGCCTCTTCTTAAGACACTATCCAAAATCCATTTAGCAAAGACTCTAAGAACATTTGAGCTGTCGTCCTCAGTTCTGAGAAAGTACTACTCCAGGAAAACTCTGTTCCAGTGTGGAGGTGAAAAATGAGCCTCCTGTGAATGCCATCCAGAAAAGGAGAGAAGACAGCTGGTTAGACCAGGTAGGCTGCTAATGCCAGGGGAAAGAATCAAACCAGAACGGAAAATGGACTTCATACCAAATAACTTGCCCTATACATTACTCCCAAATCTGAACAGCCCTCTTATAAACTCAGAAAAACCCTAATTTTTATTTGTCAGACAAGGAAGTACAGGAGGTCAAACTTCAAATATTGCTTTTCCAGGAGACACCCTGTCCTTAAAAGAAAAGGGAACCATATTGGTCAACTTGGTTGGCCCTCTGACAGACTAGGGGTGTGCAGCTCTTGTGTGCACAGGTGCTGTGTGAAAAGTTTGGCCTTCCTTTGGCAGTTTTCCTTGCTATTCCTACTGTGTAAAAGAAATATTGCAGGGATGTAAAACAAAGCTGTTGGCAAGAGAGCCTGCATGTAAATTGAAGCATAGCAAGAACCACATGGTAAAATATAGAGCAATGGCAAATCAATCATTAATCACTCTTATTTTCTGGAGAGAAACATTATTGTCAATATAATAAAAGCATATGGTTACCCTGGTAGATTACACAGACTGGAAAGCAAAAAAATAATTTGCACAGTGTCAGCCATAACAGTGTATTACAGTTATTTGTTTAACTGTAACTTTGCTCCAGGTTTAATGGTAGGTACCTTATCTTTGCGGGTTTCTCCTTCTGCTATCAGTAACTGCGTAAAAGTCAGCTTCTTGTCGAAAAGTTCAGAGAACAATGCTACACTAGTTGTTCCAAGCTGGATACATTTATGAGCAATTTCTTCTTATTATCCAAGCATTCTGTAAACACCTCCAAAAATCAGTGAAATTTTCACCTGAATGGAGGTACATGGCTATAGACATAACAAATGATCTGCAATTATACATGCAATATGATTTGTGATGAACATCCGGCTTCATCCTATCCTAGAGCTGTTTCTCCAGAAAATATCACTTGAGTTATGAAAGCTGAAAATATCAAATATCAGGATGTGATGAAATTCTAGTGGTCCTACTTTTAAACCAAGTTTGTGTAGGGCTAAATATACAGAGTTATGAACATCCTGCACTGTTTTCTTTGCTCTCCTTGTCATTTGTACCCATTGACTAAACTGTTACTATTCAGACATGAAATGTACATTATTAAATGCATCTATAATAAAAAAGAAACTCTATCCTATAGACCTGTTGATTTTCTCCAAAATCTTTCCAGTTTGTCTTACAAGATGAAACCCAGAGTAAGATACATTAAAAGGAAGTCGCTTGTCATGCATTGATTCCACACATTTTTTTGGATGCAGACCTTTGTGTTTATAAAACAAGTCTGTATTTGCCTTTTTCCGCTCTACAAGAACCTCACTAAATTTGCTCCTAACATTCCTTGCTGTTCTTGGCAATTGCCTTTCCAGCCTATCACTCACATTTAATATCCTTCTTAAAAAGTAACACAGATTTCAGCTGCACAAAGAACCGTTGTAGTTTGACCTGCTTGTAGAAGACGTAGACTCTATGCCAGTAAGTGATGTATCGACTCTGCAACTTCTGAGCTAGTGACTTTTTAGAAAAATGATCTAGCCTTTATTTAAAGACTGCAGATGATATAAAATTCGATGTTTCACTAGAAAAACTATTTCAATGGCTAGCTACTCTGTGTTAAAAATTTATTCCTCAATATTTGTCTGAATTTTTCTTATATAAGCCTCCAGCCACTGCATACTGTGACATTTCTGCCTGTTAAAGATGGCTATACTTTAAGAAATTTATTCCACACTTACCTTTATCTTTATTCCATACTTACAGAAAGTAATGCAATTGCCTTATTTTTCTCTTGAATAAACACCAGCTGTGGACATCATCATCAAAAAATGATTTCAGAAACGGCATGCAGAGAAAGGCAGTAGGAAATCACAGTATCTACACTTGCACCTTCCAGTTCTTATGCTGTGGTTACACATAAGAAATTCACCATGACGTTCCCAAAAGGTGCACTTACCAGAAGGTAATTTCAACCAACTGTCCTTCAGCTGGTTGTCTCAGTACCTTTTTCTTGTCATTGCTTTTTAAAAATTGCCCTCCACTTTGTGTAGGTTATTGAATTTATTTTTAACTGTACAAACTTTGCACAGAACATGGATATCGGTAAGAAACTACTCTTTCATTGTTCCATATTGCAGTGGGTTGACCTTGGCTGGCTGTCAGGTGCCCACCCAGCCACTTTTTCTCTTCTGCTCCTCAGCAGGACAAGGGAACAATATAAGATGAAAAGCTCATGTGTTGAGTGAGGGAGATCTCTCACCAATTACTGTCACAAGCAAAAGAGATAAAAATTGAGGAAGAATAATTTAGTTTGTTTCCAATTAAAAACAGCATGGGATTATGAGAAACAAAACCGAAACTAAACACACCTTCTCACCACTTCCACTCCTTCCCAGGCTCAAATTCTCCTGACTTCTCTATTTCTGCCCCTCAACCCCTGTGTGGGGCAGGGGGCTGGGGAATGGGGTTGCAGTCACTTCATAATGCTTCAGGTCTGCTTCTCCTTCCCTTCCTTCTCCATTGTGGGGTCCCTCCCATGGGATACAATCCTTCACGAACTTCTTCAACACAGTTCTTTCCCATGGGTTGCAGCTCTTCCAGAGCTGCTCCAGTGTGGGTCCCCCACAGGCTGCAGCTTCCTTCAAGTTACCATCTATTTTGCCTGCACTGGGTCATCTGCCCCCCAGACATCCCCCCCTCACCGCTGTGAAACACTTATTTGAAAATTATCATTAAAATATACATTCATCACAGAGTCTACACAAACTTCACATACATTGACAAATAGAATTGTCCACCAAAGTGGAACTGATATCATGATTGCACTGACACCGGTGGACAACACATGAGCACCACACCTTTTGTCCCTACAACACATTACAACTACAAAACATTCCTCACAAATATACTGCTTTCTGGTAAATTTCAGATCAAGATTTTCCCATTGCCTCTCTTGGTTACTGTCCTTTTCTCAAATTCCTCCAGAGCCCACCTGTGGACCCAGAAAAGACTCCAGTGAGTTAAGCTGCTCTGATCTCACAGCAGCCACCCCAGCAGCTCCCCTGCTGCCAAACCCTGCCACGTAAATTGAATACAAATACTGTTTCTATTTTTGTGTCATCTACAAATTTAATGGATAACAATTTCATTCTCAGTAAACATACTAAAAATCATTAACATATTAACTAGATTTCTTTGTATACTTTATTCTCATTCTTTAACTGTCCTCAGCTTAATGACAAATGCACATTGTATTTGTATCTGCTCATGTTCCCTAGATAACTAATAACTGTATTTAAAACTTCGAAATCACACATCTGTTTTGTGACAAGAAGCAGCTAATCATCTTTCTGGAACTTCAGTACCTTTTGTCATAAAACTTTGATGGTGTTTCTTCAGACAGTTTTTCATACAACATAATAGCATTTGATACAGATGATTTAACTTACTGTGAATAACAAAACACAATATTGAAATTTATGCTAAAGTGTAGGGATGTATTCTTACTGGGAGACTCATTAATTATTTGAAACTGCAAATATCCTCTCTGGTTCAGCTAGAACAGACAAAAGAGCAAAGAATGTTTTTTTCCTTTTTTTTCTTTCCCCTCCCTTCCTCAGGAAAAGTTCATTTTCAGAAACTGTGCTTGAGGCAGAGCAGGTTGCATAATGTTCATAGTAAGCACTCCCTTCCGTTTCCAAAGAAGGGTCTTCCTTAGCAACACAGAATTGTATGAATTGGTCAAAACCCAGCAGCACTGGCACTGTTGAAATAATAGGAGCATGGCAAAAAGAAACCAAGAAAAAGTTTAATGATTCTGACATACAAGCTCATATCTTATGGAATATATTTTGTAGGATTTTGTCCAGGAATCTGCAGCAGTATAGCCTTTGGCTACACTAACAGTGTCCATCCTTCCTTTCTCTCATTTTAAGAATTATCTTCCCTTAACCTGTTACTGTGTCAATGCTCCCATTGCTGTGACAAGCCTATGACCCCATATGTCAGGCTGTGAATCATGAAGGATTTGCAATAGCAGTGTAGGGTGTCCTTGACATTTATCTTTTTCAATGAAATGAGACAGTACCATTTTTCTTCACCATGAGTCCTTGTGCCAGCTGACCTGCAGAGAATAGGAAAGAAGTACGAAAGCATCAGCCAAATCATCAGGCAACGTTCACTTCTCTAATTCTGCTGCTCAATGTTAGCCTTGAAATGCTATCATACATTTAAGGATACAATCATAAAGAACAGTTTCATTTCCATTTTGTTCGTGTGGAATTAGAAAATATTTCTTTAGTATGAAGAGTAGATTTTCTCTGTTCCATGTTGGATTAGGGAATCTTTCCTATTTAAGGATATCTTTTCAAATAGCTTATTGTTCCATACATTTCAGAGTTTTCAAAGGAATCACTGTTATTGCCATCAAGCACAAGTTTTAAAAGCAACTTTAAAACCATTGGGGTTTCTTCTATAATCATAACCAAAGGTAATACTTTGAAATAAAATACTCTATTCAAAAAAGAGAATGGTACATTATTATTCCAATTGTAGGAAATATAATATTCATTAATAAGATTTTATGTCTTGAAAGTCTCTTTCTCACATGCATACTTACTGTAAATGTGGATCAAAATAACTTCATGCTATATTCTTAAAGGTTTTTTTAAGAAAATGAAGGTGACATGGTATTTTAATTTCAGAAGTGTTGATTTTCCTTAGTTCTGATCCATATACTATAACTCAAATGTTACACTGGAACAAGAAATAGAACTATTTATGGTACAGATACTTAATATAGACAGTAAATTCAAGGCAATACTATGAATAAAAAATTATTAGCAAATTTAGATCTTAACCAGAATAAGTATAAATATCTGAAACATACTCTGGCAGCCTCATTTCACCAGACTCACACTGAAGTTTCTTATTTTTCACTGATTTCAAATTGAAGTTAGTAGAGATCTAAAGTGAAAAGTAATTGAAGCCCAGATACCAGATTCCCTTTCAGTCTCTGATGAGTTAAATGTCTATTTTTTCTCTACAGTAACCTTCAGAAAGATATGCAATCTTCAGAGCTCAGCATGAGTACAGAAAAAGAACAGGTTCCTCCCTCAAGTAGCGTATAGCAGTACATAAAATAAAGATATATTTGATCCTGACTACTTGGTCAGTTAAGGGAATTTGATAGCAACTTTCACAGGACTTCAGGAAAGTTGATAGAAACTTGATTTTTATCACTTATCCTTCCTCTCATTGAACAAAATATGAATTTTGTCCTTTGGTATAAAATGTATGCAAAGAAATCAGCTTTTGTATGAACAAGCTTCTGTGTCCAGTTGTAGCCACTTGTCAGTCAAGAGAGATATTGGGAAAGATATTGGGCCTGTTATTACCCAGTATCAGGGAAGAAAGAGTATTGTCTTAGCTTATTTTAGGATATGTAATGTCAGTAAAATAAAAAAAACAAAACAGTGACCTGTGTTTTCAGTGTGTTTTCGACTTCTTTGTTGAGAAACTGTAAGAAAAAACCCAAAACTTAACTGTGTTGCAAATTAAAAGTGACAGCTTTTGGTTTTGCCTGTGGAAAATAACAGTTTCCTATTTTGATTTGTAGATTTATAATGAAGTTCAAGTCTCATCCATTGGGTTAGGTTTTAAAAATGAACAAACTCAAGTCTTGCAGCTTTTTCTGTCATTTTATTTTTGCATACAGAATTAAATTCTGTTTTATTTACTTTGAGTTTTATATTTCAGTCAGCAGTATTAATTTTTGTTCTTTAGTTCTTTTCAATTTTTAAGTATTCAGGCTTTTGTTCATAATAATATTTTCAACCACTTTACTTTTAATTATGTTTCCAGTTTTAACTGCACATCATTTCACATAGGTCAACTTTCTTATATATTTTGTACTTCTTTGAAGGGCCTTTAGTTCTAAAGTAAATCTGCTTCTTTTTATTTCTTTCTCACCTTGTAAATTCTGCTCAATTTATTCTAGCCAGTCTGGTTCTGATTTATGTTTCATTTATTTACATTTCATTATTTTCACCTTTTAAACCTTTTTCGCCCTGTGATTTCTCATTTTCTGATTCTTTTCAACTGCTTGCAAGTACCTCCCCCACACTTATTAAAAAGCCTTGGTTTTTATTGTTTTAGATTTTTCCCCCCATACTGAAAGAAGTCTTCCTTCAAATATATTTTTTTTTTAAACATACTTTGTTTTATTTTCACCTTCTTTGCCTAGTCCTTGTAAAACCAGTTGAAAACTGATGCTCTTTAAAACACGGCTTATGATTTTCTTATTATGTTCAGCACCTAAGATAGCTAGATTTTCTGTAACTAACATGTTGAAATTGCTTAGGGTTTTATTGACATCTCATTTTACAAAAGAGAAAAGAGAGGGTGGGAACATATCAGTCTCAGACTGGTATGTTTCTTCTCACCATTTGACTATGTTAAAAATGAAAAAGGAAATGAAGATCTGTTTTGCTCTGCTGTAAGATTGGCCCCAACATGGAAAGAGAAAAAAGGCCTTGTTAAAAAGGGGGATGACTGATAAAAATCATGATGGAATATTGAAAATAACATTAAAGGCAACATTTTGGCTCTAGTAGTCTTTTTTCCAAGCAGTTAAAAATGAGACAAAAATGTAACCTTGTTCTCTGTTACATTTCACACTTCTTGGAAAAGTCCTCTTGATTGAGACAAAAGTCTTATCTCACATTTCTGTTTTGAAAATCTATTTTCTATTTCAAGACTGAATTTTATTAACTCTTTCTGAAGTCTAATAAGCTTTTCTTCTGCATACAATACAATACTATATTTACTTTCACATTTCAGTTTCACAACTTTTGAAAAGGATACAGCTTTTAAAACTGAACCTGGCAATGCAATGGTGAATACACATTGTGCAGCATGGGACAGAGTAAAATGTTTAAAGGAAAGATTCCAATTTATTTTACAAGATGTTAAAGTGATCCCTGTTCTTTTTCAGATTATAATTACACAATGACATCTGGAGTATTCAGTGACTTTCACAGGATATTCCTGTTCGCCTCTGTATTCTGTTTATTTTAGCTTGTTCTGTATTGTCAGAATCTGTCTCTGTCTGATGTAAAACAGGTGAATTATTTAAGCATTTTGATCATTAATCTTTATTGGCATGACGAGGTTGGTGCACGGGTGCTCCCAAAACTACAGTAAACATTAAAGTTATATTGCTTGTGTATGGAAATACGATTTATCCAGCCTTCATGCCATGAGAAAGAATCGGTAAATGTATGTTGATAACAAATCATTACATGAATTCCTATCTTTTTCAGCCTCCTGTAATAAAGTACATTGCTTTATACAGGATGACTCCCAAATTGATTCCACATTAATTGCCTTCCCTATTCACAACACAAGGCACAGATGAAATCTGACTCATCATTATAATTTGATCAGAAGTACCTGTCCAGACCACTGAGTGAAATGTTTCTCAAGGTCAGAACAGGAAAGGTTGGGTTTTTTTATTGTAGGATTTGATGTTTGTACTTTCATAAATTGAGTTATTGTTGGCTTTTAAATGTTTATTTACGAAAGACCTAAATTAAATCGTTACTTCTTTTATAGCTGTGAAGTACAGGCTTAAGCCAATATAGGCTTCTTCTGCGGACTTCAGATAACTACAACACCTAAAACCTCAGAAATCTCATTGTTTTTGAAGGCAAAATATTTACTTACAGTATTTACTTTAAAACAAAATTAAACATTAAATTGGTGTTTGTGTACAATCAAAAATTTCCATATAATAACTTGTTTTTTTTCCTCCTCTTCTTTTTGAACCCATATTTTCCTTGAAGTGTTTCAGCTGCAAAGAAATAAGGAGAAAGGGGATCAAAGGCTCTTAAAAAATTCAGACTAGAATGCAGAGCATGAAAACTTATTATCCTGGCCACCACTGTCATTAAATCATTTTAAAACTATGTTCAATGGCAGCAAGATGAATAAGTGGTTGCTCCTTTGGATGGACAGCCTAAATCACAGAGTATTAGGCTTATTTTTGGTGCTAAGAAATCTTTTCTATCAATGTTTTTTCAATAGATGAATTAGTTTGCAATTAAGTGAAAAGAGCATATTTTCCTCAAACACTCTTTTGACTGGCACATGATTTTGGCAAGAATGCTGACTTTAGCCAACATATACATAAATTTCTATTTCAGTTTGCTAATGAAGAAGAATCAGTGCTTGGGTTTTTACATTTGACCAAAAAAAAACCAAAAACCCCACAACAACAACAAAAACCCCCAAAACTAGACCAAACAAAAAAAAAAAAAACCTTTAAAGATTGTAGAGGAAAGGGCAAAGTATGTTTACGGGGAACCTACTCTATCTCTACTTTCCAATTAACTCTAGCTTTTTTGCAAGAGGTTGAGTTTATAAAAGTCTGCAAGTAATGAAATTATACCCTATAGACAGACATTTGAACTTGTTCAATTTCTCAGTTATTTTAGCTGAAATCCTGAGTCTTGCACATTTTTATTACTGACTTACACTATTTAATAAATATTTGTATTTTATTGACCTGCCTAAATTTGGTTCCTATACCATTATTAAGAATTATGTAAAATTTACATTATTCTGCTGATATACATGTTCTAAATTAAGAGAATAAATCATCACATGTGCAATCCTTTTCCTTTAGTGTTGTCAGACTTACAGCAGTTTCATAAGGGCAAACTTACTTTGTTAATAAGGACTTGCACAGGTCTTAGTTCACAGGCCAACAGATGCTGAATAAATAAAACAATATATGTTTTCACACTAAGAGATATATTTGAGAAGGTTATTTAACAACCAATCTTTGTAAAACATGCAATATAATATAAAATATGAGTTAATCACTTTGGCCCCACACTTCATCTGATGGAATGTGTGCAATTACACAGATTACTCAGAGGAATGATATTTTTGCTCCTGAGGGTATCCATGCAAGGTTAGGGTATAAAATAGTACTAATCTCACTTTTCTGTGGTTTTGCTTTCTTCTCATTCATGTACTTTCCAGAAGTAGCTGTGCACTAAACAGAAAATAAAAACCATGTAAACAGCTGTCCAACAACACTGTCAGCACCTGCAGATATAAAGGCATCCAAAAATTTCTTTAGGATGACTAGGGACAAAAGATCTTGAGAAAGAAGTAGTAGTTAAAAAAGTAAATGTCTCTAACTGGTCAGACTAAAAGTTCTACCTGTAACCACTCATTTGCTTCATGCTGTCTTAAGGTAATAAAAAACATGTAAAATGCGCAAATTCAATATATTACATAAGAACTTATACTGAAAACTCTTTGGCTTATGTTTCTATATATTGCATAGACACAAAGGTATAGCTCGATGAACAGAAAGATAAACAGAAGCATAAACCAGAGGCTCCCAGTGAGGCAATGATCTAACATCTCAGCAAGAAAGAGTTCAATAGAAAAAGCAGTAAAAATATTAAAGAAGAAAAAAAATCTGGATAATGTGAAAACTGGAGTTTAAAGTTTAGTTAGGAGTTCCAGAAGAGATGGGAAACTAGCTATATTACATTCCTGCAGAACAGTATTGCCTGTTCTTTGCTGGTTCCTCTGGATTTCATTTAGACTAAAAAATTGAAAAAATAAGCTCTTGCTCAAGGGCATATTTCTGAGTGACAAAGTGATACAGGAAGTGCAGTTAATTTTCCTCTTTGAACAGCATCCCATTGTGCCAGAAATGCAGTATTAGAGTTTCATATAAAAACAGAAAAACACTATTTTGTTTTTGATAGGAAATTTTATTTTTTGCTGCTCACTGGTGATGTAACATTTATTAGAGAGGGCCTAAATATCTGCTTTGTTTGGAGGAAAGTGTAGCTGGTTTTTTTGCATTATTTATTAAATGAATTTACTAATTAAGAGTCACACTCTTAAACACTTCAAGATGCAAGCCACCATGAATAAATTCAGCAGTGTTTTAACTTCACTGATTCCAAGGAGGAAAAACACCAGTGCTGTGAGAACATTCTCTTTGAAGAGCTGTCTAAAAGCTGACTTCAAACCACTGTACCTGACCCTTCTTCACACGGTACAAAGGACATGCTACCAGGGTATGCAGAGCAGCCCAGTTTTTATTTACACTGCTGAAACTTTGTGTCAGGATTACCCAGCAGATCACACTTACCAGCCTAATTTCTAGCTGGCCAAGTTATTGTCCAGTACCAAACCATCTATGTTTTATGTGCTGCAACAAGGCTGACAGCAAAGAGAAAAGGGGCTTTCAAAGTTACTGCTTGTAGAAGTTGGTTTGGCATGAATGGGAGTGGAAAAGGTGCTTAACTACATGTGACTAGGAGAGCAAGGTATTAATGTGTTTGTGCACGGAGGATGGATGCCATCACAGCTCCAGCATCAGATGGATTGGCAAGTTTATGAAAGGAGATTGTGCAACATCTGGATTTGATAAGAATCATTTACACATAAGAGTAATACCACACATGGATTAAAAATGTGAGACCCATGAATGCTGTTGCAGAGGGTGAAAGAGCACACTATAATAAACACTTTGTGGATTGTCTTGTTACAATGAACTTCTTGAATCCAAGCAGATGAAACGTCTTGCACAGCATCCATCCATGACTTTTTTGTAGTGTCAACAAAAAGAAATAGGAACAGAAAGATGTTAGTTCTGCTGAGTTTATCAGTTGTGGGGGTTTCTTATCCACTTTTCCCTCTGAGGTCTAGACATAGCACATCCAAGAAAATATCTGTGGGACTTCAAAATCAGCCTAAAAGACTTATAAATAAGTAATGATCTATTGGAAGCTTAGTGGAGAGGTAACACAGGAGTGTCACATCCTCTTCAGCTAACACTCAGAAATTATCACCTGTACCAGTCACAGCAAACAGGTTTATAGTGATAACTGGGTTTGCCTTTGACGTGTGGTCTTGCCCCTTCTCACTCAGCTGATTTGAGCAAACAGGAATATTTTTTCAACCACAGATAAACAGTTTTGTGTACAAGGGAAAAACATGTTGCTCAGAGTTTATGCAAAGGAGCCTCATCTCAACTGCTCTAGTTAGCAGTTAGCACCATTTGTGTCTCTTTTTATACATTTCTTCTATCAGTATCAATGGAGTGTGCTCAGAAGAAGATTCTTATTCAAAGCTGACATTTTACACCGCAGGTGTCCTTATGCTCAGCTTTACCTACCTGTTTTTCCTACTTGGTTACCTAGCCATAACATGCCACTTCATATAAATGTCAAACCCATTCATACTGATCACTGAAGTTTGCATTACTCTGATTCCTCCTGAGCTACCCTCCCTCCTAAGTTAATTTATAAAAAATACAAACAACCAGTAACTCACCTCAGCAAGGACACAAAGATAAAACTCTCTGCCAGAAAAGATTAAGAAAAAGACCCCCATGGAATTCCCCACCACACCCCTAAAATAGCCCCAAAATTTTAATTGAGATTCATTACCTAGGAAATAGTGAGCTGCCTTTTGGCTCTTCATATATATATACATGGGAACATCCCTGCAAGGGTCAATCAAGCTGGCTTCTTTAATTACAATTTCCTGCATCTGTACAGGACATAGCCTCTGAATCACCTGGTGCTGATTCACAGTGATTCATCAGATCAAACAAACTTAATACTAAAACAAAAAGGATTTATTTAGGAAGAGAAGTCTTTAGATACAATATCAGAGGTGAAAGATCACAAGTAAAATAAATATGAAATGCAGGGCTTTTTAAAATGCAACAACCAGATGCCTTTGCAGTATTTTTAAAATAGCCTCCCTGAGACACTTCAGGAAATGTCATCTGCGTAAGGATTGCCATCAATTCTGAAGACAAAACTTGCTAGAAGCTGCAAGATTCTAGGACTGATGACTGGGCATCCTCTTCTAAGTTCTCCGCAATCTTTTTTCGTCTTTAACCAGGTTGCACGTCTAATACATGCATGCCTGAAGATTTACATCTTTATCTCTTGATTACTTTCTAGATTTAGATTGTGGATATAAATTCAGATTCCTTTGATGGCTCAGCTCATTTGAAAAGTGTTTATATTTTAACCAGCTGTAGAGTCTATATAACTGCAGGTATTATTTTCATTTTCCTCTGAAAGGGTTATTTTTTTTTTTCTAACTGCTGCTGACTACTTTCTGCCAAGCCTGAGTGGTTTAATTATACCTCTTAGCCTTGTTAGAGCTGCTATTAACATATATTAAACATTTTATGTAAATTATTTACATAAGAAGCATTTACCCAAAGTTCTGATTATCTGGTTTTGACTTTTTTGTTAAAGCTTTATTGCAGAAGCTTTTAATGTTGTTAACAAAGGTGGTAACCAAGCACTTTGTTCAGGCTACCTCACTGAATTTGCATCTCTAGGATTTGTTTTCTATTTAACCTCACGACATTCAACAAGGCCAAGTGCAAGGTCCTGCCCCTGGGTTAAGGCAATTCCCAATACTATTAGAGCCCGGGGGATACAATGATTGAGAGAAGCCCTGCAGAGGAGGACTTGGGAATACTGATGGACAAAAAGCTGGACATGAGCCAGCACCGTGTTTGCAGCTCAGAAAGCCAATAGTATGCTGCTCTGCATGTAAAGAGTAGACTGATGGAGGTGGTTCTGTCCCTCTGCTGTTCTCTTTTGAGACCCTACCTGGAATGCTGCAGCCACTTTTGGGGCCCACGACAAAAGAAGGACGCAACCCTGTTAGAGCAGGTCACAGGAGCAGTTCCCCTAAGAAGGGAGGCTAGGAGTGTGGAGGCTGTTCAGCCTGAAGAAGAGAAGGCTCTGGGGAGACCTTATTGTGGCCTTTTACTGCATAGAAGGGGCTTAGATGAAAGATGGAGAAAGACTTTTTACCAAGGCATGCAGTGACAGGACAAGAGGCAATGGCTTAAACTGAAGGAGGGTAGATTTAAATTAGATATAAAGAAAGAAGATAGAGCATGCTGTTGTCTATCACATAGTCTATGGAAAGTTTACAGTAATTATGTTCCTAGTTCTGACTTACACATTTTCTGAAGATGGTGTTTTTAGCAACACAGATCTGTATTTCTTATTTACTTTTGCTGCTGATCAAAGAAATGGAAGCAGTTAAGTCCTGTTTTCCTTACAATTGTTTCTGGCAATGTCTTAATGCATCATTTGCTTTCTACTAACAACGGATGATAATGCCTCCAAGAGTAGTAAAAAACATTTTCCAGAGCAAGAGTAGGTGGTTGTGCAATGAGATGGGATTTATTAGCATTCTGTATATAGTCAGCAACTATTTATTTGAATGAATAGACTAAGGAAAAAAAGTGTCATGGTCCTCAGCAGTGATTTTGCATGTGTAAAAGTAATTTTTATTAGCAATTTTTGTATGGAGATTGTGGCCAGTAGAGAGAACAATGACAATTATTACAGAGAGAATGACAACAATATAACTGAGGGAGTACAAAAGGTACTCTGTTTTAGTCATAGAATACTATTGCTCTGTTCTCTTTACATATAGGGCCCATAGAGAAGAATTTGGAAAAGAAAAAAGATCAGTCAGACTTAGAAATTATTTGTACATTAATGGGCAGGCTCATAATTAAAGCAACCTGCAGCAGAGGGAAGAGAACATCCTAACTAAACATAAGCACATATTTATATACAGATTAACAATTACCAATACAAAAGCTAAGGTATCGTTAAAAGTTGTCATCCAGCTTCAAGGCAAATACTCTGTATGCAATGCTACAATTAAGGTTTGATTTAGGTCTGAAAACTGGTGAGGCAAATGTTATGAAAGATAAACCAATTGAAGGTTATTAAACCCCAACTACTACATCTTGCTGTGAGAAATCATGAGCTACAAACCACCATAGGCTAGGACATTATCAGAAAAGGGTCAGTATTTCCTTATATTGTCCTTTTTCAAGCCTGACTTGTGCAGAAGAGGTCATTGCAAGATGTTGAATGAAACACAGACGTTGTTTTTACCATTCTGTGTATCTCTGTGTTGTAACTTTCAAGCCAAATGTAGTAAAGATCAACAGAAAGTCCTTGGTTCCCAAGACCAACAGAAGTCACTTAATCTTTTTTTTTACTTTTTTTCAAATTCTTTTAAAAATAAATACTGGCAAGAAAGTTAGAATTGTGAGGAAGCAGGTTGGACGAGACTTTTAATTAGAGTCTATACAAATGGGAGCTGTTGTATTTGATGTTCCAATAAATAGTATGTCTTTCTAAGTATATATTTGGATATATGGAGACATGTTAGTGCTCCATATAAGCTGGAGGCTCTACATTATCTAAATCAATTTTGGTAAAGGAGATATATAGGCATGATACAGTGGTCTTTAGTGCTTGCTCATATACATCCAGATCACCTCCTGAACACTTCCAGAGATGGTGACTGCATCACCAGTGCATTTTCTGTAGTGTACTTCATATCTAGAAATAAATTGTCCTTAAGCAGCATAATTTTCCACAAAAATAAGATGTGCCATCAACAATTAAATTTCAGGAGATTTGTGAAAATGATTATAATCATTTGGAAATACTAAGGAAAGATATTTGTAGTTTAAGTCACTCCAGGCTGATTTTTATGACAGAAATTTCATACATCCTTGTATTTTGTGGATAAACAAGATCCATCATGCCTTAGCAGGGGAGTAAGTCTATTGACAAGGTACTTTTTAATTCCTTTATTGAATTGTCCTTGCTGCTATATATATCATCTGTGACAAAAGCGTTTTCATGACTAGCAGAACTGGAACATTTAATGAAAGCTAAATTGTTGTACCTTGGTGTTCTTACACTCAACATTCAGTAAAGATAATACAAATGTCACATTTCTTGTGACACTTAAAAACTTTTAAGAAATTGGGGTTTAGAAGTACAGCGGGAAATGTTTAAATTATTTCTAATCCTACATGTCAAATGAGAGAGAATTAATTCAAATTTTTAATCCACTGGACATGTAAAACATTTCAGGATGTGTTCTTATCTTATATTGGGATAAGCGACATTTTGTACACAATGAAAAATTTTGAAAGGTCAAATTTTCAACAGTCTAAAAAGGTTTAAATTCTTCTAAAAATCAAAGACATCTTAATGAATGTTAAATCTTATGGACTCATAGAATTTAAATTTTGGAGTTTTACCCCTTGTTTTCTGTGAACTAGGGTATCTTCCCACATTGTATCTTCCACACTGCACTGTGTGAACTGATCTCATTCAGAGAGCTAACCATCAGAGAATTTAAAGGTCAAAATCCAGAAACTACAAAGTAAAAAGAAAATATAAGCTACTATGTTTAAATATTTTTTGTTAATTCAGCAAAATGTCAGACCAATAGAGGCAGGAAATGACTGAATGAACAGCAGCAAAAAGTAATTTTAGCTTTTCTTACATTATTTTCTCTTTTACAAAACCAAAATATTCACACACTAAAAATGTTCATTCGAAATTAAACGTATTTTAACTTCGGGAATCAGCTCGTGTCTGGAGCACCACTGCTCTGCACAGAGCAGTGCTTTTGCCTAGGTACATATCGAATACCTGGGCTGGCTCACCGAAGGCCTGTTTGCTATCTGTGTGTAGTGTTTCACTATGTTCTGCAGGAATTCCATTGCCTAGTAAATCTTTGTAATTAATTTGATCCTTTTTCCTTGGTACCAGCATGAAGGCATGCTATATTCCAAGATCCTTTTGATTAGTTTTCCATACAAGAGCTTATGACAAAGTTACACTTGCAGAATTTGAGCTTTTAAAATATTTCTCCTTTTGGAACATATTCTAATCAAAGCACATTCTACTTTTGTTCCATTTCTATGCTGAGGTGTTTATGATCAAAGCACAAGAGTCCTGGTATAGCTTTTTGAACTGCAAGACACCAACTGGTAGAAGATAGTTGAGCCAAAAATGCTCAGGCTTGCAAATCCAACCTCTGATGTCATAGGCCCAGGTCCTGAATAAAAACCAGTAAATCAATACATAGACTCATATTGAATTTGATGAGCTTGGAAGTCCAATTTTAACTGAAGTATGTATTCTGAATCGCATTAAAGGGAGACATGTTTTTACTGCATTTAGACCAATAAAAATGCTTGCCAGTATTGTTGTTTTTATTTAAAAAAATGGAGATATTGATATGCATTTGATAGGCAGAAGTTTAGACATGTAGCTTTAATTTAAGTAAAAGATGGGTTATAACATACCACTCTAATATTTGAAATAAATGTATTTGACTCTTTCTATTGCCAGTTGACTAAGTCTGTATCAGTTTCTGAATATTCAGTGACAAAAATAATTAAGGAGAAGGTACTACAGATAGTCTTGGTCTCTTTACCTTTTCAGAACATTTTATTGAAAAGCTGGCAAACCTATCAATCTTGGAATCTAGGGCAGATAACTCAAAAGTGTTTCCCTGAGGCACTTAATTAAAAAAAAAATTCTTTTCACCTTTACCCCTCCTACCATCAGTAAAGTAGTATCTGTGGGATTTTTATATTTTATATAACTGACATGGCATGATTATATATTTTTAATATTCCAACTTATAAACAGATTTACTACTTTGAAGTGATTCCCACTGCGTGTCCTAATTTTGTCACAGAAAAACCTTTCAAGTTTTAATGTGTGGCATCTGGATGAAAGAAGACATTCAACTGATGTGTTTTACAATTTAGTGTAAATGCAAAAATCTCTTACATTCATGAGGAAATTCAATTTTGTTGGGAAAGAAAAATCAAGAATGGTGTTCACTTGAGATAAACTTTAACATCTCTACCTGTCTTTAAAACAAGCATTCCTCTTCCCTTGTAGGCTTGTAGGCATATCTGTTTTCTCTAGATAATTTTATTTCAATAACGTGCACTAAAGCTTCAGATTCATACTACAGAGCAAAAGGTCATCTAGGATAAAGTAACAGGATTGATATGTTGCAAAAATTCAGCACATTGGTCTATTAAGTCATATTGTCACAAAGGAGATGAACATAGTCACTTTTGTGTCTAAATTAAACATCCTTCCTCAAATGAGTATGCACAATTTATCATCTTGTAATTAGTTAAATATTATGCACTCCTTGCATCCTCATCCTGTTACCTTAAGATATGTATACAGGTTATGCTGTGCTACAGATTTTCGGGGTTTTACCCCCTCTAGAATTTTCAGTATTCCAGGAAGAAGAATCCTTAGATATATGTATAGTTCTATATGTAGCTGTACTTATGGTCTTACAACACATACAGAATCTCCAAGTGTCACTTTGTCTTTCTGCTAGGTAGTATAAGATGCCTAAGGCCATACATGTCAAATAAGATCCTGAGGTAAACCTGCATATAACATATCCAGTTTCTTTACAGAGGCAAAACCAAGCCTGACTCCTCTCAGAAGAACACGCTTCACCATAAGAACCGTGTCATAAGATGCCACGCCTCTGCCTCGTCAGTGTATGGTTTGAGCCAAGTTCCATAGAGAATTTCACAACGGCTTTGGAAAATTGCTTGTTTACAAAAATTTTGTATGGCACAGATCTATCTAGCAATCACAACTTGCTTTTAGGCGTAAGGGAAAAAAAAACCTTTCAAGCCAGTAATTACTGGATGTGCACTATAGCAATGCCATTCTTTGGAATGAGATCATGTAATTAGTGCTGTTACTTAATAATCATATTTTTAGCAGGACCTTTAAAGGATGGCCTAGTTTTGCCTCTCATATCTCTTACAACAGGGTCTAATAGAAAAGCACAAGGACTGAGATTCTTTTGACCTGATTATTCCAATTCCTGGAGATGAATGGTGGCCCATGGCTAAAGACTAGGCTAAGTGTTCTGGAAACAGAATTAATATGCTCTCTAACACTACAGTGATTGCAATTGAAGCGCACATTTGCATGTGTATTTGTATGTGAAAGGTCTTGCAAGGGGACAAGAGACATTCATCTGATATCAAAAGACAAGCAGGGAAACAGTAAGGAAGTGTTGGCTGGCCTGACCAATGTGCAAGTAGGGGGAGCATGAGCTTGGACTGAGGTAATAATTTTCAGCTAACTTCTCTTCCTAAAAGGGAAGGGTCTTAAAGAGGAATTTTTAAGGAGAAATTGGGATAGTTTTATGAATGTTTAAAGGAAATTACTCTCAAGAGTAACAAGCAGCAAGTATAGGTTTAAAAAATCTTTCAGTGGTAATGGAGCAGCTGAAAGAAAATATTGACTTACTAAAACTGAAAAAAAAAAGGGTCAAGAATAAAAATCTCACACCCAAGTTGGTGTCATCTGCAAAGTGGCTAACAGTAGAATCAATCCCCTCATCCAGATCATCAATAAAGATGTTAATCAGGATTGGGCCCAACACTGATCCCTGTGGGACACCACCAGTAACTGGCCACCAGCTGCATGCAACACCATTCACCACCTGAAGAATTACATGAATATGCAGATCTTTTACCAAAGCAGCCTTACCTATTATTAGGATGACAGCAAATTCTAAAATAATGCTAGTGAAACAATAAAGCATGTTCTTATATGCTTGCAGTTCTTTTCAAAATTATGTATTATAGTGAAAGAGCTAGGAGGCTCACTTGAGATTTGTGCATTGGCTCTGTCTTCCCCTCACCTTCTGTACTGTGCTGTATCCCACAAAGCTCAATTTTCAATGAAGTATAAGGGTCACTGTTGGAATACACACAAGGACCAGAATATAACACCATTTCATATCTGGAATTATGTATAAAACCTGCTCCAAAAACTCCATCTATTTTCCAGTAAATATCTGATACATTTAAACACCGACTTTTTAAAAGAGGCTGGAACCTGGTCTTTCTTCTTCACCTCTTTATTTTTCTTTTCACAAGCCTCATTTCAAACCACCTCCCTCACATTTATGAACACTGCTTAAAACCTGAGAGGATCTGAATCTGGGCCAGAAACCAGAGCCAATGTTTCTGAAGTTGGAGGGAGATTCGCTCAATAATGCAGGAGCTGTAGGCTCCTCCAAACCTTCTCAAATACCAAATTTTGTACCAGAAAGGCAACAGATGGGATGGCGTGCAAGAATAATTTGATTGGAAGGTGATAAACAAGAAAACAGCAGCTTGGCATTAGGAAGATGTTAGGGGGAAGATAAGAAGATGATTATAGACTTCCAGGGAATATAAACATTGTGTGAAAATTTAAGATAGTTGGCTGGGAGCGTGATCAATAATGAAGAAAGGACAGCAGCTGGCTAATCAGGGATGAGAGAGGACTGCCTTGGGATCCACTTGTACAGTTAATCATCATACTGTCCTAAATCATGGACCAATCCAGAGGTGATGAAAGACAGGCTGAAAAATGCTGCCAGGCCACCAAAGCTAGATGGCTTTTGTCTGTGCTTTAGTTTTCTTAAGCTCATGAATGAGTCAGAGAGAGCTAGGAGACCCCAGGTAGTTCCACTAGTGAAGTTATAGGGCTGTAGCATGAATTGAAAAATGCTAAATATTTCAAAAGGATCACAGGATGAGATTAGTAAAGAAAGAAACATCCAACCAGTACAAAAAAGAAGAGGATAAATTGTAAAAACCCTGTTTTAAGTAATTTAAAACTGAAAAATATAAATATAATAACTTTTATATTATTGCCTTCTCTGCATTATATTACTTTTGCATATTTTAACTAATTTATTTTAATCCTAGATAAAGATGCAGAATCCTTTGTTTCTAGAGCTATTTCTGTATGTTTACATTTTATAAGAAAATGTTACAGAAAGTTTTCAAAGTCATAAAATATATATTCTGAGATCCTTACTGAAACATGTAATACCTTACTTGTTTTAATATTATGGTTTAAAATACAATTATTTATACAGGAACAGAATACTATTATTTATACAGGAACCCCTCTGCTCTCCCTTCTACTCATTTCAGTGTAGGCAGTATCTAACATTGTGGGATCCTTACCGAAGATCTGGGTTCCCTAGCTGTTGAGTAACATAAATAACAATTATTTCCGTTGATGAGTTCTATCCAAAATAAACAATGTGCAACACACACTAACTGCAACTTCTGTCAGCTTCTTGGATTGTTGCAGTAGCTAAATGGTAAAACCAAAATGCTCTAATAACAAACAAAGGGTAATGCACTATCTAGGTTCTGCTATTTATGGCAGAAAGAAGATTTTAAAAGAGATATGTGTAATTAATATCCTGCCACATGGCTTAGTTTCCCAAACTCTGCTGAAAAGAATGCATCAGCTCAGAGCACTTGTGGTCAGATTTAAATTCCTGTATTTATGTACTGAACCCTGTAATCAGCACTGAAGTAATAGCATTTCAAATGTGATATATTATAGAACTTGAGGACAATTCTCTAATTATGTTCTTTGCAATTGCAAAAATGAGCATTAATTTTGTTTTCAAAAGAGAGAAAGGTGTTTTCTTAGGAGCAGCTACAAAGCTATCTGATAAATAACTGAAAACTAAAGTGGTATTTTTTTAACATTGCTGAAGGGTTAAAAATATCCATATATTGCAAAAAAGCAAAACATTTGGGAAGGAATTTACTAATTTTTCCAGAATTCGTTGGATTGATATGATTAGCTTGAAACCGTCTGATAGAACCAAGATATCTTATGGTAAGTGAATAATCCCTCTCTCCATATAGTCAGAGAACTTCTAATTTGTTATACCATGAGGATATTTATTGGAGAACAAAAGCTTGTGGTTGCATCAAATTTAACTCACCAGAATTCAATGCCATAGCAAAAATATATGCTGATTTATATGGTTTTTTTGCAGAAGACTTGCAGAAAGTGACCAAAATATAGCTGATGCACATAATTTCATTCATCACAACCTCCCTTCTTAGATAAAGTAGATAGAATGAAGAGGTGAAGATTGAGGCTAAGTCCTATTTTCCATCTAAGAAAAGTAATACTTTACATTGATTTCCAACATATTCTGTCTCAATTGCATTCTGAACAGCTCTCTAAAAGTACAAAGAATGCTGAGGTGTTTTGCTGTCTGAGCAAAACATATTCTTTTGACAGGAACTGAAGAAGAAAATCTTCAGTTTTTTACTTCTGTCCAGTTTTCTACAGCAACCTCTTTGTTTGGGGTTTTCTCTCCCTCATAATTTTGAATAAGTTTCCAATTAATTATACACCACTTATGGTCTTTAAGAAAAATTGTATAAATCTGTCGTAAATTTCAAATCACAGCACCCCTAGTGGACAGAGTTAATCATCTACTTCAGCAGTTTTGTGAAACATTTTTTTATGCCTATTCTTTCTCTACTAAGTTTGATGGTTAGGGGAAACCATACTCTGAGGATACCCAAGAAGGATAATTTTAGAATTTTAGAATAGAAAGCATAACTTTCAAAGATAGGATGCATTAATTTCTAACTTTGACTTGCCATTAGTAGTTGTGAAGGCAAGATATCCTGACTTCTTATATAATTCCTGCATTCATTCTCGTACTTCATTCTTGACTGCATTTGTGAATGGAGCCATTACATCTGTTTTCAGAGAGAAAACCTTAACTCAGAATTAAGTTAAAATATGTTTTCTGTGTTATGCAGATGATATCATTCCTCTGGCCTTAATAACTGTAACAATGAGGTTAGGAGAATAAAACAATATGAACTTCATGGTCCTTCACCACAGTTACATTTTTTAAAATACGTTTTGGCTCCTGGGAAAGCATATCTGAAAACCTGTTTCCTATGAAACTGTTAACTCAGCAGAAAAATAGACATAAAATCACATTTCAAATTCATCATAATTTCCTTCCTTACAAAGGAAGAAGTTGTTTTGTGCATTGGGACTTAAAAGGCTTCATCAGACTGATGACACATTTCTGTTGGGAAATGTTCACAGTAATTACATGTTTATCTTGCAGCACATTACCATTAAATCCCCCTGTACCAAGGAACAGATAGAACAAAATTTAGCCAGTACATTAAACAGTGGTAAAAATCATATGGAAAATGGAAGAAATTAACCATTAAGTCCTCAGTGACCCAACCATAACAAAATGGGGATCATTCAGCTATACACTGGATCTGTTGGACAGGTTGACTTCTGATAATGATGCAGACCAGCAGAAAATTGAAAACATGTTTATGGAAACAAATCCTGGCTCTTATATGTATTGGTGGGTACTGATGTGTATTCCCTTTCCTTGGTGTTAAGAGGCTGGGTGAAAAGAAAACAAGTGTTGAAACGTGACTGTCTGTGCATTCTGTTTTCCTTTTTGTGTTGATTTTGTCTTGCTGAATTTGTGACTGGAAATGCCTTTGTGTTCAGTTTGAGTAAAACTAAAGATAAAATTAAATTCCTGTAAGTGTCCCCTTGTGACTTTTAGAGAGGGTGCTTTTCTAACACCCAGAGAGACATTTATGTGAAAGTCTCTGTGTAAAAGTCAAAGACCCAGATTGTGAAATCACATTTTTGGACAGTTTCTAAACATGCCTTTTCTCCCAGAACATTTCAACAGAAAACCACTGGATGCCAGACTGTATATAAAGCAAAGAAGTTACTCACTCAAAAAACAAGTGCCAAAACAAAGTGGGTCATAGGTAAGAATAAAGGACTCTCCAGTAAAAGTGGTTTATATAGGTTTTAGTAAAATGTTAAATTACCTCATGAAAAATATCAGAAAAAAAAAGCTTGTTAAAAGAAGGCTCAAATTCTCATCCACATGAAACAATTTTTGCCACAGAGGTCAGTAGATGCCAAATTGCAACACTGATGTTTAGAGTCACATGCTTTATGTGTTCATTGCCAGGAGACCACGGTAGGTAGAAGCGTAGGGCTGGAATTATACCAGTAAGATGAGCATATTCCTTTCCCCACTAAACAAGGAGATGGGGCTGATGGCACAAAAATGTTATGAGCAGTGAAATTAACAGAAAAATCATGTAGCTATGAGAATGTGCAGAAAAAACTCATGTGCAGAAAAAAACTGCACTCATCAAACTGAAAACAAAAAGCAATAAAGTTTTACAGAAAAAAAATGCTCTTTATGAATAAGCAGCAAAACTACCCACTCACAGATCTTCTAATTAGTACCTGGGGCAACATCTTCCCAAGGAAAGTGTCTGTCTAAGCCCGCAAAAAGTAAACCAAATGCCTGGCATTGGAAAATGATGAAAACAAGAGTGCTGACTAATCCAACTTTAAAACAAACAAACAAACAAACAAACAAATAAAAAAGCAATGCTGTGAGGTAGGTGCTTCTTTAAATCCCTGCATTTGGGGTGAAGAAGTGAAATCTTGCACCTGATTGTAATCTACATTATTG
This sequence comes from Pardalotus punctatus, assembly GCA_013400915.1. NCBI lineage: Eukaryota > Metazoa > Chordata > Aves > Passeriformes > Pardalotidae > Pardalotus > Pardalotus punctatus. The sequence continues at coordinate 249,979 of VZTX01029156.1, read as the reverse complement.
CATATGGAATCATTAGATTTAATTTTTATAGGATTTGAAATCTTGTCCTGCAAGACATATTCTCTGCTGGTGGTGAGCCTTTGGAATTTTCCAGCAGTTTTAGCCAAGAACAGCAGGCAGCTACAGTTTTCAAAAATTCTAATTTTTCTTCACTGTTTTAACCCTGTGTCAGGTGCTGACCCAGAGTAACTTACAGAACTAGTGTGGTCAAAGGAGTTCACAGTTAAAACATAATATCCCTGAAAATCCAGAAGAAAATAAAAAAATAATATTTAAAAAAATGGAGCTGGGCTTCAGTTTAAATGCGTGTGTATAAAAACAATTGAAAGCATAAATATTCTAACAAAAAGTGTACACAGCCAAGTGTGTGACAGAAAAGCTTATTGCCAGTTTTGCTACATGTCCCTGCCTCTCATTGGAGACAACACCACCCTCCCCACCTGCCCCCTACCAAATCATAAAATCCTGGATGCCTCTGTATAAAAGGCAATCTTTAAACTTAACTCCTGACTTTTACAACACCTTCTTGGTGACATGTTTCACAGAATATTTACCTTGAGCTAGATGCAATCTAACAGTGCACCCATCTTTGATACCTACTGCTATATTCTGTCTTTCCTCTATGTTGCTAGCCTTTGGCACAACCTGATGGATTTTGACTGTGAGACGGGGTAGGATTTATCCTCAGTTGGGCTAGTAAAATGTATCCAAAAACTCAAACCCATTTTTGTTCATTTCTCCAAACCCTGTGGTTAAAAAATGTTTTGTAATAAAACCATTTTTAAAGTACATCTCTTCATTGTCAGCCATGAAATTAGCAGCAGTTTAAACCAGCTGCTCGGTGACTGAAATAAAGTTCCTTTCTCTTATGTCTTTCATTTCCGGCTGCAGATGCACCCCTTGCTGTGGGCTTCTCAGAAAAATTTACTCTAAGAAGAAATTGTATTTTCATGTAGCAATTCTGCCCATCAGTGGCTTAACTATTTCTCTTCTGTTCTTCAAGCATGATATATTATCTGTAGACATAACATGTATGTGCTTAACATTATGGATAGACATAAATTCATACAGGTTCATAGGGAGCTCTGGAAGTTGTCTGCTTCTACCTCTTGCTCAAGGCAGGGGTAATTTATTTCAGGTTGCTCAAGATTTGGACCAGACAAAAAAGGAATTATATGTGTTTTTCTTACAGTTTTGGAGAAAACCTTCACATTAGGTTTTGAAAAAGAATGCACTGAGTTGCAGAAGCCTTTGACAACAGACCATGATAGATTCAGGGAAAAATAATTAATCAGAAGATAATTTTCACTTATATGAAAAGTATTTGGATAGTTGTGATAAGCCCAGACTGTATTAATACCTTGGACAGGTAAAAGCTGACACTTTCTGTTTTGTCTACAAGCTTAAAATTAAAATGTTAAAAGATGATTAAATTTTGTAAAAAGTGGGGTGCGATATCAATTTATGAAACATTAAAGGATGAATGTCCAGAATGTTACATGCAAAAGCACTTAAAAAGTTACACTCCCATCTTACTGCTGAGTGTGACTGACTGTCGGCCACAAAGATCTGACATCCAAGCATTCATATACAGCACCTGTGACCCTCTCCGTTAATGTCTTTCCTGAGTTAAAAGAAAATCTCATTAAAGAAGCGCTTTTCTCAAGAATACAGTCTGAAAAGTGCTGTCGCCTTGAAATACTGAGCGGTGGTAGGTCGGGGAGGTTGAAAAGCGAGCAGTGAGAAGGGGACACTGAGCAATGACTCCAGGGTAAATGGAGGAAGAGAGGAACACTATGATGATTGCTATCAGGAAAATGTTCTGTCAGGCAGAGATGGAGGAACGAAGAGGTAGGGAATGCATAGTATCTTACATACTGTTAATGCTATTTAGGCTTTAATGGTATTTTCTAAGTTATTTTTCAGTCACTGAACAGTTGTAACATGAAATGCTATAGAAGGACTCCTCCAGTTACTGTCCAGCTCTATAGTCTAAATTTCTTTTCTAGCTGCTGAAAGGTTTTGAAGTGTTACATATTATTAAAAGTTCTATCTCTCTATCTGTCAAGGGCCTCTTAACATTAAACATTAAAAGAAGATGTTGCTTTTTCTAGTCTTTGGCTATTTTTGCTTAATATTTTATCAAAACAATTTCTTTTCACGATTAGTGAACACTGCATTCTTACTAAAAAAGTGCAAATTCTTGGTAAAAAATTCAAAAGTTACTTCTATTTCTTTAGATAACCTTTACTTCTTAACATGTTAAAGATTTACCAAAATGTTTGGGTTTTGTTCATTGTGAAGTGCAATACATCCCAAACTACATTGCAGGATAAAATATTTTTGTGCAGAAGGTGCTTTCTCATGTATTTTATAGTATTCTATATTGAATATTGAGGAAAGTTGAGATTTTTCTGTCCCCTTTTGTTACTGAACATAGTTTTATGATAGAAGATAGTCACTGTAATTGCTTACATTTAAACTAATTACTGTGTCATGAGCTATTTCAGACAGTCATGTATATTTTTATAAGTACCCAAAGAAAGAATATATTTTCATGGATAATAATAGCAAAACAAACTTATACAAGTAATTTTTTTTATTTTTGTGTAACATTTGAAATACTCTTGACTCTACTACTTGCAATTGGATTTGATAATTTGCCTTACAATATTTTGAAACTGGCAAATAAAAATGAATATTTATTACTGATTTCTTAGTTATGTGATGTCTTACCCAGTATGAGACCATTTGAGAGAAGCTTTCTATTTTTTTTCTCTTTTCATCCTTTTGTCCTATAATTTTTATCAGGGATTTTTCACATTTCAGCCAAAAATGTGATTTTGTTCTTCTTCACACTCTGTGAATTACATGAAGTAACAGTGGATTATAGTATTCTTCAAACATCCCATGGTATCAATAGAGACACAAGAGCAGTAAAGGAGAAGTACAGATCACAGAGAAAGAGAAAAGTTTGCAAATTTTGTGAAAGTTAATTGCCTGTGTTTTAAGAGGCGTGTGAGGCACTCATGGGAAGACTATTAATTAACTGAATTAAGGAAACACTAACCAGAGAAAGAACAAGGAATTTAAAAAAAAAAGTGGACAAGTAAGCCAGGAATTGGGCCTAACATGAAGGTGAGTAAAGACTGATGTAAACAAATTGGAAAGGAAACATTAAAACAATAGAACAAATAATAGACAAAGTATATAAATAGAAAAGCTGATCTTCTGCTTTAATTTTTACTATTTAATTTTGAAAATACATTCATGATGTCATAAGATATCATTAATTTGTTTATGGATCTGGCATGTAAAAACACAGATTGAGCTCAGAGGGACTGATTGGTAAATAGAGGTTATGCTAATCTGCTAATATAATAATAATAATAAGCAAAGCCACATCTTTAAGTTAAGATGCACTAAATAACTACATGTAAGAGAAAATTCAAAATTATCCTCTAGATAAATGATTACATATCCACTGACTTCAAGCAATACAACTTTCTTAGCTGGACTAAAAAAACCTTATTGATTGCTTTTTTTTTGTTTTTTTTACTCTACCAAGTACTCTAAAATCTTTACAGCCATCATGAGCATGGCAGAGCAGAGCACCCTGAAACCTTTACACACTGTCAGGTAGCTCCTTGCCTTTTTCAGCCTCTTGAGGATTTAAATTTTGATTCTTGGGTCATTTTTAGTTTGTAAGTTCTTTCTCATTCTGTTCTGTGTGTTCCTGTTCCTGGAATAAATGGGTTGCCCTCTATCTCCTTCTCAGTGATTTATGTCTTTCTCTTTTTCTGTGATATAGCAGCTGTAATTGTTGCAGGCAGTTCTAAGATCACCTGTTGTAAAATTAAGATTTCAATTCCTTGTAACAGGTCTAGAATGTGTGCTGTGGTCTACCAGATCTAAACAAAATGAAGATTTTTTTGAAGGTGACAGAGGACAGTCATTTGTATTATCATAAAGTGCCTGATATCTAACAAAAAAAACCCCAAAATTTTGCCTTATCATATGAACATACTCAGGGAATTATCCAGTTTAAACAATAGAGAATGCATGAAAGTTTAACTTTGATTTTCATGCATGGAACTTTGTTCTTTTGTTACTATTCTTCTCGTAAGCACAAAAATACACTTCTAAATACACAAATCACTAAAAATAACATGGAGATTTGGAAAAGAAAGGCAAGAGCTAAAGAAGACTACAAATACAACAATATTTGGCTGGAATTGCATTGGTGGTAACCTCCAAATAAAGGAAATACAATGAAATGGGGCTTTCTTTATTACACTGTAAATGCTGAAATGGACTAGATGAAATTTAAAAAAATCCCAATACATTTTGAGCAAACCCTCAAGATGGCTATATGCCTTCAGAGTCACTATTTTCCTCAGAAATGTAAGGGGCAGGTCTAAAGAATGTAGTTAAACATAACTAAAAAAAGAGTAAACGTAATTCACCTGTCAGTGCAGGTGTTTGCAAGACAGATTGTGCTTTGTATGTGATAGGGATCATGCCAAATATCTCCTGCATTTTCCTATTCACAATTCTATTAGGTTTGTCTGAACATCTTACTGACATCTTCTAAAATGTCAAGTGTTAGCATTCCTATTTGGATTGTCCTGTAAGCACTTCTGTGATTTGATTTAGATTTTCTTGTAATGATGACTGTTCACAGGATTTTCTCTACTTTCATGTACTTTTTTTAGTAACTTATTTATCTCCTGGAGGAAATGGAAATTCGATGAGTTATGAAGACATTCAACTTTATAAAGCTTTAGGAAAAAGACTTATTCTTAACTGAAAAACAGAAAAAACACCCAGATAAATAAGTTACTCTCTATAAACTGCATACCACTGCTGAATATGCATAGTCATGAAAGCCTTCCTGTAACTCCAGCAGAGTTCAGTCTGTAAAGGATGACACTACACTATGTGGTAAACCTCAGGATACAAATTGGAGACACGAACACTACAAAACCTTTCCTTGGTTAATAACAGCTGCTCAGGAACGGTGCTGCTGGATTGATGAGCACACAGTAGAAAATCCAGCAGGTCTAATTACTGCTCTTTCTTGCCATAGTAAACACTGAAAATAATTTCATCTGTTTCTCATTTAGCAGACAGAAAAGCCTACCTAATATAAATAAGGCAAGCAACTCCACATTTTTAATAACATACTGCAGCACCAGTTTTAGGGCTTTCTGTTATTCTGCAAAAATGTTCTACCCATGTAAAGAAAAGTACTCAAAGCAACCAATAATAATCCCACATTCCATTTCCTACATATTTGTAAGTAAATTTACTAAGGTCTATACATTTCAATCTGTTATAAAAACCCCAAAGATAGTAAATATGAGTTGGGGATTTTTTCCAAAACTGGATACACTGTACACTAAAAGGTATTGTGGTACAACAGAAGGTTTTGAACTACACAGATTTCAAAATTATATTAAAATACATTCTGTTTTACATATGATACTTTTTCAGAAACATAAAATCTCATAGTATCTGCTGAATTTTTCACACTTCATCTAATGAACTGTCTGTTGATATTTCCACTCTTCAGTAAATCGCTGTGGTCAACTGTATTCTGCTTATTTGTAAACAATGATCCTAGGATTCAACATGACATGGTACTTTTACTGGGTAAAGAATAACAAATAACAAGTACAGTTTCAAGTCAGAGTTCAAAGACTGATGTTTCTTCTTGTTCACATTAAATTTTTTTCATGGTCGCTACATTAGCATAAGCCTTTTCTCTCTTACAGTGTATTCTTCCTCAATTTTCCTTCCTTTCCTTCTTTCCTTTTAATTGTTGCTTATCTTTCTCCCTTGAAATAGTTTTTCTTTCTCTTCCAAAGTATCATTGCATGTCTGTGACAAACAGGGAAATAAAGTGAGGTAGTTATTTTCTCCTTTGCCTTGTTGCTGAGAGATGAAATGCTTTTAGTAGTTGAGACGGTACAAAAAGTGGTGGGAGTCAGATTGTCTCTTATTCTGCTTTTTCTTTAGCCTAGTGCTGTAACCCCATCTGGCAAACAGAGACAGCTCCATTTGTATGACTTCTGAAGAGGCTGAAAGCATCAATAAAACCCAAAGCTAGCCCTATATGGCTGTGGCAGAGATCAAGAATATTCTGAAGAAAAATGTGAAGTCATTGAAGAAGTTTATGGGACAAAGAAACTTAATTAACTTGCATTTTGAAAACTAACAGGATTTAGATGAACAGGAATTAGAGTAGACTGAGCAAGAACCAGGTTTTCCATGGTTCTTATGTCTTTTCTTATTTCAAATCAAACAAGAAACATTTTTAAAGGTCTTCCAAAGCAAGTTAAAACCAAAAGATGTCCAGATCCACAAAATGAATACATTTTGGTCATATTGAAGCTTTAAATTGAATTTTTATGATTTTAAACTAAATTATAGACCTACACCTAAAGCCTCCAGTTTTTGAAATAGGTGTAGCTGAAAAAAAAAATCCAAAACACATCCTATTTACAAAATGATGAAAATTACATTATTTGGGCAAAAAAAATTTTAAATATTTCTGATCATTTCTGTCCCAATATATTATAAACAGCTGTTTGTGTCAGTAGAACTGTAAAGATCTTTAGCTGATTATTTTGCAACTCAGCATACAAAGATATATTTTTCCCACCTGGATTGAGTCACACGTGAAAATATTTTTCATATAGTGGTGTTGGAGCACGGCTTTAGTAATGAATTGCTGCACCTTTCCTTGAGTGGATGTACGTAGAAGTGACTGACATATGATAGACTAGCAGTTACTAGGGCAAACAGAAGACTTCCCTCTAACACCTCCACCATCACACAGATTTCTTTTCCCTGCCACATCTCACTTGCAAGGGTATCTGATTTCATTAACACAGGAATAACCATATGTGTCAAACCATATGTTCCATTTTTCAAATGAACAAATGGCCAAGATTAATAGGAAAAAATAGGTTTGTGGTTAACTACATATATTTAGAAATTAAATGGCAGGATGAACAATATTCAAAATTTCAGTTTCTGCCATTTAAAATTTTTTTCATTTGCTTTTAACTGTGTTGCAAACTGTGACATCAAAATGTCTGCATCCTTGAAGTGTATGCTTATAAGAAAAGCTGAAACAAAGAAATAAGAATGTCAATGAAGAAGTAAATAAGATTAATCTGTCAACCAACTTATAAGTCCTATGTATTGTGGGACCTCAGGTGTACCTTTCAGTTCCTGAAGTGGGGATATGGTTTATCAGTGACGTGATTGTATTAGAAGTTAAGACTGAGGTTTGTGCCGCTTCCCTTCTTTATCATATCTGAGTTTCCATGGGAGTAAAACCAAGGTGTGCACACTAGAGATCAGATGTGCCCTGCTTCAACAAGTTCTCTGAGCTTAATTATCTGGGCCACTGGATGACCAACATGACTGACCAAACCTGTCACATACAGCACACGCTCACTGATTGTTTTGGCCTCAATGTGATTAGAATGATCTGCCAAACTGACTACCACACTCTATCCAAGTCTTAAAAGAAAGGCAACACTATGGCTTGTTCACATAATAATTTCTGCATCATCCTGTTAGGCATAGTTTGTAGTAAGGATATCTTGCTCAGTGAGGATTAGTACTGAACAACTTCCAGTTTTTACTGTGAGAGATTTGCCGAACACAAGAGAGCTGCTTAACTCAAGAGGTTGCAAATATATTGCTACATCCACCCTATGTGCCCTGTTCCAAAGCATCCAATCCACTTCATCCCAGTCTTGTACAATGACTTCAGAAACACCCTGTCATTAGGATTAGAAGTCTTTATGCCCTTGCACAGAAGTCTAAGTGAAAGACATGCCTAATCAAGAGGGTTTGGCAGAGAGGAATACAGAAAATCTGTAAGTAAAGAACTACCTCTTTCAGGACAAAACAAGTAACAAGTTTTGACACACACTTTACTCCCTCATGGATTTTCCCTGGCAACAGAAACAAAGCAGAACCTAGTTCTTCAAATCCCAACTGGGATTTTAAATAGCAAAAGAACATTGAAGATTTGTTATGTCCTTCATTATTTTTTACTTTTTATTTTTGAGATACTGAACATCTACTTTGGTAACATTTTGTTTCATCCACTGAGTTTTGTTTAAGTATCATCTGTAAAACTGATATGTTAATCTGGTTTACTCTTGGCTACCCAAATGATTCTATGACTATTCACACATCAAAAATGTGTTCGTAAATTAAGGTACTGCATGCCAAATTTCAGCCCACAGGAAACCTTCTGTTGAACCTTAACAGCAGACTGCAGTGATGCAGTTATGCCTGGAACAGCACTGTGAATGTTGACACCATACTCGGAGGCTGCTTGAGCCTAAAGTCTTTCATGCACAATGGTGCAAGTTCCTGCATGCAGAAATCCCAGGGAATTTTATGAGAAGAGATTACAGGACTGAGATTATGGCACACGATGGGAAGATTCCTCAGAGATGAAGAAAATGTGGTTGTTATATTTTACTGAAATACAATGAACGTATTGTATTACATTACCCTATATAAAAGAAAATCTTCAGTATTGAATTATTTGTTATTTTCAGGATGGAGAAAGGAGGAAGGAGACAGTCGGGCAGAGGACTAAGCAAAGAGAAATATACACTTGCCAACACATATGGAATCACAACATTGTTGGCAAAATGAAACATCATGCAAACTGCAGTATGAATTTCATTTAGAATTTTTATGAGGTACCCTACAAATTAAAAAACAAAAAAGCACCAAAATTAAGCCCTTGTCTTGTTTTTTGAAAATTTCTACCTTCACTTTGTTTATATCACAAGTTTTATATCACTTTCTACTTTTAGCAGACTCGCAATTATTAATTCTGTTCATTCAAATTCTTGTAAAATTTTCTGGGTGTTATTCAGTGTTCATTTTTATTAAACCAATAACTCTTTGGCTGTTCTCAAACCATGATGCCTTCAGTCCCATCTGTTCTAGTCATACTTTTCAGCCTTTGATTTTTGTACATGATGATTTAGTTTGGGCTTGACCCCAGGTTTGAGGTTTTTTGAAGTAAATCTACTGGTACAATTAAGGAAGAGTTAAACTACTAAGGGATGGATAAAACAGTCAATCACCTGCTTAATTTTTTGCTTCCTAAGCAGGGTAGAAGATGATTTGCAGATTTTCCATGACAGCTTCTTATATAAAAAAAGAAACAAAAAATTTTTTTACAGATGTTCGTGCCTCTTTCAAAGCATTCCCTTAAACTCTTCCTGGTGTAATACTGACTAAACAAAACTTAAAACTGTTTTAGTAATTATTAGGGCATCTGATGTGCCATGACTCTACCCTGTCACACTGACTTTCTCTGGATACCTCTGTTCCACTTTCAGATGGCCTGTCTGCAGCTGAGTTGAAGAACATTTAGAAGTTCTCTGCATCTGTGGAGAGTGGATTACTGTTTTGAAAACTTCCGCTTCTCCTAGTGGGACACATCTGATAGTCCAAAGAAGTCTGAGTTAGACTGGAAGGAGAGAAAACCTAGGGATATAATTTTAAATTAAGAGAAGTTTATATGATTGACTACAGGTTTTTGATAATGTAAACAGGTTTCTCAGCCACAAAAGCCAAGACTTCTGGCCCACACTTGCATGGAAAAAAAGATACTTTTTTCAGCCCCCAAACCTGTCAAGTTATCTGTTTTGAACTTTTACATCAGTGTGGTCTAAATTCTCCCATAAGTGTTAAGGTTCTGAATGGCTTAGGGAAGGAGAAGGAAACATCATAACCACCTATAGATTTCTTCAGTGGGTGGGTAAATTATATCTCCTGTGGTGGGTTCCAGCATAAATTGCTAACCTACTCCCAAGGGAACAGGAATAAAAGCGGTACTTCTTACAAGTTTAGTTCAAAAAAACAGCCCAATTTTGTTGAAAGCGAGGTTTAGCTGCCAAAGCTCTACAGTGCAAGGCTTTGGAGCTTCACATCATAGCTCAGCTTGTTGGCAGCCATAGTCAGTCTGGGTCCAGGTTAGGTAATGGCATCTCAGTTAACATTTTCCTGGAACACCTCTAGTGCTCCAAGCATTTCCTGAAATACGTTTCAAACTCTCACTGGTAATGGATATCTAGCTTAATAAAGTCCAGGGTACTATCGAAAACCTCTTGAAATGGAGATATTTAGTATCTCCATTGCCAAGCTGCTGGCTTTTCTTGCCTCTGCCAGACATGACATCAAGACAAACACTGGCTAACGAAGCAGGAGAAGAAAGAGCTGTTTACCCTTTTTCTGATCTGACCCCACTTCCAAATTTGTTCAAAGTCTCATTGTATTCCAACTTGAAGAACGACGAGAGGGAGGAAGACTCTGCTGCAGAAAAGGAGACAAGGCCTGAGCACCAAGGTGTCACTGTCTCCTACTTTCATAATGACTTCATATTTGAGGAGTAGAGGGAAATTCATGTTTGAGTGTCTGCCTCTGTGGTTCAGATGCATTAGAGAGGGATGGAGCTGGCAAACCCCTGGGTCAACTCTTATTTTACTGAAAGCACTGAGTTAGATGCACTACAACACAGTGTAAGGGGAGGGACCTCAATCCTCATTTTTCAGATGAGTATATAAGGACCAAACTACTACTTATAAAGGTAATCAAATTCACTACTGCTGGTGGAGAACTTCCAGAGTTCTAGGATCGTTCTGAAGGTACTATCCCAAAACCCCAGATTTATGGTTCACCATTTTCTCCATCTTCTCCATATTATTTAAGTCTCTACTGCTTACAGGAGAGCTCTTTTTGAGTTTTGTGGATATTTGAAACTCATGCTGAGATACTTTTCTCTTCTTGCATGTGATAGAGGAAAGTTATATGTACAGCATGGACTTCTATGAATTGATTTTCTCAAGTGGATTGATTGCTTTGCAGAAATTATATGGGAGATGTGACATTGCTGTCTTTCTGTCATAGCCAAATTTTTATCTTTTTGTCTTCAATTTATGATATTCTACATTGCTGCCTTCAATATCTGAACAGGGAAATGGTCCGCAAATTTTTTTTGTATCTGCTGACCTTCTTGGCTGTACATTTTCAGTCTGTCTTGGGTTTATTTCTGTGTTATCCTCAGTGCTATATAAAGAAACAGCACTTGTGCTCCTCTTATAACTCAACCCACACACTCTTCTATGTAAGCTTACCTTTTAGATAATTTATAAAAGTTGTAAACTGAATCATGCTACTAAGGATATTTTCTGGTTATGCATCTCTATAATTATTATTTTTCTTGTTTGCCCTATATCAGCTTTTACCCTTATCAGCCAGAATATGGAATTCTTTGTCCAGATCAGTGTTTACAGGACCGGCGCCTAAACCAATATTAATACCTGATATTATTCTAAAATTGTGGACTCCAACACAAGAGCTAATACTTAAAATGATTTCAAGTTGCTTTATGTACTTTCCAGCTGTTTTCTTTCCCTAAGTAAATAATTAATTCAAACTTGCCTTTTCCTTTTCTATTACAAAGAGGGAAAAAGATCACATTGCTTTTGAAATTAATTATGGAGACAATTACAGATTGCTCAATACAACAAAGAGCAATGCATTCAAAATAATTTTAGTACTATAATAAAAGTCATGTCTCTAATGAAAAATATTTCTTCTACAAGATAAAATTACACTGTTCTTTTGGATTGGAAAGAATATTTATGATATATTATAAATTTGAAGCTTAAATTAAATAAGTGTTTTATAAGATAGCAGTGATAAATATGCAACCACAACACATACAGATAATCATACCAACATGAAAGATATTTCCATGTATCAAATAAATAGTCTGATTTACAATAAAGCCCTATATTCAACTTTTAAAAATTGAATCCACTTCATCTTGGATCCAAGTAAATATATTGTACAAAATATGTGAATGGTTATGGAAGTTCTTTAACAGCTTCCAGACAAAGCTCTTTATATGTATAAAGGGAAAAAAAATTAAGACAAAATTTAAGGTTTCCTTTAACAGGGTTTGTTTTTTGTTTGTTGGTTTGGTTTGTTTTTTTGGTTTTTTTTAAACTCTGGAATGTAACATAAGAAGTCAGAACCTGAAAGCTTGACATTTGGTTGTTTTGTTTCAAGTCTTTCCATTCCTCCATGTTCCATAGGGAAAGGAAAAACTTATATTCCTTCTGTCTTCCTGAAGCCTTTCTGTAACCACAACAATATTTTTTAGACTTTTTTTAGACTTGTTGTTGTAATCTGGAGCTTTATACTTTGAGTCAAATGAATTATAAACCATGTCAGCTTAGTGAACTAAAAGGCAAAATTGTTATTTATGTATTGATGTATTATTTTTAAGTCCCTGAGCAATGAAAAAAAGAGTTCTCAACTTTTTCTTCACAGCACTTTTATGCTTCTCAACTAGCTGTCTATCAGTGTGAAGCATACTGTCAAGTACAAATAAATTAGGGTATGTTTACTTTAGCTGGCAGAAAACTCGACATCATAAATGAGTATTTGGGGAATAGTCTAGTACAAGGTGACCTTCCAGCAGAGGTTGACTGCACCATTATATGAAAAAGGTTTTTTTTCCAGTAAGTTAAAAGTGGAAAATTAAATTAATATAAAGAGAGGGGAAAAAAAAAAAATAAGTGATCCATGTGGAGTTAATTTAAAACAGATTTAGATTAAATTTGAATTAATAAAGACTTTTATTTTCTATACTAAGAATTAAAAAGAATAAGTTAGGTGTTTTACAAAAAAAGCTAGTCAGATTATTTGCTACAAATTCTGTGTTTCTGATCCCCCCCTTTTATTTCTAAGGAATTTTCTGGTAAAAGGAAATAAATTGAGACTTGAGTTTAAAGTTAAAACATAGGTCAAAAGTCAGGTTTAATTTTACACAGCTGAGTTACCAAATTTCAGTCCGAGCAAGACTTTGAATTTTAAACATAAATGTATTTGTTATAATTTGAAAGAAACTCGACATTTCCACATTAACTTATTAATTTTGTAAGCCTTATTTTTATGTTTGTCCAATTTACACACCTGGTAAAATTCTATTAAAAATTCACTTAAGTAAATGTGAGTTAGTATTTACTGTAGTAATTATCATACGTTGTGGTACATGTTTATAGGAGCGAACTTTTCTCTCAGTGAACTTTTAGAAATGTTTTCTTGAATGTTGGAAAATGGAGGAAGGGTTACTGGTCTCATTAATCTGTGGATATTTTTAGGTAGAAATGAGACACAAAAACTAGGTTAAGGAAGGAAACATCAGGAATTCTGCATTGAAGATTATGAGATGGACTTGTTTCACTCTACAATCTTAACACATCAGTTTGATAATCTCCCATTAATGTAGTTTCTGAGATACTTGTGGCTATTTTGTGGCCACATCAGTGCTTTAGATTAACTGTATAAAATCACAAAATCACTGAATCACAGAAGATTTGGGGTCAGAAGAGATCTCTGGAACTAGTACAACCTTCCACACTCCCCTCACCCTCACTAAGGCAGATTCACCTGGAACAGGCTGCACAGAATTGCGTGCAGGAAGGTTTTAAATATCATCAGAGAAGGGGACTCTCCACAACCTCCGTGGGCAACCTGTTCCGGTGCTCTCTCACCCTCAGAATATTTTCCTTGTATTCAAAAGGAGCATCCTGTGTTTCAGTTTATGTCCACTTCCCTTTGTCCTGTTGCAGGGCAACACTGAAAAGAGTCTGACCCCCTCTTGTCACCTGTCTGTAACACATATATATAAGGCATTAATAAGATCTCCCCTCAGTAATCCCTTCATCAGACTAAACAAGCCCAGCTAGCTCTGCCTTTCCTCATATGAAATAAAAAATTCTTACCAGATTTCAAGTTTACACCTTTGCATTTTACTGAAGGAACAGGTAAGTAGAAATCTCTCATTTACTGTTTTCATGTTAAGTATTTTTATTAACTGTCAGCCTATCCCACATGTCTTATTAATTTCTGCTCTGAATTGAATTGATCGTTTTGTTCTTTTTATCACCAGTAACTACAGTTGTGTCTTGCGTCAGACCTTCTGTTTCACAAGTTTGATAAAGGATGACAAATTTGTCATTGTTTAACCCTAGCAGGCAATTAAGCATCACACAGCCACTTGCTTACAACACTCCACTCTGGTGGGATGAGGAAGAGAGCTTGAAAAAAGTAAAACACATGCGTTGCAATAAGAGCAGTTTGCTAATTGAAATAATAATTGTTATTGTAATGAAAATGGAGATTTTAAAAAACAGATAGAGAAATAAAACACAAGGAAAGGAAATAAACTGTGATGTACGATATCACTGCTCAGCACCTCCTGACCAGTGCATCCTCAAGCAGTAGTCAGCCCCTCCTGGCCAGCTCCCCACAGTTCATATACTGAACACGATGTTCAGTGATATGGAACATCCAATTTCAGGCCAGCTGTCCTGTCCATGCTCCTTCCTGACTTCTTGAGCATCTCTTCACTTGCCGAGCATGAAAAACTGAAAAGTCTTTGACACTGACAACAGCAGCTGTGCTGTTGTTGTCAGTGTCTTACTTTAGGTGAATTAAAATATTCCTGTCAAGTCTAGATGAGATTAATTTCTCACATGCTTTTGTCTTTGAAATTCTGCCTTTGTAAATGAGACTTCCTGGACATGTTGTGCTTACTGTGTATGTTCCACTATACTGTGATTCTCATGCAAATTGCATTTGTACATTTATACATTTCAGAAGCTCTCAGCAGCTTTGTGACGTAAGGAATTCAACCCTAGATCCAAATTGCTTAATCTACTGGATGTTTGAGAGGATTCATATGCATAAGGAAAAATTTGCAGCACTCACTCCTATCCAATCTTTATTGTTTATAATATAAGCTGGAATTTGCATGCATGCAACGACATTTTATGTTCAGGCTCTGGAAAAGTTTCTGGTAGTTTTTACCCTCAGTCAAAAAGACTGCCACCAGTGATAGCATGTTTAGCCACTGACACAAAAGAGAAACTTTAATGCTTGATAATTTTGTTAGTCAAGGAAAATATAATCCATATATTAATCCTGTAATAATGGAATGAAATACATTTAATTAGAAATCAAGCAAATGAAATGAAATTAATTATATTAATAAACTTTTAGTAATTAGTTAAATTAAAATATTTTAATTCAAATTAAATTAGAGCAATATGTTGGTACTACTGGTCTTCATTAAGAAAGATCCCAGTCTCTGTTCATAACATAGATGTTGATGCCCAGAAGATACTGGTAAGATCACTCAAGCTGTCCGCACAAGCTGACAGAGTTCCAGAAAGGACAGCAACTATTTAGGTTTAAGAATATCTCATGTTTGAGATATAGATACAAGAGAACATTAACACAATTTTAAATGAACTTCTTTTCTGTAGTTCATTGGTGGGTTTAAAAACGTATTTCAAGATTCCTACACGTTGAAAACATGTGTTTCTTGCTAGAATTGTGAATGTTTACACTAAACCTCTTCAGAAGAAAGTGGCAGTCCTTTAGCATTCCCGTGAAGGTCTATTGCCCTGTCCCCTGCCCTGCCCCCTGCCCTGCCCCTCTCCTGAGGACAATGGTCTTAAAGACTGCGCACTCAGATCTATTGCTGTTCAGCACCAATCATGATGATCAGAGGTAAGTTCACAGTCTGCTCTTTGGCATTGTAAATTCTCAGAAGAGTCTGAGGGGAAGATTGCTCAAAAAGGCAGAGTCAAGGCTGGGAAAGTTCCTGAATAAACAGATCTGTAAGTAGAGACAAGAATTTTAAGATGTTTCTTGTCTTTCCAGCTCTGCCTAAAGAGCCTGTTCGGACTGTCAAGTATTTAGAATAATGGAAGAACTGTGAATAATCAAAGTTTGAAAGCCATCATTATTTAAGAATGATACTTGGGAGGAGATTCTCAAGAAACCTCATATAATTAGTACTTTGGGAGTTCCATCTTTTTATCCAGACACAATGGTATTTGTGGCCTATTTTGAATTTACTTTCAAATAAGCATACACACACCCAGTACTTTTGGAGAAGATTTTCCAGAATTCCTTTGTGTTTTTAAATACTATTGCAGAAATTCATAGATGATTATTTTTATAGAAACCTTATTCCCAATGCCTCTCCTCATTTCTACTGTTTTTAGCTAGATGACATAAAAGATCTTCCATTTTCCACAGGGCATATTATTATTGCAACATAGTTTACCAGCCAGTCTTACTCCTTATTTTCCTTAGACAACCTACATTTTAAGATTTCTTTTTTCACCCTCTAGAGATTGCAGACTACATGCTGTTGTTTTAAACTGTAGCCCTGCCTTGTTCTCTTATTTTCACTGGTTTTCCATGGGTGTGGTGCAGTATTGCATGAGATCCTGCTGGTTTACACACATAAAAGTAAGAAAGAAGACCAGAAAAGTTCCAGAAAGATAACCAGAAATTTTAGCTTCAAAAATTAAAAGGGTAAACTGGAATAATGAGGTCTTCTAACTGCCAACTTCTTATCATAGATATATATAAATATATATTTATATATATTCATATATATTCATATATATTCATATATATTCATTGGTACTGCATGGAACATCTAATTCAAGTAGATAGATGCACATCACTGAGTAAAAAGCATTATGTTTGTTTATCAGTTTAAAAAATAAACTTGTGAAAACTTCAGCAGAAACTTTGACTCCTGTTTATGAACTTCACAGCACAGAATTGCTTTTGTAAAATGTTGAGAGACCTGGTGTGGAAATGGAATCTATTGCTGGGTCTTGTACACAAAAAAATGGTCATTCTGTGCCACTTCTTTGAAAAGGACTTGTTCTAGCTATGAAAGAGTCTTTATTCCCATCTTCTAAGAATTACTTGTTTTGTTTGTTTGTTTATTTAGACAGTCTTCATAATTACAGAATCACAGAATAAGTAAGGTTGGAAGGGACCATCTGGTCCAACTGGCCTGCTCAAAGATGGTCATCCTAGAGTACATTGCACAGGATTGCTCCCAGATGATCAGAATAAGATGTGAAGACATAGGTAGACATAGCTTTATTGCTTAGATGGGTTTTTTGAAAATCTGATTGAGCCACTAACTAATTTGTTCTTCTGATTAATTCCAAATAAGTGTGTTAACAATACAGAATCTGAAAGTGCAATCCTTGAGCCGAGAGTTAGGAATGTGGGAATGTCTTTATTACTTTCGAAGTTCAAGACAGAATGTTAAAGAACTACATTTTAGAAGTGAAATATGAAAACTGTACTTCTAGAGGTTAGCTAGAGAATATAGATCAGGAGATCACACTGGTATAGGGTTAATAGAACACACAAAGTGATTTATTTCTAAAGCTGTAATCTCTAATATTCATTAGTTTTGTATGGTGTATAAGAACTAAAACAAACCAAGCATGTCAAGATTACAATCTATGTACATTGACTGTATGAAAAGCTGTAGCAGCACTAAAACTGTTTTGAATGTTGTGGAAGTCATTTAGCATGAATAGAGTGTTCAGAATCAGAAAATAACATTATAATATATTTCAAGAAGGTGTTGTTTCATTCCACTAAAGAGAACAGAAGTACTTTCAGAATTTTTGCAAATTTGGGGGCAATTGTCTGTACTTAGTGTTTCATACAAAATAGCTCAGACGGCAGTGTTTCAGACCCGCAAATGGTGGTGTGGTTGTCTTGGGAGAAGTAAAACATGCCCAAAGCTGTAGAAGATTCCTGACCACCAATTGCAGTTGGAGAAAAAGGAACTGTCTCTAGAGCATGCACTACAACTTGGGTCTGTGTCATGGTACAGGCATTTCATGGACCAGAAGATCAGAAGATCATATAATTCCTGGTCAGAACTTGGTGAAGAAATTTCCATTTGGCACAGTTTCATTTTGAACAACAGGAGAGAATGATCGTTCAGAGCTGCAGCACACGCTACATCCAAGGCTTGCATGACCAAGGATGTCAATATTCCTTTGTCAAGCTGTATTTTGCATCTGAAACTTTAAAAAAAATTGTGACTATTTTTGGATTTTTTTATGTGGGACTAAATGAATGTTACATTCTCATGAACAGCAGTATAAAAAAAAGAGGACAACTACTGAAAAGTAGATGTAATGCTGTATTCTTAATGGATCTTATACTGACTTTAAAAAATACATATATCTGCAGCTGTTATTTATGACTTTCTGTAAATGATTGAGTTTTGACAGTTAAGATAGTTAAAATAATTTACAGTTTTTATTTATAATTTTTATATTTTTTGTGAAATATTTGCAGTACAAAGCATTTTGTGTTGTGAACATATATGGTTAGCACTTCCATGGTTTTGTGCATATAAAATATGATCTTTGAATGACTCAGTCTGATCCATGAAGTTGTGGTATGTTTAGCAAAAAATAGAATCTGAGTTTTTGTCCAAGTTCCTACCCATCCAAATGCAACTCAAAGCAATATTTAAAAGTTTGAGCAATAGTATTTTAGTTCACCACAAGCAAACTACTTACAATTAAATATATTGAATTAACAAGACAGAAAAAGAGGTCATGTTTGGAAAAAAACAGGAGTGATGACGTAGAGTCAGGGAAAAATACTCAAGTTAGCCAAAGCTAATTTTAAAAAAAAAGAGAAGAATTGCTTTCTTCTGGCACATGCCGGCTTATTGAAAAACTTTGTAGGTTTGTATTTTTTTACCCATCGTGCAAGTATTAACTTGGCACAAATGATCTCTGTTGGATGGGATACTTGCACTGTAGTAGAAAAATATGTCTTGGAGCAGAGGATGTCAGGAACGATTAAGAAAAAAATAATGGGCTTATGTTTTCTTAAGAAAGTATATGCTTTCCCTTAGTGAGTTTATTATAGTGGAGTTGGTAAATGTCAGAATTTGTTTATGCAAAGGTTTGTTTTCTGCGTTCAGAACTGTATCTGTAAGGATTTTTTTTGCAGCTAATTAAACTCATCTTTCTAAATGGGTTCTGGAACAGTCAGAAATTCCTCATTATCAATATTTTTAAAAAGTAAATAAATACCCTAAATATGCCTTGTCACCTTAAGAAAAATTGTAGTTGTAATTTTGTAATTTCTTTTGCCATGTCTTCAATATTTTTGGGATTTTTTTTTCCTTTCTGTGGGTGTAGACCCCATTATTAGAATCGCATGCCATGAATATTTAAGCTATTTCTCAAATCACCTTGGAAATAGCTACAATTGTTTTGTCTCAGCTTTATAAGACCCCATTTCCCACAGTGCAGCTCCCTCCTTTCATAGCTGTCCTCCAGCTCCCATCTTGTCCTACAGGCAGGCTGCAGATGGGGCCAGAGGCACTGCAGAGCTGTCCTGCAGTCCAGGCCAGAGCCAGTCCTAAGAAAAGACCCACAGAATACCAAGGTGATCTTCACAAAATAAGCATTTTGATTGACATTATATCAGAGGCATGAAAAAAGCTCTTAACTTCTCAGGAAGGAAAATTACATTTTAATTATCTAGGCGCCTGTATGGAACTGAGGAGCAATCAAGCTCTGACAGCTAAACCTTCCATCTCACTAGGAATTCTTCATTTAAAAGTCCTTTAGAAACACTTGTTGACTGTGATTTGCCTTAACAGAGTCCTTGATTAAGGCACAGATATCTCAAAACTTTTCACAAACTCCCTGCATGTCATTGGAAAGAATTTCCTATCACATGCAAGCCTGATCTCAAAATTTTTCACAAGCTACAAATACATGATTTCATTCCTGCTCATGACAATATTATTAAATTTGGAATTAAATATGTCATTCCTAAAGATACTAATTTTTACTGAAATTTTTTGGGTCAGAAAAGTTGCAAAATCAGTATCCTTTTCAGTCTTGTGAATTGCTCACTTAATCTGCACTAGGATGACATGAAAATGGACTTTACAGTCTTTTCAGTCTTAAATTGATATCCTAATCAGGATATAACTTTTCAAAATTAATGTGGTTTTTTTTGTGAAGTAATGTGGATAAATGTTGAAGAATGAAATGAAAGTAGTCTCACCATTTTATAGTTAGGAAAAGAGGGTGGGAAGTTGTAGTCATGTAAATGTGCTAAGCAAACTTGAAAAAAACCCCAAGATCATGGATCAAATTGAAGTTTCACAGACCTGGAAGGATATTTCTGGAATAAAATTTGGTCTAGCTGACAGGCATAATGCCTCAGAATATAATAAGCATGTTATTCTAATAATTTTCTCAAGTTTATTAGTGCTTCATGCTGCTGATTGTGTGAAAGATTCATTTGGATAATTTGCTTAAATAGAAATTAAAGTGTTAATAGTTCCAAATTATTTCAAGGATTCTAGTGTGACATGGAATCAAAGGAAAGAATAAATTTCTTTCTTTCTTTCCCCTGAGATTCTCTATGATCCTAATGAACTGATTAGCTTTAGTCAATGCGTAGTCATAATTTTTTCCCCTCCACAATAAACAATTTTAAGTATTTCTGTAATAATTACTCAGAAAAAAAAACAGTGATCATGCCTCTTAAAACTGTAGGCATAATCTATGTTTACCATTTATTTAGCAAGAAGAGACTTTATTCAATAGCGTAGTATTGCAACGGTTTTCAACTCTTACTGCAAGATACCAAATAAAGCAAATAGAATTGTGAATTTTAAGTAGCAGGAACAGTCCAGCTTTCCCACAAGTCCTCATTTGCAGAATCCTGTTGAAGCTGATCTTACTGGTAATCTTGAATAGCTATTTGTAAAAAGTTAAGATTTAGTTAGTGGGAAAAATTTCACCTGGGCCTCTGAGTGCTCTCACTGAATCCAGAAGCAAACTGGCTCAAAACTCAACTACCAGAAGCAGAACTATGTTCCAATATTCATTTGTTCACTCATTTTTCTTCCTCCTCCTCCTCTTCCTCCCTCTTCCTCTTCCTCTTCCTCTTCCTCTTCCTCTTCCTCTTCCTCTTCCTCTTCCTCTTCCTCTGTTTTCATTGGAAGTAACATCACAACAAGGCAAATTTGTATTTATTTGATTTGCTGAGAGTTTATTTCACAACATCTATTTCCTGTTCAATATGCTTGTATTACTTCAGTCTGTTGCTAGTCTTGTCAAGAAATAGATTAGGAATTACAAGGTGCTTGCTGTATATTTTAAAATCCAGTTGCATACTCTGAGTTTGATATTTTCTGTAATAACTTGTCTTTTGAGGTTTGCATTCCGTTTGGGATAATGCTATTCATTTAAGGACAATTCAGATAGAAATGAAGTATGGTTTTCTTTTTCTCTGCTGGTTAGCAAAATTGGTACTTAAGAAGAAAGAAATTTTAAGCTTAATCATGATAAGTGCTCTTTGATCAGCTGATTGTCAACTTGGCAAATCAGAGCACTAAATTGTCACTCCGGGATACATTGGCAGGAACTTCATTGTCTGAAAGTACAAACCCAAATAATTTGTTTTGCGGTTCCTCTGTTATTAATAAAGAGACACAGACACATAAAGAAAGGGAAGTGATTAACCTTAAAAGCTTAACTCTCCACTGAAGATTAAAAGAGGTATTCACTTCAGCTGTACAATTTTCAGATGTTTGAAATGGGAAACATGAATGCAGCTTACTGCTTCTTTAAGAATCTCTTGCTGAGCAAGGAAGATAACATGATGTATCAAGTTCTCTGTACATCCCTTTCCTTTATAAAATGGTGATCCATAAGCACAAATATTTTCAGACATATTTTATGGTTTAACATCTAATTTCTTCTTTCAAGTGTGCTCTCTATATATATATATATATGTATATATGTATATAATATATAATATATAAAATTCTCTGACGTATTACATCCCTCAGAAGTGAATTTTATTATGGGATCTGGAAAGGCTGTGGGTTGCACCCTTCCTGTACTCCCACATGTTTATCCTTCCCTTCTGATTTTGCAATGAATTACAGAGAGGCAGTTTTCTCATGGAAGGAGACAATTTTATGGCATCTGTGTATGTTGCAATACCACTTGAGAAACCCAGTATCAGGCTGCTGGTTGGTAGTGCTGCAGTATATATAAAAATACAGTATTATAAAATATATAGGCTGAATGGAAACTCTGCAATGTATCTGTAACTTTCAATCAAGCTTATGTCTTCCTGAGTCAAGAGAGAACATCTAACAGGAGCAGAACCAGAGTATCAGGGAACTTAAGAACTCTCCAGCTGCAGACCAACTTGAAGCAAAAATGGAACAGATTTATGCAATAGCTAATTTTATTTTTGTTTCTCTCTCTTAATCTGCCAAACAATTAAAGCTGTTCATTTTATCTTGAGCAGAATGCTATGTAAAGTGGAAGTCCAACAGAGCTGTTCCTTCTCAGTTTAATTGGTTGCATAGCAGCCTATTTGAATTCTCAGAAACAACTAGAACTATTGAACAAATATTCCTAAAGAATATTTCCCATGGCACCTAATACATGGGACTTACAGGACTACCAGTTTGTGACTATTCATTTGTTTTTCACCAAGTCAAATCAAGTAAATTCTGAGGATCTCTATGGAAAATGTAGTAAGTAATGATCAATGAAGAAGAACTATAGTGCATTATTTTATAGTATGAGTGCTCTTATAAAAAATTAAAATTATGTATTTATTTACTTTTTAGTTTTGGAGAAAACAGAGAAGAACAACAGAGTACCTGCATATGATATTTTAGTAATCATATACTTGTACCTCACCCCTATTTCTCTCACATAAACCATGTCCAGACTTGCAGTCCTGTTCCAAATACTAAAGAAACATAAGGAACATTACAAGGAATGTAATCCTGAAAATATCTTACAATTATTTACTTTTCTTTTGCTGTTATGTGCTAAAAAGTTCTCAAGAATACAGTTAGAATATTGTTATATTCATGAGCTGAATTTTACATTTGTATTAATTGGAAATTCATTTTCTCATCTATTTTATCAATATGAATACCAGTCATAAAACTATCTGCTACTCACATAATTTCATTCAAGAAAGATTGTGTTTCAAGGTTTTGGAGTAAGAACAGAGTATTTAACAAAAGCTGAAGTTGTGCAAACATTTTAAAAATAACTGCCAAGGTTTAAAGTTTCATTCCTTATTGATAAAACATAAGAAGGACTTGTATATCCAAAACACAAACCCAAATATTTAATTCCACCTGTGAAAACTGAGGAAGAAGTTGCATAGTTTCTTTGTGTTGAAAGAACTTGAAGTTCTTTATGTTTTTCACACTGAGTTATTTTTTCAACAAGAAAGCAGCACTGTATTTGAATTTGCTGTGACTGTGAGTGAAAATACAAGCAAATTCAGAATGCTGATTGTGTATTATGCTTTCTCCAATAGTCTGCATTAAATTTTTAAGATGCCGCTTTTTTTTTGTGTTTGAGACCACTGTGTTTTTAAATACGTATAAACCCTACTGTAGCAACGAATAATACACTGCTTTTGTGCCTTTCTTGCAAATGAAATTAAATTATAGCATATTCTTTAATTATATTCTTTAATATACCTAAAGTGCATGCGGGTATATGTATATAGGCATTTTATACAATGTACATGTATACATACATGATATGTACGCTAGCACTCTTATCTGATGATGCACCATAAAAGAATAGTAGATGGACTCTAGGCACCCCTGTGTCTACTGAGAACCTTGATGGAGTTTAGACATAAGGATAAGTGAAGTGAAAAAATTCTCTGGCTAGAACAACTGAACAGGAAACATCCATCAACCAGGTTTTGCAGATTGAATTTAGGTAACTGAGGAGCCAGCCAACTGTGGAGAACAGCTGGTGTGAATGCTTTTTACGCTGTGGTTACCTAAAATACAGATATGTCACCTTACCTTGCCATCTGTCATCTGCATATGGCCTCTGCAGATAGATGGGTTTTAGATGAGATACAGTGGCAGAGATGTCATCATCTAAGTTTTAGACATTATATAAAACTTCAGTAGACTAGATACTATTGTTGTCACAGAATAAAAAGACTGCATTTGTGCCCACTAAAGACATCTTTAATCTTCAAATTGATTATTGCTCTCTTGATGTGTAAACATTCATATGATTTCTTTAATTTTTTATTTAATAATAGTATATGTGTGACAGGGAATTGTTTCTTGTCTGCCAGCGGACAGTATCCCACTGCTCATGAAAGGAGACCTTTGTGGCTTGTGGCACTGAACCCAACTTTATTTTCTGTTCTGATTACAAGATTCTTTCTGATGACTGGGCAAATGATTTGAAGAATTACAGAGGCTCCACAATTCATTGATTGAGCACATTGTACCCTTCACTGCCCTCTTTCTGAAAACTTGGGTTTTATCTGTGGTGGTTTTACTACTAGCATTCTGGATGTGGAATCTCTCCCTATATAAAAGAAAATTCTTGACCTTGGCTATCTATTTCTGAAAGTAGAAGCTTTTGACCTGATCAATGGTTTTTTTTCATTATTTTTATTGTTTTAGAATGACTCAAATTTAAAGATTAATGAGAATCTTAATAAAGGCTTCAAAGTGAGCCTCAGAGCATTTTACTGAATGGTTATTAAATATTTTGAGCCTGAATGACTAGGATCTCTTTGTTCATATATTGCACATTTTCTCCCCTCTCCTAGCCCATTATGCTAATGGTATATGTGATTTGACAATATATTTTTACCCATGATAGAACATCCTTTGTCTAGATCAGTCATCATTTTTTTGCCTCCTGAGATTTTGACATAATTGTTGTCAATCTGTTTTCTAGAGATCAATTTTTTTCAGCTTTGTCTCCATAATGAGAGTGAAACAAATCCTTTACAAATCCCTCCTTTCCACCCACCTACATTAATTGCTTTGAGCTTACAGGACAGAGTGGGGGAGGGGAAAGGGGTATAATTAGCTGGAAACTGTGAATGCTACCTGCAGATTATGTACAGCTTCTGGAGATCTACTTTATTACAGGTGTCTTGGACAAATACCACAATAGTGACTCCTCTAGGAAAACTGCAATAATGGTTGGAAACAGTCTTTAGTTTCCTTTGCTGTGATTGCCATAGTGTAGAAGTCTTACCCATTAGTATTATCTTTATTTTTTTAAACACTGGATATTTTACATATGATTCTATGGTAAACAAAATGCATCTTTATGTCCGCTTCTCCACAAGTGCTAGAAAAACAGTTCTAATGTAAGTGTAAATCTACTGTCATTTTTCTCTATTTTCTCCTTTTGTTGAAATAAGTGATAATCTCTTTGCTCATTTCTGTATGTAGTTTTAAGTGCCCTGTGTCATGATTAAACTTGTTCCTGTTTCCTTGACTAAAGTTCACTAGCCCAAATGGGCAGACATTTCTGATTACTGCAGATTATTGCATAATTTGTGACCATCTCCAGTTATGGTTTTCTCAATTAAATTCTGGATTTAATGTATTTTTTGAGTTGTGAAGAAAGTGACTATTTGTAAAAAAGTGTGGAATTTGCCTCTTGTATTCATAAAGTTAACATAATTAATTAAGCAAAGATAATGAAGTAAAACAAAAATCCTAGCAAATTAATAAAATTCACCAGGTGCCAGTAAAATGGATAGAAAGTAACATTGCACTTGCAGCATGCTTCTCTTTGTCCCTCTCCTCCTCTCTCTTTTTCTGCTTGCAGCTACAGCATTTTCTCTAAAATTCTGCCTTCTGTAGAATAAACATCTGATTGCACACCTGGAAAGTACACTTACTTCACTAATCTTGTTAATGAAATCTGTGGGGCAGTTAATTAACAGATGTTCCCTGTACCCTGTTCTTTAGGAAGGATTTTGCCTTGTGCTTGTGAGTTTTAGACTGACTGTGAGATTTAGATTGATAGTGTGTTTATTGCAACTAAGGAGGTTGCCTCTCTTTTTCTGTGGCTGTGACAGGCCAGACTGGTGTTTGTGTGGGTTGTTTCCAAGAATTAGCTCAGACCAAGTACACCATAAGTCATTGTATTCTGATTTATCTGTATCTACACTGAACGGTGATTGGGTCTGTAAGGCATAATGTCCCACAGGCCCTTGAAATTTGCCTGAAGAAAGCTCCTTTAACAGTAGACATTCAGATTCCCTTAGTTTTGGTGAGGTTGTATTTCCTATGGGTTTTCTAAGTAAAGCTGCACACAGTGTAACAGCAGGACCTGAATAGAACAGTTGGCTGAAAGTAGGAACAGTAATGACAGAAATAAATTATGAGCAATTAATGCAGAAGTGGGAAAAATATGTTCATATAACCAACAGGTTGACAGGGTTGCAAAGGAGGTGGGCATCATAGACATGGAGAGCAGAACTGATGTTTGTCTGCTGAATTTGCCCTGGTGATTGCTAGCCTCACTGTCTGCAGTAACATTGACAGTCTGGGGGATTTTCACTGGAGGAAATATGTACTATATGCATCTGCAGCTCTGATTCATTTATGCTCCGGAGTGTTTTAATACTGTTTGTATCCTGTAAAGGGCATTCACTGCTGCTAGGTGGGTATAGGGCTGGCAAACCTCTCCAAAGGTGATGAACATGGTGACTTCACTGACAGTGATCCATTGCGATGTGGCAATTTGCTTAGGTAGAGTATTCTGTCACCTTTTATTCCTCCCCTCATTCCTCCCTCATCACAAGCTTTGCCTGTCACAGCAAGCTCACACGGTGAGTTTGGTATGCAGGCTGAAAGGATGTGTGAGCTGAAACCCTGGAACAGTGTGCATCACATAAAGCTCAGGCAAAAAATGTGGCAGAAGCAATAGGATTTCATCACCACAATTATCGAGAGATTTTTGTCTATCCATGCTCCTGGCACAGCGCAGCTGCTGTCAGGGTGTTTGGAGACAACACAGGGCCTCAGAACCCCATTTTTGATGTTGAGGAGGCAAATAGGCTGGGTCACTATGCCTCAACACTCCTCATGAAAAATCTGCTAGAGCTGTCTACATAGGGCCCTACAGCAGGATAGTGGAGGGTAACAAGCAGGTCTTTTTATTTAAGCTTTAATTCATTCATCAGGAATCTGTAGCAAGGAATATATGGAAAGAAAACTCTTAACAAGACACGGCTTAAAAAATTTCATGAAAGATTTAAATTATTGACACTTGAATTCATGATAGATTAGGTAATGATAAGTTATAACTGTATCTTCAGACTGCTTTTAACATATACCCTTTTAAAAGCTGGAAAGATGAGAATACAACCAATAATCTATCTACTGTATAGGTCTGTAGTAGAAAAAGGAATTGGCGTACATGAAACTATTTAACAAATTAGAATTAAATAAATGCTTGAGCTGAACAGTTAGGAAATTATACATAGCAAGCAAATAAAGATATTTTCAAGTTGTTCTGTGAAGAAGATCAAGTGAAGGAAAACTACATACATAACTTATGAAAGCATATTTTTAAACATGACTTGGAGTCTTAATGCCATTTTTCATACTAATGTTTAACATACACTAGGAAAATCTTAGGCTTCCAGCAGCTGTTTCCATGCTATTGAGACAATTATCAGCGCAATAGCTTTGAAATGTTAGCTCGTAAAGTCTAGTCTGGGTAATTTTACCATTTATAGGATAAATTTTGATTCTTTGCAGCTCTATAATTTTCACTATACAAACTATCAAAAGCTGTTAGTAGGATACTTATTGTTTGGATTTTCATAATAAATATTGGGATTTCGACTAAGACAACATAATAAACTGCTTTATCATGAAGGAAAATAAAATAGTAACGCATTGGTTTTGGAGAGTTAAACTTTGTGAATTCCTTTCTTATGGTACTGCCATATTTCTATTAATGCTTAATTTTAATTATTAAACAATTTTATTCTTTTTATTTAAGGCATGTGTGCAAATGTTTTCAATGCTTACAGTGGCCGTAATTTCTCATTTTTATTGATGCAGTTTTCTGAAAATAACAGCCTGCTTTTAAAGGCCACTGAGATAAATTTTTTATTATTCATTGTTTACTGCACTTCATGTTGTTTCTGGGTTTTAAAACTTCTCTGCCAATTCCTCAATTTAAATGATTTCAATTGTGATGTCAGAGTAAATTAGGAACAATACTTCCTTTCATTAGGAGAAATTTTACTTCATGAAGAGATGAACCATAGGGGGGATTGGAATTGTACTTTTCCACTGGGAATACTCAGATACCTTATTTATTAGAAAACATGCTGAACTTCTTGGGAATCCAGTTTTCTATCACTGTCAGATGTAGAGTGACATTTTGAAAAGGTTTCCTTACCAGTTGTGCAGAGTTCAGTGAATAGTTTTGTTAGACTTCAAGTGACAGTGAAATAGTAAGTGCTCATTCACGTTTTCTTGATTCAGATATAATCTCCCAGACATCCCAAAACAATGGTCTACTTGAGTAAACATTTACTACATTAGTCTTTTTTCACCTTTTTGCAGATGGATTTTCTAACATCCTTGCCAAATCTTTTATTTCTTCATATAACATCTTTAAGCACTATAGGAACGGTTTTCAGTGACCTGGAAGCTTTGAATGATGACATGAGAGAGATGATCTATGTCAGTGTGAAATATGGAGACAAACTTATTGGTCCAGTGTTAGACACATCAATACAAAAGCTACAATTACAGCTTTTTTTGATGTTATCACACAGACAGACCAGGCAGGTCCATGACCTGTCAATACATTAAAGACACATTTTGTCTTTGGAAGATATGTTGAATATCTTCACTTTTACGGAAAACCAGTCTGACCAGAGAATTGCCAGCTTCATCACAAACAGGTGGTATGAAAGCAGCCATGTGACTTCTCCATTGTCTGGTATTAAATCCATGTGTGTGCTTACTGTACTAAACTACAGGTGAGATCCATAGGTAGATATGAGATTCTTGGAGACTCAGTTAAAAGTATAATCAAATTTATATGTCCATATAAAGCAATATCCAAGTGCCATCTCTGAGCCTCAATTGTCACCTGCTGTCTCTGTGACACCATGGCAGGAGAAAATGATCCAGGGGACACTATTTCTCCTGTGCACATGGTAAATTGTTTTGTCTTTGAATATATATGCTTTCATTAAGGAATAGCAGAGGTGTAATTATTCTAATTGCTGTCTCTCAAAACCTGGCAAAATTCTCATATGAGTAACAACTGTTTTGCAAATTTGTGAAGAAGGCAAGTTTTGGACTTCAGTGTAGACCTGAATCAATCACAGAAGTATCATAGTGAGGTGTTCTAAAAAATGTCTGTGTTTGCCAGAATGGTAAATTTTGTTAGGTAAAGGTATTTATTTTAACAATATGTTTAAATTACACCCAACTCTTTAGAAACTTGTCAAGTAGAGACTTAAATGAATACGTACATCACAAACACTTTCACTGTATCTTCATTTGCACTAGGATTTATTTAGAATTTTTCCTCATGTCACAGGTTTGTGATATGCAAGCTACTTTTCTTCTTATCATAACCTGAAGTTTGTGCAACAGCCTTCCTTTTTGTGCTGCTTTTTAAAAAAAAAATCTATGAGACTTCCCATATTACTTTGTGAAGACCTTTCAAATTCAGTCTATATTTTGAAACATTTTATTTGCACATTAATACTTATGCATCATAGAGGCAATGCTGACTCCTGAAAGTAGGTACAGGTTGACACTAAGTTGCTCTTAGCTGACTTTCTCAGTCTGAACCCATAAAAAAATGTACAGGCCTAAAGGCAAGACTAAGTCTAAAACTGTCATCTTTCATATGGCCTCTGTTATCAACTGCTAAACTATGCTTATGCATCTGAACTGCTGCCCAAGCACCAAGTTACACATTATAGTAATTTACATCACAGTGCTAGACCCTACCATGCCGAGGTGCTATCTCACCCCAGGGCAGTTCTCCCTACATTTCTTTGAAGGCCTTCCGGGGGGGGGCCCGCTAAGTGCAATTAAGAAATGTTTCAGTGAAGTAGAATTAAAGAATTTAGAAGTCAATACAAATGCAAAATGTACACGTATGTGCGTATTTGTTCTTTGACCCTTGTTGAAAAGGCAAAGGCTGTCTGCTCTGCAAAGAAAAGCAAGCCAGGAGCCAAAGGTAAGAGCAAGGCAGACCGGACAGTGGCACTGACAGAGGACACAGTCCCACAGCACACATATGCAAAAGCTCTGGTGAAGATGACCATGGTCAGACACCACAACTGGCCAGGCATGTCCACAGTGGCAAGAGAGGTCCTAGGTGAAGTCACAGACTCAAGTCAGCATGTCAAGGTCAGCAAAGCAAGTGGCCAGGCACAAAAACTCCTACAATACTCTGCCTCTTCTCTCTGAATGCTCTATAACTTTAAATGAATAAAACAAAATAACTTGTTATTCTGGAATAGGTTTTGCAGTCATGGTGATTTGGCTTAGCTACAATGAAGCTGGTGGATACAACAGGTGCTTTTCTCACAGGATAAGTGAGAAAAATAATTAAAATCTTTAAACAACTAGCTTAAATATCAAGAGCCTCTACCCAAAATAGTAAAATCTGGAGGATTTAAATTGTACAAGGGCATTTTTAAAGTTCACATAGCAAGCAAGATGTAGGGACAGAGATTGCTTAGAAATCTCCTTACAGACAGACCTGTGTGAAAGAAAACACGCATGAAAAAAATCAGAATTCAAGGAATACCCAGAGAAAAAATCTTTAGCCTGCTCCTACAAAAGAAGCCATAAAACAGAGATTAGGATCAAGTACTGGTTAATGAGAGGCTCAGAACCCTAAAGCTGAGGCTGAGACATTTTTTTCTTATTTAATTTTCACTGTGTTTAAGAAAGCGGGGTTCTCTGCTCAGGTTTTCTAATTGAACATGGCTGTAGGAAAGAACTGTCTGCCGTCTGTCATTGACTCCTTTAAATAAAAATTACCAACGTGCTTAAGTTTATTTCTTATGTCTGAAAAGTGTGACAGTCCCTGATAGCAAGTGTTTTTGCAAGCCCCCAGAAGAAAAGAATTTTGAAGTGCTAAATTATGTCAGAAACAAGATAATGAATTTGATTATCATGCAACTACAGGCAAACTCAGAATTTGTCTTTGAGGAATGCGAATGTAAGATCTCAGAAGCACAGAGTAGTTGGGGTTGGAAGGCACCTTTAAAGTCATCTAGCCAGATGTCATCCTCTAGGTCATCAGGGACATCTTCAGATGCCTGTCTCAGGAGAGTGCACTCAAGAACTTTAAAAAAAAGGTTGCTGACATCATTTAGCCAATTTTCCCTGCCATATCTGGAAATATCCACACTTTGCTGCTAATTGTGACTGCTTATAGGATCCAAAAGGAAAGTACACATATCAAGGAAAGAAGTGAAAAATACATTAAGGACATCAGCCATTGCCTAGTGTGGAACTAAAGGATATGAATAAAAATGAGAACAACAATATGAAAGGGCTGACTCTGAAGAACCTTAGAAATTGTTTAATTAAGACTTTTATCTTTATCTCCTTAGAAATACAGCTTAGCGTGAAAGCAATCATAAAACTCTTTAATAAGTATCATACATGCCCTTATATTGTTTTACTATAAAATTTATTTTATATTTAAATTTTAAATAACAAGTAAATGGAACACTTGTTTGTTAACCAGAATATTTTTCTCTTTCAGGAAAATTTAATGGAGGATAGTTTCATTGTTTGCAGGTTAAAATCTTGCAAAATGATGCAACACTTCTTAGAGTCACAACTTTCATTCTGCTTAAAGCTATCCCCCAAATAATTTTCAGTACAGCAATGCTATTCATCATTAATTTCCTTTTCAGCAGTAGAAAATTCATCTGATTTATTTGTGTTTTGTAAAATGTGATTTCACTAGTTCAGAATAAATGTTATAAAATATATTTTCCACAAAATATTTTGGAGCCCTTGTATTTCTCCCTCTTTTTTTTTTTTTTTTTTTTTTTTTTTTTTTTTTTTTTTTTAAAAGAAAAGGGGGGTTTTTTTATTTTTTTTTTTTAAGAGGAAAAGGTAGGTTGTTGAAATTCTCCATTTTTCTGATATTGAGCCTGGAAGTTTCTTACACATCTCAGTCACATAATTAAGAAGGTACCTCAAAATTTCTTTTCCATTGACAATATTAAAATAATTGGACTTTTCCCTTGGAAATTCAAAGAGTTTACATCTATGTTTTCATTTTAAGTTTCATCAAGGAAAGGAATGGAAAAGACCAATGAACTTGTTTTTCTGAGTAACAATCAAATTTGGGAACTGCAGGAAATAAATTCACTCACCCTGAAAGTGATTTTGTCAATCAGAAAATCAAAAGGCAGGGTCCAAATAATATACACCTGAAGCACTGTACACACTATGTATGCCTGATATTTACTGATTGATTAATGATTTTATATCTTCTCTCCTTACTTAGAAAGCAAGGCAAGATTTAAGTGAATAAGGGGTGGGTAAGTTGAAACTTCAACAGACAACTTATTACTGATGCCAAAGGAAAGGAGAAATGAACTTTTCATAAATCAAATCTTGATGGATAAAATAAACAGCATTTATGACCAAACATTTCAAACCTGACAGATAAAAAGGCTGATTGAGATAAGTACGTAGTAACACAGATGCCAAAAATATCAAGGGGAAGCCCCTTTGAGAGTATGGAAAAGACAGAAAAAAAATGCACAAATAGGATCTGATCCAAGAAGCTCTAAGTTGAGTTGCAAAATCCTGCTGGAACTAACGAATTAAGTTGCAACCAGATTTAAGAACCAAATCTACCTGTAAAACTTCAAGGTCTACACAGGTAAATGAACCTCTTTCTTCCTCCTATCTGGAAAGTTCTGTGCCTTTTGATGCTGTGGTCCTGTATGAGGAGCTGCCTTATCTCAGGATTTCACTTGGTTCAGCTTCTTTTCTGTCTCTTGCTTTGCTATAATTTAGAATTGTGTACAGCCTAAGAATTCATTCTCCATTTTTTCTTTAAATGAGCTAATTATTCAATCTCTCTTGCCACAGTTTAATACTGTCAACTGACAGTATGAGTAATTGTTAATTGAGAGTGAATTTAATGAGCTCAGTTTCACGTTATGAGGACAGAAAGTTGATAAGTTTGTGAGGGTAATTGTTAACCAAATCAGCTATGTTCTTCATGTTGCAATTTCTTGCTAATGGCCTATAAACAAGCCATGCTGACAGTACAGTTTAAAATCAATTCCTCCCCAGAGCTTTTTCTTTTTTTCTTTTTCTTTTTTTTTTTTTTTTTAATTCTAATTCAATAAGATTTAGCAAATGGTGCATACTGCAGGCAAACTCATAG
Organism: Pardalotus punctatus; assembly: GCA_013400915.1. Classification (NCBI taxonomy): domain Eukaryota; kingdom Metazoa; phylum Chordata; class Aves; order Passeriformes; family Pardalotidae; genus Pardalotus; species Pardalotus punctatus. Next base: position 216,770 of record VZTX01029156.1, on the reverse strand, counting down.
CTCCTATTCCAAATGCTTTAGAAGCTTTGAGTTTGCAGAAATTTGTAATGGTTATTTGCTCATGGAAAATTGCAAAATCACTGAGAAGTTATCATCTAAAGTTACACTTCAGGATTCTAGAGCAGGGAATTTGACAATATGTAAGAGTATTGGACTAGAACATCCATTAACCCTTATATCCAGCTGCATTCTTATGGCACAGGAGATATCCTCTACAGCTTTAGTAGCAGATTTAGACCTGGAGCCCCTCTGCAGTCCCTTTTTTATGTCTATTTCTTATAAACAATAAGTCTAAGATGAACATGGTCTATGAAGGAACCAATGCAAACAGCAGCATTCTTTCACCATCTTCATGAGGAAAATGTATATTCTTCATGCTTCACAGAATCACAGGATCCTCTATGGGAATGGGCCAACAATCCTTCCTGTTGCAGAAGGTGTGCTGTTGTCGATGAACTGCGTCAGCAGGTGAAGGAGCTCTGTGAGGAAGTGCACAGGCTGCGCAGAGTAAGAGATTGATGATGCTCAAGTCTCAGGAGTCTCAGACCTCTGCTGAAGTGAGGACGCAGGTGGCCTCAGAACCCTGCCAAGCAGTCAGTGAAAGGTCTGTTGAACGTGAGGTCTTGAGGCTGGTTGTGGCCGGTCGCGTGGGCTGGACCAGCTGACCGCCAGGGATGCTCAGCAGCTCGTCGGCAGTGTCTGCCAGCGTCCCTGAGTGCCAGGTTCACTGCAGTCGGGGACAGTCTCCCCCAGCTGCGAGCTGCGATTCCCTATGACGGCAGCCACGCTGTCCCCAAAAGCCGGAGTGCTGCAAAGAGAGTGTTCCCTCGCCCGGACCCCAATCAGACACGCGGTCACACGGTGGTCAGGTGCTTGGGGTCAAGGGCAAGAGAGCCCAGCCTCATCCGGGCATCAGACTTTCATTCTGAGGGTAACAACCAATCCCGGAACGGCACAGGGGAGGAACCAGGGAGGGACAAGGGACAGGGACCAATCGGGAAGGAGGAAGGGAGGAAAGAGGGAGATACGAAAATACCATTATGAACTGAGGGCCAAGGGGAGCTCGACCCCTCTCTGGGGCAAGCCACCTTTGACTCTACCCCAGGGGGGTTTTATTCTCTAGGTCTCCACCAATTCCTCCGGGGGGAAGAAACTCTCTGGGCTTGAACCACCACTACAGCTGGTCACTGTGCATACTAGGAGGAAGTCTCCTCCTCCTAAAAATATGAAGGTAGCAAATAGGACTGGCGCCTTTTATAACGGGCATGAGGCCCTGGATCTAGGAGGACAATCAGCTGATGAAGTGGATGAAGGTCCCTCTGGCACAGAGGGGCCACCTAGAGTAATAGTCTACCCCTTGCATCATGACCTTCTCTGGCATTGCATGTAATGGAGAGTGGAATATAAGGAGCTTACTGCTGGGAATGGCATGACACTCCTCTGAGTAAGGATTAAGGGACAAAGAAATAATGCAAATGCCATTGTGAGAGTCTGTAATAGACTACCTAGGCAGCATGATGATGCCAGTGAATCATTTTTGAGGAACTAATCGACACACCCAAATGAACCATACTTGTCCTTATGGGGGAATTCAACTTGCCAGGTGTTAACTGGGAGTGCCACACATCTGGGCAAGATCCAAAAGATTCCTAAAAGACCTGGATGACAATTTCATTGTACAGGTACTAAGGAAATTGAGCAGGAAAGTTGCCCTCCTTGATCTGCTGCTTGTCAACAGAGTGGACCTCATGAACAAAGTAGTGATTGGCAGCTGTCTTGGCCACAGTGACCACAAAGCGACTGAGCTTAAAATCTCTGTTGACAGGAGGAAAAGTGTCAGTGAAACTTCAACCCTGGATGGGGAGAGCAGACTTCAGGCTGCTCAGGGAGCTAGTAAGTAAAGTTCCAAGGGAAAAGACTTTAATCACAACAAGCAGGAAAACTGTCGGACACAAATTACTGTCAAAACAGACATTTTATTTTGTTATGTTTATTTCAAATACTTATATGCGAGCTTCATAAATTTAGAGTGATTTTCTAGTGAAAATGAAATGGATTAATTTCTTTGCATCAGTTTCATATCAAGCATGAGCATGCCAAGATTAATTTGTTCCACAGAGATTCCATATCCAGTAGAGTCATGTGTGACTACTATGTTGAAAATACATAGAAATTTATTAGGAAAATTCTCTCTGAATCAGTTACTGGAAGTATTACGTGCAGGATTTTTTTATATCTATATTTTCAAGATGCTCAAAACGCAAGTTCAATTCCTTACATCATACCTGCTATTCACTGGAAGGTATGAACTCATAATTTTCAGGATGTAAAATGGATGCAATCTGCTTAATAAATGCTTACAGTAGTTCTTCTCCACATACTGTTCATGGGCTCTGTGGTAGGGCAGGTTTTCTAAGTAACCTGGTAGTCATGCCTGCCTGAATTACGTCACCAATAACTTGAAATAATGCATAAATGGAAAGATGATAGCATATATTTATGGCAGCATAAGTCTTGGCAACCATCTGAAAGTTCATGAACATTTTCACAAATATCTGACTACTGTCTGAACTCTCATAAATAGTGGAAAACACCATATATAACTGCATCAGAATAAATATTCTGATGCAGTCTTTATTTCCTTCACTGATTTTTAATGTATTTACCAATTCTGTATTATATTAACTTAAGAATATATGAGCACAGGAGCTTTTCAATGGCTCTATTTTTCCTATGGAAATCAAGTACTAATGCAGCGACGTCTAAAACTAATAGTTCAAGTTACATGTCTTCCGTGATCCCTATGAAATGCTAATAAACCAACAAGTAGCAGAAATGACTGCATTGTAAGTAAAAGATTTTCAAAATGTTACATTATAAGTTTATAATTGCAATTTAATTTACTCTCTAAGAAAAAATATGGAGACATTCCATATGATCACCAATGATAGTCCAAAGGGTTCTGTAATCAGATTGATACTCTTATAGCATGCCATAAACTACCAAGCAGTCAAGCCATATGTACAATATAGAGAAGTGGTGTAAGCTTCCAAAGAAACAGGAGAGTACTTGGCTTATGTTTAAAGTTCATTTGTTCATTAATATTTGAAGCATTTTCTCTCCTCAGTGTAACTACAATACATAAATCAGCAACAAGGTCACGTTTAAAGACAGCACTTCAGAAGCAGAATACTGTTGACTTAATGTGTTTTATGGAGAAATGCAGTAGATAAATATTAGGTGAGCTTAAGGGGGTGTGTATGTGTATATGTATATGTATATGTGTATATATATATCTATAATGAATGTCAATTTCTTTATTTCATTCCTCTGGGGAGCCATAAATATCAGAAAACAATTGCACGCAGCAGAAAATTCCTACAAATTAAGAATATTGGAAATTGAATTTTCTTGTGAAAAACCACCTCTAACTCAAATCAGGGGCTGTCAATGTCAAGTTCAAGACAGAGAAGTCAATCCAGGTAAGTGAGTGAGGCAAAGTGAATTAGTGGAGCCAGACGGTGACTTGAGGTATCCCATGATGGTTTTTCTCAGTTATGCTATGTTTTCACCTATTTTCATCCAAAAAGCTTTTCCTTATAATGTCATAACCTCAAAGAAGATCAGTCATGGATGAATTTATCCAGTTTCTTACAATGCACTCTGAAGCCTTTTATGATCAGTTTTGAGAACTAGGTCTGTTTCAGTCAGAAAAGAGTCCACTATAATTTTAAAATGGATTAAAGCACTGTATGCAGAGAAATTCTGGTGCCAAATGAACATAAACAGCAATATGATTATTTAATTTTGGGATGTTTTCACTAATGCATTGTTTAATAATATTGAGTCTCTTCAAGAATTCAAGTAAGAGAAGAGCCCATTCCCAAAGGCTGCTTTAAATTACACTTTAAGTCTTTGTCTCTACTGTCACAAATACAAATAGCAAAAATCAGAAACAGGTAGTAAGTTGAAGGCAGTATCAATGGGAATTTAGATAGTATGAAACTATTTAGTAGTAAGCCAAAAGGGTTTTTTTCCAATAACC
>VZTX01029156.1:127348-208626 GCA_013400915.1 Pardalotus punctatus | reverse complement strand
TGTGTCTCTTCTCCATTCCTTGATATAAAAATATAAATCTGTGACATCTATCTCACTATGATCTCTTTTGTTATTATAATTATAGCAGACATCCTTTCAGAGTTATTGCAGACCTGAAGCTCCATTATTACTAAAAAAGCATTCTGAAATTTCAGTAATATGAACAAAATATATATTGGCAGATTTTCTTTGCGGTTTTAATTTTTATGCCCTTGGTTGAATTAGCCTATCTTTCAGCTAAGGAAAACGTAATTTATTTTCCATTCTTTACTCTGCTAAAAACATTTTTTTCAGTGTCAGGTGATCAGAAGAATAACCATCTTTAGGCCTTTTCAATGCCTGTACAAATTTTTCTTTCTATTATTTTTTTGCTGTCCCGTTTATTAGCCTACAAGTAGTATTCTTAGAAAAGACTTTTCAGATACTCTCTTTTTTTTTCATACATCCAAATGAGAGCTCAAGGTTATTCTCGTTGCAGAGACACATGTGACAAGACTAGTTAAAATATTCTCGAAAATTCTCATAAGCTTTAGATATGTTTATTAAGCTGTTTTAACCTACACCTAAAAAAATTTATTAAGCTCCAGAAAGTAATTCAAGACCTATAAAAGTGATAATATCTATTCCTGGTAGAAAATTAAAATTAGAATAAACAGGAAAAAAGAAAAAAAAAATAAACACTAACAATAAAAACCCAACCAACATACCAACAAAAACAGTCTAGCAATATTTGTCTGTCCGGATATGACAAGAATTAGATTTTGATCTTACTGTCTCACCTACCTTCAATGAACAGATTATGTAAGGATTCTTGATATCTTCCTGAAACATATTAACTTTTACAGTGTTAAGTCATATACATATTCATTAAATAGACGTGGTTCTGTCCCCAGACTTTGTAATCTCAAGAAGTTAATCTCAAAAACACCATGAAGCTGCTTTTAGATGATCAAATCATTTTCCTTCACTATTCACAAGGACCCACCCCCATTTCTTTGCATTGTGCTGGACTAATATTTTTTAAGAACTAAGATTCTTCAAAAACCAGTGTCATATACTTTTATAATACATCATAGCCTGAATTACACTGAAGAATACACTCACCAGGAAATAAAATGGTGGAAGGAACTTAAAATCTTTTCTGTCATATCAGAGTTGATCTTCCTTTCCCTTTTTGCTGCCTTGTGGAATAGAAGCATTTGAATGGATTAGGTTTCCTGTTGGCCTGTCTCCTGAGTATATTCTGATTTTTCTTTTTTAGTGCCTAGTATGCATGCTAAGTGGTTTTAAAATTTACTATGTTAAATGTCCTTAAGAATTTTTTAAAAATTAAGATATTCTATGTTAACATTGGAAAGATTATTTAATAATTAATGCTCTGCTGGCAATATGGCTGGAGCCTCAGAAAAAAGTTCAAACCCTAGTAGCAGCCTAACAGGTTTTTCTAAATATTTCTTACTCATGAAATGTGAAAAAATAAAAAAGTCTGAACAACATCTTGACTTTGTTTCAGACATTGAAATTGTTCTTGAAAGGTTTTCAATAAAATGGGTTTCCTGTGTACAGAAAAAAATTATTCTTGTTACAGTGTTACAAGTCTGGCATTAGAATATCTTAATCAATTTAATAAAAATGCTTCAAAGACTGTAAAAAAGCATTTGCACTAAAGATGATCAGCATTTCTCAATAATATGTTATTTATTTGGCCAGCTAGGTTTGGAAAATTCCAAACGCTGCAGTCATCACTTCCCCAAAGAAATAACACTTGGCACATCTTTGGTATAAATGTCTTCAGAGAAAGTATGTGAGGAGTCTGGGGAAAGAAATCCTTATGCATCTATGGAATTTCTTCTGTTTAGGAACAGGTAAAATCTTTGTGAGATGACATTTGAAACTAGAGGAATCAGCTCTAGCTCTCTCTGACACAGGTTCCCTAACATGTGTCCTTTTCCCCGTCACGTAACCTCTCCCTCTTGAAATTCTTAGTTGTAGGGTTTATTCTTTTAAAAGTTCTTAAATTATAATATGAAATTGTTTGGAATATTGGTTGAAAGTGTATGAATGTTGAAGAGAAAATTATCTATAATGAAACTGTTAAAATAATTCTTTTACCTCAGTATTTCTATTTTCCGAATGCATTTTTCCCAATTGCATATTTCACGGTCCTTTAGTTCTTGGTTTATCAGGAAGGAACACTTTTCTCTCTTTTCTGGAAGAAGTCTGCGTGCCTTTCTGCAGACCTGGATTTGCTCCCATACAGCTGAGAAACTGATGTCAGGTGCTCTGTCTAGCCAAAACTTTTTGAAGCCTCCTCGTGTTTGTGATTCATAACATCTTAGCACAATTATGTGTCACAGTGTTTGTAGGCAATACTATTGCCACCAAGTACCAGCACTGTAGGAAATATCCCTGCCAGATGTTATCAGGAGCATGAGGTGATTTTATTTAAAATAAAATCTGAAACAAACCAACTTTCCCTCTGTTACTTTCTCACAGTCCCACACTCAGAACCACCAAGATGTGCGCAGCCTGAAGAGCCTGTCCAGCAGCCAGGTACCTTGAGGCTAATCCAGGTGTGAACTCCAGGATCCACTGTTGTGACATGGTAGAAAAGGAACATAAGATGTCAAGTCCCTCTCATGTCTCCAAGGTTTTCCTAGGATGGGGATTAGAGGCAAAGTTACAGATTTGCCTTCTCCTGCTGGGATCCTGATGATGGATAGCGGATGGCTGATCTGGTAGCCATTAACCGAGGCCATTCAGAGAGCCCTGTTCCTGTTAATGAGCCCTGAGCCGTATCCCATTCCTTGTGATGCATCTGCATGCAGACATCCCCATTCACTCTTCATTAACCCATTTTTTAGAAAATGTATTCCAGCCTTCCTTGTTATACTGTAACATTCTTTTTGGCAAGTACAATTCTATGGCTATGTTTTAAATTACTGGAGGAAAAGTATCAGTGAATATACATACATCATATACCAGAATATAGAAGAGCTACAGATCTGGAACAGAGTATCTAAATCAGGAGCAGCAAACCTGTGAGACCTATATTCCCCTAGAGACAAACCTGTTCTTTCTAAACAGAATCACTCACACACAGCTGTGTGCAGACCAATTTTAATTATTTTTGCAAGGAGAATTTATTTCATCTGTATCTGAACAATTTCAGTCTCTTTGTAGCTGGTTTTTTTTTTTGAAAGTTTTGCTACTTCTGTGGAATACAATTTATCAGATCTCAGCATCATGGACATGAATGTTCTGAAAAAGTGGAAAGGCTATGGAATAATAGTAGCTACTACCTGTGGTTAGCATCATTTTTTATTCTGCAGAATTCTATTTGTGCAAAAAACCAAACTTCTCTGAAGTAAACTAACTCAAACATCTGAAGGAATAATTTCCGTTAGAAATAAATTCCTCTGAGGAAATATTCTTTAGAGGATTTAGCTCTTACTTTCAAATCTGTAGTTCCTCAGATGAGATTTGTGTAATTGTAGGAAATATTCAAAAAGCTTTCAGGCTTCAGTAGCAGCTGGATCAACATCTACTTGATTTTCTCTGGCCTACTGATGAAACAGTCTCCCACTGAATAAAATGTTTCCTTAACTCATTTTTTCCTCCAGTCTGAGTGATTTTTTTTTTCCTGAGATTTTTTTACTCTAAAGAAAAAGACTAGCAGTTAATTTCAATTTCTCACACACTTCCTCTCTCTTTTTGTTGTGTTTTTTTTTGTTTCTTTATTTTGGGGAAGGGTATCATGAGTTGCTCTTGGTTGCATGCCAGGTGCCCACAAAGCTTCTCAGCTGGGAAGCAGAGGAAAAAATAAGATGTAAAAACCCCTCATGGGTCAAGATAAAGGTAGTTTAATAAAGCAAAATCAAAGGCCACACAGAGAAGCAAAGGAAAACAACAGATTTATTCTTTGCTTCCCATCTGCAGGTGATGTCCAGCCTCTACCTGGAAAGTACTGCTTCAGTATAAGAAGGGGCTGGTTTGAAAGATTAGTGCCATAAATAATGAATGCTCCCTCCTCCTCATTTCTCTTAGGTTTTATTGCTGAATAGATGCCATATGGTATGGACTATGCCTTTGGCCGGTTTGGGTCAGCTGTTCTGTCTCTGTCCCCTCCCATCTTCTTGCCTGATTCCGGCCTACTGGCCTTTGGAAAGGGGGAATGTTGGAGAGACAGCCTTGGTGCTGTGCCAGCACTGCTCAGCAGTAGCCAAACACTGGTGTGTGATCAACACCTTTGCAGGATCAAAACACAGCACAGTGAGGGATTGCCACAGTGCTGGGGGGAAAGTCAACTCCACCTTAGGCAGACCCCATATGGGGAACAGGTGTCTGTGTGCAGTTACTGTATTGTGATAATATATCCACCTCCTTCCATTCCATAATCAAAATTCAAGCTCTGATAATGGTCACCTGAACCAAAGCAAATATATTTTTTAATCAATCCCCTTCCCCAAGTGTAGTTACAATGGGAATGTTGTTTTCTTTAAGGTGGCTTTTTCAGATACTGGATTGAATAGTCTTTTACTATCTGACACACTTGAGCCAGTGCCTTTTCTGCAGGAGGGCACTCAAACTCCCACCCCTTGGGAGAGTCATATGGCCTCTAGACTGTGGATATAAGGAGACCACTTCCGTTTTTGTTGAATCTCTTTCACTATGTGTCAAAAATCTATACTGCACTAGACCAGAGAGAAGGGACAAAAAATGAGCAAGAGTTCATACATGAGCAGTTTGGGATTAGGCCTTCCAGCTATTGGGGAGCTTTCCAGGCATGATTCAGGGGCTGTGCATTTTCCACTACATAGTGGTTGGAAAAAGTCACATAAAGATTTCCCTGAACAGGAACCAGGTCTCAGAGTGAAGTAGGTGAATGTTCCAAGGAGAGATCTACCAGATCTCCAGTTATTCTAAGAAAGGAATAATTCCAGCACAGTACTCAAACTTTGCTCTGCTTTCTGCCCTGGCCAGCCTCTATCACTGAGCTGACAGAAACCTCCTGGGAAACAGAAGCTCACATTTCTGGAGTCTGGGGTAAACATTTGCTATGCTCTCTACACTAGATAAAACAAAGCACCAATGGGACCAGTAGCTTCTGCTTCAGAGGTCTTGTGAAATCCAGTAATTCTTTTGAGAGTGACAGCCATTCTGGGCTGGCTGGCTTTCAAAATAGAAGGGAAAAAGCCTGAAGTACCTGGAGTTTGTCTCGAATTAGGTGGCAACTGAGTGAGAAGTTTGGATTTTACCCTTTGTACATAAGTGCAAGATGAGTGAAGTGGGAATTCCCCAGCTCCTCCTGCACATGTAGTCTGGCTGTTTTAAATGTTAACTCTGATTCACATGACTACACCTGTAACATTTTACAAGGCACTCAAGGCACTTTCTTTTTCCCCCTAGTGCTGGTAGTTAATGGGTTTTCAGGATCAAAAATTGGTAATGAGCAAAGTGCTCACTTTGCAGAAACATGTCACAGAAGTGGAGCCTTCTCAGCTTTAGCCTTTAAACTGAAATTGTCAATAAATTTCAGCTGAAAGTGCAGACTTATTTCTGGCTGTGTGGATGGTAATTTATATGATACAGAACTGCCACCAAGATCACTAATCCTACTTCCAAAATACACTGCATAGTTGCCAGCTACTAAACAAGCTGGGCTGTTTGAAAGATAACCATTCATTGTAAGGCTGTGTCAGTGAAGGTGTTAAGTAAATTTCTCAAATAAAATAGGGTCATCATATTACACAGATTTTGGACTGAGTAGTTGCCTGTAGCTTTGTCCTGTTTGGCTTATTTATCAGTGTCATCTGTCAAGGAATACTAAAATGAATTGGGAAATCACCCCGTCTCACGTATTTCATTTGTTGACTGATCAATACTTGGATGGATTCTGAACTTGGTGCATTAAAAGAAAACTGACAACAACAAGCCCTAGCTTTGCTCTTTTTAAAAGGCCAGTTAAAACACCCCTTAGGATGGAGCAAGCTAGGGAATAATAGGACATGTTTCTCCATTACATACTGACTTCTAGAAAAAAAAAAAAAAAGAGATAAATGAGGGAAAATTACAATGCTGAGACATATGAAGACTCATAGCAATCTTTAAAGAAAGATTTTATGTTAGTTATTTTCAGTGCGTTTAAAATGCCTTTCTGTCTGAAATTGAGGGTGAACAGGGTTGAAAATAAAAGTGTGTCTCATATTGATACGTCAATCATAGCTAACAAGCACTGTTGGGAGGTAATCTCTTTCAATCAGTTTCTTGCAGGCTGGGAGACAGCATTTATTACTGTGCAAATGAACCCGCCAACTGCTTTTTGCAGGAGGTATCAGGAGGAGACATGAGTTAGAAAGCTGGTTAAGTGGGGTCACTAAGGGAGGGTAAGCACCTCTAAAGGTTAAGATGAATAGTAGGACACTAAAAATATCCTCTGTGGAATTTTTTTCTTTGAAAACGAAAGGGAGGAGAGAACTTTTTTTCTCAGAAATAGTTTGCAGTACCTTGGGTTCTCTGAGATATATGAAAAATATATGTCTTTTTACAAATAAAATTATTGTGTTTGTGACAAACCCTCCCTCTCTCCCTCCAAACTTCTCTCCCTCCCTTTCTTGTTTCCTTCCTTCCATGGTGGAACAGTGGTAATTTCTCAATGTACACAAGTGTCTTTCCAAGGAAATATCCTACCTGATCTACAGCTCCCTCATTGTGATGTATATCATATTAGACTATTGACACTAAAATCTAACTCACTGAAAGGAATAGTGCCTGCTTTGAAACATTGCCTTTTTCCTTTGAAAAGGAGCTTTCTTTCTTCACTGTGTCTTATGTAGAGCTAACCTAGAAACTTCTTCTGTTATATCAACATAAGAAAGGCCATGTGTCTTTATCAGCTTCTTATCCTTGGAAAGCCATGAAACAGATATAATTTTCACAACATTTTACACTTTAGCCAGTGTAATTTCTTGTTCTTGCCAAACCATTGCAATCAATATAGTTGACTATAATGCCCATATAGTTATACTGGCAAAATATTTAAGAGTTGTGTGGTAACAGATGAGTTCTATTTCTTTGTTTCATGGACATTATACTCTAGGAAGAGGGAGAGAAGAAAAGACATGATTTTGTCTGTACCTTACACAAGCTGCATAAAGACAAAGGCACACTGCTGCTCTTAAATTTAGGAGAGTACATGCATTGCACCTTAACTATTTTCACAGAATTATGATCAACGAGGCATGTCTAGGGATATAAAGGCACAGTGATGGTAATATGGAAAATTGAAAAAGTGGACAAGCTTGTTGTCTTGGTTTGAAGACAGGTGTCTGCTAAGGAAGGTGTAAACCTCCCTTAAAATCCACAAATGTGAATCCCCTTCCCTCCGAATTATTATAACTTTGAAATCAAGGGCTTTCAGGCAAAGATATGGGGAAAGGAATAACAGTTCTTTACTAGTATCTATGGCAAGGCAAACAATCAATAACAACAGTAGCAATAACAAACAAACAAACAAAAACCAGAAGATGCAGTGGCAGAAGTCTCTGAGCTGTCAAATGCTTTCCCGTTTGGTGCAGTTCCGGTCCCAGCCGGCAGGGGCGCTGTCGGGCTCCCGGCCGGGCAGGGCGGGTGCGATGACTCCCGCGCAGCTGCAGGGGGCGCTGTGGCGCGGTCAGCTCTGTGGGTGCGGGCAGTGCTGAAGTACCCAGAGGCAGCGGGCGGGGCGGGGCGGGCAGGGCAATGGCGGGCGTGCAGCAGACGTGGGGCAGGAGCTCAGAGCAGGGAGCAGGGGTGGCAGAGACGAGCCCAGCCGGGCTTGCCGGTAGAAGGTGGCAGAGACTCCCCAGCTGTAGCAGTGCTCCCACAGGGAGAGCGCGGGGCGGCGGCTGCCGGCCCCCTTGGGCAGAAAACTGCCGGCACAGCCAGGAGGATGTGCCCTCCAGGAGACGTCCCTTTCCCAGACAAAAGTTCACTCACCAACGCGAAGCAAAGCAGCGCAGAGCCAAAGGAACTTTCTGCCGCTGGTAGCTGAGAAGCTCCGTTCCCACTGCTGCCTCCTCAGCTGCCCGTGGTCAGAGTGTGTTCTCCGATGACCACCTCTGCTCTTTCCTCCCCACACCCAGCTAGCTCTTTCGTTTCTTACAAAAGAAGTTAATAGTCCTTAAGTATCCGGTCATTAGTAACCTAGCGACAGGGAAGGGGAAAAAATTCCACACCTCTCAACCTCCAACACTTACCTACTTGCTTATCCACTTGCTGTGTATGAAGGAAGGTTGCATTTTTCAAACTGTAAATTTTGGTCACTGGCACTAGCACTAGGCTCCTGACTCCTTCAGGCTGGTTATCACAGGCCAGTAGTGAGGATTAGTTTCCTACTTTCTATCCACCAGGAATATTCTGTCACAGAAAAATGTGATTTTGCATTTCCATCCATAAGACTAGGCTGGGCCTATGTTGCATACAAACTATGTGATCTTGCATATTCAAGTTAGAAAATTATCAGTTTCAGTCAATATATTTGTTGTTAATGCTAGTGGTTTCTTTATCATATTTCTGTGAGGACAGACCTGTCCTCCCTGTGTAGTAGCTGTTTATTAAGTTTTCTGTGGAAATATTTAAATGATGTGAGGTGCAAATGGAATGCTCCAGAATTACTTTGGGTAATTGGAATTTTCTTTCCTGAAAAACATTCATGTCTCTGTTTGAAACATGCAAAACCATGCAATTTTCCGTTAATTTCAATGCAAAAAATCATCTTTGCTGCAAGGGTTTTGGATTCTTGTGAGAAATTTCTGATCTTTCTCATGGGACCATCCCCGCTTTATTTGCAAGAGATAATACTGAGAGGTTCAGAAATGGAAATAAAAAGTAGCAAAATTGTAAGAGTACTTAATTTTCTAGGCATTCTCACAACTAGGAGGAACATATTCAAATGCGCTTACGTGCCTGAATTAACTCTCCTGTCATTTTGTGTAGAACACATTCCAAATCAAAACATTAAAATTTTGACTCAAGTGACTGGGAAGTGGCTTTCACTTCTTACAAAACTTGATGGAATTGAAAAAAAGAAGAGTTTTACGTGAGAACAGAATTTAGTCAGTCACTAACACTGTAAGTGACAGTGAAATTTTTTTGGTTTGAAGATGGGTACTCTACTCAGTTATAAGTTTCAGTCTTGCAAGTAGGTTCATCCTAATTGTCTACAATAAATTTGCAGTGGATCTTGAAATGTCTTCTGTGAATGCTTTAACCACCTGGTAATAAAATCACTTTCACTGATCTAATCAATAATGAAGAAAGAATTTTCAATGGGAAATACAAAATAAGAGTGTAAGCAAGCAGATAAATGATTTGACCATTCGTGTATGTGATGGGCCAGTCAGAGTTAAGTATTCCTTTGGTTAAAAGACAAAAGTGAAGTTATCATCTAGAATAAAAATTACACTACTTATGTTAATAACAAATCTCTTATTTTCCATGAACATTCAGTAAAAAAGTGAGGTTCCAACAAAAAACAAAACAACAACAAAATTTTTGACTTTGAATAAATAATGTTCTCTGATTACAATTATCAGTCACTTCAAAATGGAACAGTTTTAAAGATACTTTACATGGGATTTTTTGGGTCAGCCTAGTCTTCAGTATAAGAAAGAAAAAATCTGCCTCGTAAAGATCTCCCATTGCTTTCAGCGATGGCCCTCACTGGAACAAAGTGCATTTAAAAAGTCTTAATGACATCTTTAATGACGTCTGCTTCTACTGTTAAAAGTTGCTAAATTAGTATATAATTTTTTTTTCAAATGTTCTCACCTTTTCATTACAGTCCTAAGGAAATTTTTTTTGTTTTAATCAGGGGAAAGATAACCTATTATCCAGTCTTTTACTCTTTTCAATGTGTGAAAACATATCTTTAGCAAAGTATTTTAGTGAATTCAAACTATTAAATGCTTATTAGTTAAAGACCAAATAAAATTCTCATGTAATTTGAAAGATTTGGACAGGATTTTTAGTGGACATCTCTTAAACTGGACACCTATTCCTTCCCAGAGCACAACCACTGGTCATAGAAATGAAGAAATATTTCTTACACATGTTTCAGATACAAGAACACTGACTACCCCATGTCCTAATGTAATGTCCTATACAGTTAGAAAATGATGTGAGCCCCTGGTGGGATTTATTTCACCTTCTTCTGCATATCTACATTTTTTTAAAGGCTAAATTTGATTAAGGCATTTACTTTAGAATGAAATTCTTTGCACAGTAGATTGGAGTATGACAACATCCCCACAGACTAAAAAATATCTAAGAGGATAATTTCAGATGTTTCAATGTTCATGTGAGAAACCCACAACAAGCTAGATAAATCCCAGTGCTTTTCTGTGGTGTAAATGATCTACTTAAAGGCCAAATACTCATGGCACCATGCTTAAGGAAGTGATAAAGGCACTTTGAGTTGTCTGATTAACTCTGAAAATTGACATCTAAAGCTCATCAGATGAATTGTGCCCTAGAAGTTTTACATGGTGGATCCCTTCATTTGATCTAACTGTTCTTATGCCTGATGCAACTATAATAAGAATTAATTTAATATATAGTAAATTGAATAATGCTTTCATTCAATGACGGAATTTGAGTAATGAATTTATATAAATGATGGCCTGAGCGAGTGACAGATAAAGAGGTATGTAAAGTGGCATTTTGGTGAAACCCCAAAACAATACTTAACTGTCATACTATCCCCCTTGCTTTGGTGGCTCCTCCCAGCTAGTACATATAGCATGAATGGTGGCTGTCTATGTTATTTATCTCATTAACATCTGTCCTGATACATTTTTCAGGCAAGTAAAGTTACCACTAAGTTATAATCACTTGAAACAGCTGTCTGACTGTCTCACAAGGAGTCTGAATCTCATATATTTCAAATGCATTCTCACAGAATTGTGGATCTAGGCACATGCTATAAGCTAGAAATCAATGGTTTCATTAATAAAATTAATGTGTCTATGCATGAAGCTGTGGAAAGCTCCTCTTGGGATCTGCATTGCAAGGACTGCTGTTGTATTGGAGTCTATCACTAACATAGACAAAGGATTAGAAGAAAAAAGTTTGGTTTTTTTTCATCTTCTCATCATTGTCATCTGCAGCAAAATTAGTTCATGTAATAAAGATTATTTTCTGTTGATATATCTGAGTCCATATCATGAATATTGTTGGCATAGTGATGGCAGATAGAAATTTTTTCAGCAAAATATATGGCTACATAATTTTGGCTATGACGACTTTTAACATACCTTAAATGTATGCAAATACCACACAAAAAGTGGTGTTGCCATTATAGTCTTTTGAGGGCCAAGTTAAGTCTCATGAATAAAAAGAACCATTTTGTTCTTATGAGTGGTATCTAAAGATAAATGTGAAAGAACAGATATTTCTGTACTTTGTAATGAACCTTATGTTCAGATTGCCAGGTAATTCAACTCATAGTCTTCGTTCTTTCACAGTGACTGGACAAGGAAAATTAAGATACATTTAAAAGTGCTGTATAACTACCCCTTTAGCTTCTCAATTTTTTAAAACCTGATGAAAGTTCAAGGGTAGACCTATTTATAAGTAGCCACATGATTCAATGTCAAACCTCTGAAATGCTTTGGGCAGGACATATGGAAAATTAGACCACACAAAATAAGTTTTTCCACTAATATCTCACTATTAAGACATATGTTCATAATCCTAAATAGGCATAGTTCCTGCTGTGACAAAAATCATATGTCCTATGAATCGCGCATTCTGTGCAGCTATCCAAGATTTATGCTCCAAAAATAAAGCGAAAGAAAGAAAATGCTGGAAAATATAAAGGAAATTAAACAGCATTAATCTTTTTTTTTCTGGTAAATGGACTATGTAATATTGCAATTTTTAATATAATTTCAAATATCCCTGAAGTATTGGTTCTATTGTGGCTCTGTTAGAAAATGAAACAGCAAGAAAAGATTTTAAAGAAGAATTATTATATCTAGTAGAATTAAAGTACAGTGAGAGTAAAACAACAAAATGATGAATAGATTATAGAACAATAATAAGTGAAAAAGAATAGGGAGAACTTGAAATTAGCAAATTAGCAAAATACCAAATTCTTTAAAGATTTTACAGAATTATAGCATCATAGAAATATTTAGTTTGGGAAAAACCTTTAAGAATATCAAATCCAACTCTTAACCCAGCCCTGCCAAGTCCACTATGGAACCAAGTCCCTTAGTGCCACACCTACATGTCTTCGAAATACCTCCAAGGATGGTGGCCCCATCACTCCCATGGGCACCCTGTTCTAGTTCTTGACAACCCTTCCCATGAAGAAATTTTCCCCAATATCCAATCTAAACCTCCCCTTGGGGAACTTGAGGCCACTTCCTCTCATCCCATCACTTGTTTCTTGGGAGAAGAGGCCAGCACTCACCTGGCTAAAACCTCCTTTCAGGTAGTTCAAGAGAGTGATAAGGTCGTCCCTCTCTTTCCCAGACTAAACAACTCCAGTTCCCACAGAAGTTTCTCATAAGACTTGTGCTCCAGGTCCTCCATCAACTTCATTGCCTTTCTTTGGACATGCTCCAGCAACCTCAATTTCTTCTCCAAAGGAGCCCGCAGCTGGACAAAAGACTTGAGGTGTGGCCTCACCAGTGCTGAGTATAGGGGACAATCCCTCCCCTGGTCCTGCTGGCCACACTGTTTCTGATCCAGGCTGGGATGCCATCGGCCTTCTTGGCCACCTGGGCACAGCTGTCTCGTGTTCAGCTGCTGTCGACCAGCAACCCCCTGCCCTTCTCACCTGGGCTGCTTTCCAGCCTCTCTGTCCCCAGCCTCTAGTGCTGCCTGCAGTTGTTGTGACCCAAGAGCAGGATCTGGCACCTGGCCTTGTTGAATCTCTTACAAGTGACCTTGGCCCACCAATCCAGCCTCCCTAGATCCCAGCTTACAGTCATTGCAGATCAACAGTCCTACCCAGCTTGATGTCATTGCAAAAATTGAGGGTACCCTTGATCTGCTCATCCAGATCATTGGTAAAGATATTAAACAAATCTTGTCCCAGTACTGAGCCCTGGGGAACACCACTAGTGTCTGATCACCAGCAGTATGTGTCACCATTCACCACCCTTCCCTGAGCCCAGCCATCCCAACAGTTTTTTACCCAGCAAAGAGTGCACCTGTCCAAGCCATGAGCAGCTGGCTTCTTCTGCAGAGTGCTGTGGAAGACAGTGTCAAATTCTTTACCAAAGCTTAAAGAAGGCAGCATCCACAATCCTTCCCACATTCACTAAGCAGGTCAGCTCATCATAGAATGCGATCTCTTTGGTCAGCAGGACCTGCCTTTCCTAAACTCATGCTGACCGGGTCATACAGAGAAAAAAACTAAACCAACTTCTTTTTAAATTACCTCTGTCTGAAAGCTTGGCTAGAGTGAAAAGAGAGAAAAATAGAGGATTAAAATAATAAATGGGTAGGAAAGGCAATAAAGGTTTGATGAAACAGTAAAAATTAAGGGAAATCAGCTGCTTTTTCATTTGGTGACCCTAATTTTCATACTATTAGAACGTCTCTTTTTTACTAAGAGGCTAAAATTCAGTTAATTGTTATGCTTTCTTGCTGTATTATTAGCTGGAAGAATAAAAGAAAAGATTTTTTACTGGGGTCAAAATTTTACAACTGATATTTTAGTGCAAAAAAAGAACTCTGCTCTGCTCTTTATTTCCAAGGGAAATGTTGAAGAAAAAAGATTACAGAATCAAATCAAGTTTTTTTTCTTTCTTCCTGTTAGCCACTTCTCGTCTCATTCCTTTGTATAGTAAGACAGTTGCTTTTCTCTCTGCCATAAAGATGCAAGTTATTAATTTTTTGTATTTTGCAGCTCATAATAACAATGTTAAAATATTTGTGTGTGTATGTACAGCATACTGCTATTTTACTGTATTACAATGAGCATAATCAAGTAAACCAGGACATTAAACAAGAAAAATTATCATTTAGTAGTCATTGATCTTTAAGACAGTTAACTCCCTGGTTACTCTTACCTGTGGAAGGTTAACTTGAATGTCTTAATTTAAGTCATATTTCTTTGCATTATAGTCCAACTCTTTACTTATATCCAGAGCTCACATGCTTTGTTTCTGGAGCCATAATAGCTACTTAAATATAAGAGGAAGAATTTAATCTATTCTATATAACTCTTTAGTATCTTATGATCTGGAATGGTCCTTAAAAAAAGTGTAAATACTTTGGGTGTTCAACTGTCGAAGTCTACCCATTCATACTAAAAAACTGACAAAATCCAGAGATTTTTGGAGATAAATCATTGATTCAGATTTAAGTTTTTTTCTTTAGGGTAGAGCTGAAGTTCCAGTTCATGCTCTGAAACAGAGACATGGTACAATATCTTCGCAAAAATTGTGTTTATGCTTTCAGTAAGGGCAAAACAATAGATTTTTCTTCTCTGATCTTGTTCTCAGAAACATCTGAATTGTTTTAAGTGGCATTTTCAAAGACATTTAAGCCTGAGGCACAGTCATTCTTCAAGGAATTATTAACTTGAGTGGTTCAAGTTCAGCAAGGCAAATTTAAACAGTGTTTAGATGATGCCTGTCATGACTCTTCCCCCATGTGAAGAAAGAAAGTCACATAATTATAATATTTTCATCCTTTCAGTGTTTATCTTTTCTTCCAAAAGATAGTTTAGAATTATCTTGAAACTGAAGGAAGCTTACCTAATAGTAATACATTGGATTTTGACTATACTTAAATGATTCATAATAATGTGAGATAGACTTATAGAAATTGGAAATCAAGCGGCATATTGCCTACACTACTCAATAATTATCTTGATAAGTCCTTGATGGATGGGACCCTGGGCAGCCTAGTCTAGTGGAAGGTGTCCCTGCCCATAGTGGAGGGAGGGAGTGTGAGAGGGAACAAGATGGGATGCTTTAGTAGTGAACTTGGCAGTGCTGGTTTGATGGCTAGACTCAGTGATCTTAGAAGTCTTTTCCAACATAAATCATTCTATGACGATGTGATTTTTAAGGACCCTTTCAACGCTAACCATAATATGATTCCATTCTATAATTTTATTCTTCATTATATTCTGAAAATTTTCCACAAACATACAGTATACTTGCAAGGGCAAAGCTTGACAGGTCCTGCAAGTACTTACCAGGTTGTCTTCACACTATGCCAGTCTACCGTGATTTCTTCCCTGGCACAGGAGTAGCCAAGTTGTGTCCCACCCCACATATATCAATGTTAACTCTTTTCTGTTACATTTTAAATGGAGTTAAAAATTTTCTTTATAACAATAGGCATCAATTAAATAAGTTGTTATTTATTTATAGAATCACCTGATAAATCAGCTCATAAAATGTCTTCCAAAGGAAAGCAATATTTTATCTAGGGGACGCATGTGCACATGCATATTATGCTTGTGTAATGGGGAAGAAAGAAGTTTTATGAGGGAAATGAAGACCTGTTAAAAAAAATATGCTTAATAAAAATGCCTATTACTTATCCAAAACTATAACAACAAAAGCCTACTTCTCAGAGAGCAACTTGACTAGGATTGTTTCTTGTTTCTCAGGAGAGCTATAGTTCACATGTACCTTCCTCTGTATGCTGGCTTTTGATTGTAAACAACATTTTTGCTGAAGCATCATATCTGGAGATATCTGTGGCAGTCTTCAGCAGTTCAGCAGACACAGCAGTGTGTGGTTGGAGGTATAGTCCTGTCAGGAATCATAAGCTATAGAGAGAAGTGGTGGAAGCCGACGGAAGTATACTTCTCATACAGTACAAGAGTAGCACATCATGGAAACTGCCCATGGGGAATATTTAGCTAGAAATCTGCAGGGTAGTTTTTCCCCAGAAGTCAAATGCTATTACTCAAAATCTCCTGGACTCAGAGTCACACACTGATTTTAATAAATATCCTTCATCCGAACCAGTTGCTTACAGCCACCAGTTTGGACTGCTGCTAGGATATCTCAGTGACATCTCAAACAAATTTCTTGCTTTTTCTCTCTAGGTCATGCTCTTTCTCAGGGCCCTGAGTGCAGCAGGATCTTGCTGTCCTGAAATATTTCTCTTTGTACTCAGCCTTTGCAACCTCTAAACAGCCCTCAGGGATTTAGCTGTCCCTGTTCAAAGTTTACTCTGATGTGGTGCAGCCATGTAATCTTAGATTAAATCTCTGGAAGACAAACAGTAAGAAGAGATGAAATGAGCATCCCCTTGCCTGGAGGTTGATTTACACCACCAGTCACTGTCCAAATTATGTCACAGTTTTGCCTGTGCCCATGTCTTGCCCATCCCTGGCTGTGGCCTGTCCTTGCTGAATCCTCTCCCCAGCTTGAACTGGGACCTTCATTCCCACTGCAGACCTGCCTGGCTGGCTGGACTGTGGCCAGCCATGGTCTTCATCACCAGACCAGACCTGTTCATCTACAGGAGGATTGCATCCCTTGTTGAAGAGGCCTTGCTATCACCCTTACTTCTCTCCTTCCTTTCTGGAGGCCCTTCTTCTCTACTTTATGGGTGTAAAAGACATTATTTACAAAACTAGTTATTTCATTAAGGCACTATATGAAAATCAATATTGTATTCTACTTGCTAGTTCCTGTTTCATTGATGAAAAAGTGTACATATTTTTTCATTTAGTATAATGAGCTTTGCCCAGAATTTCAAATTTAATTTTATTTTCAAATAAAGAAGAAAAAACCCCACCCTTTTTGAGTATAGAGAAATTGGATATGAATGACGCCATAATCTTTTACCGGTTATAGGTAAAAGATTACCAGTTATAGGTATTTTAAAATTTTCTTGTCAGAATATTCCTGAACTTTGCAAGATTTTTGGAGGTTGTGATGATTTGAGGCTTTTGGATGGAAGTTTAGATGCTTTCCACTAGGAAATATGTAAGGATATCAACTTTTCTCAGCTGAGAAAAATTCTGCATTCCTTATATGTATGCAATTATGTAGTGACAGAGGAAAACAGATATCTCTATAATATCATCATTATTTGTGTGTGTTCATTACATATAATTTCACACTTAAGTGATTCAGCCAGGATTAAACTGTCTGTAAGAGTTTTACACAATGTCTTAAACTAAAGAGTAGTGAGGAGTTATCATGTCTTGAAATGAAAGCTTGCGTGTGCTATTTCACAATCTTAGGTTAAAAATGTATAATGAATTGCTCTGAAAAACTGTTTTCCCTAAAATTGTAATAGCAAGCAGCGTGTCCTTCTCTTTTCTAAGTGAAGATTTCCCCGGAAACCTTAAAAGAAAGATAATTTAAAAGACAGCCCTACAGCACTAAAGTATCTTCAGATACTTTTTTAAAATATCCTGCAGTGCTTTTATATAGCAAGGATGGAGCATCTAAGGCATGATAAGAAGTAATATAAACTACAATTTCTTGAATAAATTAACAAAATTTCCTGAAGGTTTGCCATATTTTCTATTGATTAGTCACATATATATGCATCCACAATTGTAATTTGACATGTGTGTTTTAACAATGAGAAAACAATTTTGCTCTTCTGTGAGTCTCTTCCAATATCAGAAAACAGGTTTTGGCTCTCTATAGAGCTGGCAAATTTGCCATCTCTGTTACGTTATGAAAACATGGAATTACATTGAACAGTAAGAGATTGCATCTTATTTTTACAAAGTGTTTGTGCACATACAAGTATTTATGGTTTCATATCGAACAAAATCCATCAACACAGAGATAAACATGTATATGTGCCTATTTAACTTCCTTATATGAGCATATATATATATATATATATATGTTTTCTACATAGAGATGACTGAACTGCAAAACCCTAATTCCTAATTCCTATGTTTTTAATCTTTTCCCTATTCTGTTCTGGGCTGTTTCATCTGATCAGACAGAAGCCAACAAAATCAGAGATATTTTATAAATTTTTATCTTTTTTCATTTAAAAGGTAAAGGATATTGCAAAGTAGATTTTTTTCCTCATATTATCTTTGCATCCTTTTTGCTACTAAAAGTTTTTGACAGTTGGAATCTGGCACAGTATCTGCAAAGAAAAACAAAAAAAAACCCCAAGATTAGTAAAATTGACCATTCTTTGGATTTTCTATCAGGAATTGTGATTCATCTAGTAATTTCTAAAGGGAGTTTGCTGCACAGCTTATTGCAAGAGACATATTAGTGTTATCATAGCAGTTATGCTGCACGCATATATTCATTTGACACATTTTTACATTTCATAAAAATATCCATTGATTTTAGGTCTTCTGCAAGTTATGAAAAATAGCTACTAGAGACAATTAAAGTGCAGAGATGTTCAGTCATTCCCGTGAAATCCAGTATGTTCTCTCTCATAACCCATGGTCATTTATAACGTTCTATCATTGGGACATGTAAGTGGTTATTCTCTTTGCATTAAATGCAGGAAAAGAATATAATAAGGTGCAGTTACAGGTGCTTAAGAGTCAAAGGACAATCAGGTACACACATCCAAAGATGAATCCAGTTGATGAACAGCAACATAAATATTTTAACAATGGAATGAAAAATGCATTGCGTGTAGTAGGGGAAAAAAGTTCTATATTTTTATATAATTCTAATTTTATTGATCACTATATTCTCAGTGACCGAATGTGACTATATATGGATTTTGGTATTACCTTAATGACCCCTAGTGTCCTTGTGGCAGACTCTAGCTGAATGGTAGCATGTTAGTAGGAAAATCTCCTAAGATGTGATCCCAAAGAACAGATAAAGGCAGATTTCTGCTGAAGAAGCTGACATAGACCCCAAAAAAAGTAAAGAGAAAAAGGCAATTTTGAAAAATTTATTTTCAGGGCATACAGTACTAATAGGGATTAGCAAATTTATCCTCTAAATAAATGCAGATGACACACTGTCTACACTCTCTTACACTGCAGGTTAGTTGTGGGGAAAACTACTCTCCTCACTATGGTTACTTATTATGCCAGTAAATCCTGCCTATATTTGCACTCCAGTAGATGTTGCCATAAAGGAGAGCCACCTGGTGATTAGCTTAAATCAAAATAATTTTAATAATGCTGTGATGGTTTGTAAAACAGGGAAAATATTTAATGAATGTGGTAACTTGTGTTGCATGATTTGGAATCAATGGGAGGTAAGTAAATAAAATTCCTCCTTTTGGGATATATTTCTTTTGTGATTCAAAACCCTGTAAGCTGTTCATCTCTCTGCAGATACACAGACTCTAAAATGGGATTTTCTCTTAGAAAATAATATTTGACACCTATTCCTCACAATCTATAGTAATGAACATCTCTTGAAAAACGTCTCAGTTTTTCATGGAAGTGTCTTTTATTCTTTATTTCTTGAATGTTTTCAGTTCCTCAGACTAAGCAGGGGAGCTGATCTCTTCTAACCACAAAGGGTTTTTTCACTCATTTGCCTTAATTACTTGGGAGTTTTGATACTCCTACTACTGGCAATCCACATGCTGGGTGTTCATTTTCCCCTGAAAATTGTGTTTTTCTGGAAAAAGTGCAGTGGCTAACTGTGACCACATTTGAACTAGAAATGCTTGTCAGTGTGGCAATACTGGTTAGGGACCTGACTTACAAAAAGTTTTCCTGGAAGCAACTGCATATTCAGTAGGATATTTATATCACATAAATGGCTTCTGCTATTGTAGCTTTCTCCATCTAAGCAGATAGAATAAATAATATGAGTAAATTTTATCTTCTCACCAATTACACCTGCCTAGAAAGACAGGTCTGAATATGTTTAAATTTTATCATAGTTGTCTGAATTCTATAAGCTTTGATTATTGATATCTTCATATGTAGCCACCAGTGCAAAGGAATAAATCTGTTGAAAACAGTGAATTAAATGGGTGATAAATTATCCATGCTTCAGCAGCAAACAAAGTAAAGCTTAGTTTCTGTCTGGTAGGATGGCTACATAACTCTGCAGTTCTTTATAGCAAATGTCTAATTATATAAAAGCTAGATTTGCTTCAATACTCCCTACTGGTTTATTATTACATGCATATATCAGCAGCTTTCACTGAAGATGAATTGGGATAATCAGAACAGGCATCCCACTGGATTGACTTATTGGAACACTGCTGCATCTGACTGAGGCCTCGTGAGGATTTATATCTCAAAGGTAACAAGAAGGCAGGCGGAGATTGTATTTAGCTCAAGAACAAATGCCATGTTTGTGCCTGATTGCCCCCAGAGTGTACTTTGTTTCTGAGCCTCTGACTTACTGGAAATAATGATAAAGGCTGAAAGTCATTATAAGGAATCTATTTTGTTTAAAATATGTATTATTTTGATGTTTGGCTTTGCACTAACAGTACTAATTTCTTATCATAATTTTTTGGTAAACTATATAGCTTATGCTAGAAAAGGACAGCTTAAAATGTACTGCAGTTTATGTTATCTAAGCTGTAATGCTAATAGCAAGTATCTACCATTAGTCACCTTGTGAATTCAGAATTACTCAACAAGCACAGTATAATTACTTTTTAAAACTCATAGCCGTTTTCATTGTAAATCTTCAGAGATGCTTTTTAATATATTATTTTCCTTATGTTTCATTTTTATAAATATTTATGCATATGCTGATTTTCATTTTTAGAATAGAGCCCTGTGAAAAGCCTAGAGCAGTTCCTGTTTTCTGCTTGTTTTCTTGGCCTGAGAAGGCAATTTGCATTTTGCTGCACCTTTCTTCACTCTCACAGGGGAGATGTTCCTTTTCCTTGGTATATCACAGCAATACCATAGGAAAAAAAGACTTAATTGGAGAGTGCAACCATTCCAGAACAATTTCCCAGCTGCTTTATAGAGCTTCATGGATAGTAAGGAGCTTGAGAACTTTCTCCTAAGGTTGTACCTACATTGGTAGGTGCAGGATGATCTGAGATTGTTCTGCCTGGACTAGCCAAGGAAATGCAGAAATGACTATTTATGTACCTCCCTTGTGGCTGCAATGAGTCAAGTGCAGCAGAATGAGTTAGCTGAATGAGTAGTATAAGTCTGTCCTGCAAAGACAAGCTGTTTAACTCAGGTACCTTGTCTTCAAATGAAGCTGTATTGTTTTTAAATCTGCATTTAGACCTAAAAGGAGCTATTCTTTTCCACACAGGCTTGTCAGACACAGCTCTTCTAGCTCAGAGACTGATGATCTTTAGTAATTCTTTTCCAGTGTAGATGCACTTTTAAAGAAATCATGAGTATTTTCTGCTTTTTTCATTCACAAACCTAAACATTGACAGTGGACTCAAGGCTGCTACTGAAGATGGTGGCAAGCATCCACCATTAATTAATCCAAGACACTGCCTTTTATACTCTTTTTTTGGTTTTTTTTTTCACATGCATAACAGGTGTTCCTTCTGATGTTACAATTGGTTAACATACTACTCACACCTGCCTTTTCTAATTAGCCATACATGTCCGCATTCTCTGCTTGTTTCTCCCACAAGGTTGTTTATGTCTCTTGATTAAGGACACAGCTGTAACTTCTCTAGGTGTAGGCTGCCCGCAGTCTGTTCCTATCTTCCTACAAAACTGTCAAAGACATTCGTTTCCTTAGAAATGCTGACCTTTTCAAGGCACTGGCATTCACTGGCACTTATACACTTGTCTCCTTGGAGTAAAGGCATGTTTGGTTCAATTTTGAACAGCACAGACACTTCCTTTCATCTTTCACCACCCTAATTTAAGTGTTCTCCTTGTGTCAAGTGTGAGAGGTACTGAGATTTTGACAGGCACGGAAGAGTAAGAATGATATAAAATTGCCTTTGTAACAATATGTCTGTTGCTGTTATAGTGATATAAGCTATTTATTATTGTGCAATGACTTTGCAACCTCTGTGTCACAGAAGAGCATCTAAAGAATTCACAACTTTTTTACTTTTTTTAAATCAAGACATTAATGGGGAATATGAATAAAGATTTATCCTTAGGATCTCTTTATAAGAAATTATAATAATGGATTATAATTTTATAGCCTCTCTGAAGAAATTGCCTCTGATGAGCTGGTAAGAAATTAGAAGTGTTAGAGTTAGATAAAGATCGGAAAGAAGGAGTTGAATAATTACTAGCAAAAAGTAGCTGTTTATAAAGTTCTGCATATGTGAGAGCAAATTCCTTCAAGAGAGAAATAGCAGATTTGGTTTTATGCTCTATCCAGTTATTTTCAATGTTTTTTTTTAAAGTAAGTTGGTAAATTTTTGATGCACATCCCTTTTTTTTTTTTTTTTATAAAACCTTCAATGGCATAACAAATTGGCAAGTGGAGTTTAGATGGGGTGTAAATGTAATTCCTGACAGAATTACTAGAAACTTACAGAAGCTCAACAGAATGGTGAAAACAAAAGTAAACAGAAAACTATTACTTTAATCAGCCAGGAGCTGAGAATGAGAATAAAGTGCTGCAAAACAAAAGGACATTATTAAAGTTCTTTAGATCTTCTGTATAAAAAACAAACAAACAAAAACCTGGAACAAACCAAACCTCTTGTTTTTCCTTAACATTTTAATCTTTATTCAATCTTTTCCAGGCAGCAGAAAGTTTCTGGCCTTTGTGAATTAAATTCACTGGTGAGTAATGAAGTAATGTCAATCATTAGGTTGGACTAGCCAAGGAAAACACTCAGGCTATTATGTCCTGAAATACGTTTCCTCTTTCAGACTACATGGTACCTGCTCCCTGCATTCTCACCTTTGATGAAATGGCATAGAACTAAAATGAGGAAGAATCTTCCTTGGTATGAGGCAAATTATAGAGAGTAGAATTGTGAAGAGCAGGTTTTTTCCATATTATTTCATTCCTTTTGGAGTATTCTAGAATCAGACTTTTAATAAAGGACCATCTTTGAGAGCTTCCTTTCTGAGCATGTAAATGAAGCCTCAAAAAATGTATTATCCTGCACTTGTAAAGTAGTCCCCTAAATGTGTGTTCTGTCCTTCAGTGTTCATCAACGGATGCTCCCCACTGGGGCTTCAGCTTTCCCTGCTCAAGAAACCTGCAACTTTATAAAATGGCCATTGCAAACATCAGTTTTCTTTCTGTATCAAAGTAACATTAGAAAAATTCCAGGTGTTGATGACAATTTTTGGTCTCATCAGGTCTACTCTCATCTGGCAAGTATTTGTCATTTGTTGGTGCGTGTCTTTGGCAAGTGTGTCAACAATGTGAAGGACAACGAAGTCTACTTGTACTTCCTCTCCTCCTCTGTTGGTTTCTTACAGGAATCACAGTGGGCAACACAAAAATATCCCAGGTTACGAAGAAAATTAGAAATGTATTGGTTCAATGATTTTAGCAGAGGGTTTATATGTAATTTTCTTTAATCACATGATGAAGAAAGGTATAAGATATCTAAGTATAAAGAAACTGTGAAATATTTTTGGTCTACTCTTACTTGGTGAGCCAGGAAGAGGTTTTTTATGAATTAGCATAGTATGTGCAACAAGCATATAAACATTAGTGCCCAGTGTACAAGCATATCAATAAGCATTTGTCTTCTTTGGTTTTCAATTCTGTATATTTTTTTTCTTTTCCTTCTTTATTTTTCTATTCTTTTTTTTTTTTTCCATTTGGGCTTTGTTGGGTTTTTTTCTCCTCAGTTTAATCTTTTCTCTGATTTTAAATCAGTTCCAACTAGGAAATTTTACAGTATTAATGACATCATCAAATAACTTTCTATAGAATATAAAATTTCAGTGATTGTGGTTTGTTCTAGTAGCTTCTACAATAACATATTTGAAAATGGTAGGTAACTCTTAATGATTTTATACATTACCTGTCCCCAGCATCTCTATGTTAATTGGATTGATGTCAGGATGATTAGCTATTTAAGTGTTCCTTTTCTCCCAGTGGAAGTTAGTGTGTGATTTATCAGAAATACAATCAGATAAATTCTATCCTTAAATATTTGTATTCATGTTTCTTTAATTTAAAAGAAGACTAGGTTGCATATAGTTATCTCTTTCCTGAATACCTTTACATCAAGTAATTCTTATGCAGACTTTGCCCTATTTTAGATCATCTACTTGACAGACAATTTCTTTTTATAGATGTAATAAAGACACCAAGGACAAGTGGAGTGATTTGTCCAAGGTGACTAAGCAACCCAGAGCAGCAGATTCTTGAAGGTAACAAAGCTCTTCTGAGGCACACGATGCTTTATCTGTTGATGTGTTCAGCCTCTTTGCTAGAGAAAATTGCTGCTACTTTTCCCTTTTGTTGCTCTGCAGAACCAATGCATCTCTCAGGGAATGAAGCAGGCTTGGTTCCAGCTGGCATCTCATGAACCAAATTCCTAACAGTCAGATTGCAGGGTCTTTGTAGGAGACGTGTGAGCCAGAGAAAAGCCAGCTTTACTTCCAGAGTCTAGGATGAGTTTGAGAAGGGAACAGTTAGAGGGAAATACCGCAGCTTTCTTACATTTAAACTGAGAACTGAGCAGAGGTAGTATGGAAATCGTTGAGAGACAGCAAACAAGAAACTCCCCAACCATTTTTTAATTATTTAGATTTTTATTTTTGGACCAGTTAGCAGGGCAAAGTCTCACTTTAAGGACTGTAATTGCCTTGGTCTGACTACACCTACTTATCTCTTCTTACCAGCCTAGTGACTCCACTACACACAAGAAATGAAATTCTCAAGATGTTAAGGGATACTTGCCAAAAACCTCTACAACTTTCTAACTGTATTTCTAATAATATTTTAGTAAAACAAAGAAAAAAGCAAAACTACAGTCTACTTTTTGTTATATCTGTTGTTTGTTTGCTTAGAGATGAGCAAAATATTTTTAGGAACAGTTTATCTGACAAATTTAGTTCTTATGTATCATTCATTAAAAGACTATGCATGTTTAATCATTTGTTCACTATTCATAATTGACTGAACTTTTTATAAAAGTAAATGCAAACAAAAAACGTAATGAAATATGAGTTCATTAAATCTTTACTTGTTTTCAAGGTAGGAAATATAAAACATTAAGTAGTGGGAAAAAGACCCAGATACTGGCAGTTTAGAAGCCATTATAAACTTCTGTGTTTATTTTTCTCTTATCAGTCATGTTAGTCATTGCTCAGCATAATGCAATCACAATCTCTTTTTCCTGATCTGTGTAACAGCAATAGAGGGCAGTTGTAAGCAATGCACTGGATTCCAAGGAAGGAAGGAAGTGTGCAGTTCTCTGTGGTTTTGGTTTGCTCTTGTTTTCTCTGTCTATATTACACATTAAACAGGTCGTGTGTCTCACATCAGACTTGTGTGCTACAGGAAGAACTGAAGAACCAATTTGCTCTAAATGGGTTTGGGCTTTATTTTGTCAAGTTAGCCAGAATAATTATTTCCAGTTTATGCCAGCCTTTATGGATTTTTTTTTATTCCATGCAGGAGAACAGAGGAAGCTTCATTTGTCATGAAGTTGCTGATAAAAACTTAATTCATCAGGGCACTTGAACATATCTGAAAACAGCAGAATAGAAGCAATCTGGACTAGCTCTCTACATCATTTAGCCACATTATTTTTGATCTGTCACCAAAAGCCATGCAGACAGTTTAACATATTGTCACACCACGGCCAGATACAGCTTTGAATGAGATAATTGGAGGGCTGAAGACAACGTTGCCAGCCCTGTGCAGCTGTACCAGCATTGCACTGATAGCGCTATCTTACTTTTGGGCTCTTAACTTGGTATTTCAGCTTGACACCTCACTGTGCGGTGTGGACATTCAGTGTTCTGGGACCTGTGTGGGCAACTTCATTTTGGCTCTATGCTAACAAAAGAGCATGAGATTTTACTTTGGTCTCTCAGACTGTCTTTCCTCATAGCTGGAACAGACAGATTTTTATCAGTTTCAGTTTGGGTTGTGTCTTCAGAAAGAAATTTAGAGCATACAAAATAAGATTAGAACCAGACTTGCTTTACAGTTTTCTATTCTTTTTAACCAAAAGGATTGGACCCTTAAAGAAAAAAATTCCATCTAACCAGCACATTCTTTTTTATAGAATCAAAAAAAGAGTGCTTATTTCTTTGAAATGATTGGTGAAATGTTGACAATGAGTTGCCATGGGCATTACATATATATATATATATACATATATACATACATATATATATACACACATGATGTTTCAATGATTTATCAGAGATATTAAATATTTAATAATTATTGGCTGAAGTAAACAATCAATACCCAATTGAAATCACTTAAGGCCATTTATTCCAGGCATCTGTACAGAACAAAATTAAAGCTTTCAATCAGAATTGGCTTGAAAACAGTTTATGAACAGAAAACTCAATTTTTATTATATAATATACTCTCAAAAAACTTTTTCTTCTGCTTCTTTCTGTGGTTGGAAGTTTTATTGTGTCTGTGAAAAGGGTGGGTGGAATCATGACCTCTGTCTTTAACTGCTCATAGTCTCATCCTCACAGAGTATTTGATTGATCAGAAGAATCTGTGTAAATATTCATGAATATTTTGTAACACATTAGAAGCAGTACTGTTGTTCTAAGCTAAAAAATTGAAAGTTAGAGCCATAAACGAAAAAGAAGAGTCAGCAATGCAATTATCATTCTTAAGATATTGTCAAGAAACCAGGTTTTAGCACACAACTCATCTATAAACAAAGCTACCAATAATCTCTGTCTCACACTCTTCACAAATTACTTACTTTCTGAATTTCTGTCAGGTTATGAAACCTAATACAGTGGTCAATACCTGTCTATTTTTTACCGTCAGTCACACTTTCTGGTTTTCAAATACCTTCTTTTAGCAGTGAGGGAGAATGTATGAAACATTGCAGCACTCACATCCTATTGAAACATTTCTACTTCTGCTAAATTGCAAAATAACCATTTACTTGTGTTAAAACAGCTTAATATTTGGACTCTCTAGAAGAATAGCAGAACTATGCCTGAAATACATGTTGCATGTGTCATGCAGAAGTTATCAATTATGACAGGTTCAATACATTTTCCCTTCCTGTTCTAACTGCTGTGAAAAAAGTTAATTGACCATTATCCAAAAACCTAGCCATCTTTTCATTTCTTCAATGTCACACAATATGTTTTTCTCTTGGCGTAGGATTTGTGAATTTCCAGCACTTGGCTTATATCCCTTCTCTGTGAGATAAAGTATTCTTCAAAAATGTTGAACCAGTGCTCTCAGAGCTATTCAGTAGCCAGAAGAGAGTTCTGTAATATAACTGCAGTTTCTAGAACTTTTTCATTTTCTTGCCTTGTTTAGGGAAAGAATTTGCTCAATGTCTAACTGGCTTTTGACAATACAAATCTTAATTTGCTCCAGTTGAGATCTTCTGTGTTTGCTGTAATGCAATGCTTCAAAATATGAAACAGAGATCATTCTATGTCGGGTTTTGTTTAGATGCTGATACTATGCCAATATACAGAAGATGGAAACCTACTTTGTGAAAATAATCAGTCTTGAAAGGGGTCAAACTGCTTATTACATTATGGTATTAGGCTGATTTAGTTTGGTAATGCATTTGTACTTTCTAAATAAATGTTTCAAATGAGCTCTTCAGATTCATATATGAATGTTTGAACAGAGATCCCCTACCAGTGGCTACATGGCATAAAATCTTTCATTACTCTCAGCTTAAATACCACATGGCACTGTTTTCTCTGCTGTTTGCAGGGTATTATACACATTTTGTATAATACAGTGATTTAGAATCATGGCTTATTTTGCTGTCTTTTATATCTGAACCTCAAAGCTTTCCATATGAATGTGATTGAAACTACTCGAAGAAAACCTTCCACTTCTGTGTATAGTTATTCAGAATGCTACACTTGTTAAGCAGGTCCCTAACAGTTACCAGTAGAGCATACTAATAGCTCACCATACAGACCAGGACAGAGGTGACACATCTGTGCATATGCTCTTATGGCAAATCCACTAGCAGTAAAGGAAATATTTAATGATGTATTTCATGTTGCTACTTAAAAGGAGAGTAAAAAAAAAAAATGGAGAAAGAAAGCTGATTACTCTATAAATCTGTGCAAGATTAAAAATCTGGCCTGTTATGTGACTCTTGCACAGGTTTCAGCAACAGCCATGGGTGGTTGTGGGGAGGGTCTCTGTTCTGCAATCAGATGGTCATGTGGCAGAGAACAGACCGGACACACAGTAAGATCCAACAAGGAAGTGGCTAATTCTATAGAAAAACATCAACATGAAGCCAGGATTAACACATGCCTAGCAGAATGCCTGTGTTTGCTAATGAGGTACTTCTGCCTCCATGAGGGTGCTCTGATATGGCTCTAGAAATCTAATTAAAAGCTCACTGCTTTTTTTCCAGGATGTGTCCACCAAGACTTACTTGCCTCATTAGGGTAGCTTATTATCTGCTTGCTGCAGAGTTGGGGACACAGATTCTGACAGGTTTTATTCCTTGTTACCCTAAACTATTTATAGAAGCACTTAATTCGGTCCTTCTGTAAATCTTCATATAGGCTTATTTGCCTTGGAGGTAGGGACAAAAGAGGCCCTACAACTTTGTGTAGAGAAGCAATCTCAAGGAAAAGTGTTTTCTCTGTCTCCAGTCACTCTATGTACTGCACATAGTTTAAGCACTATGTATACTGCACGTAATGCATAGAGTTGGAGGCAAGTATAATGGTGCCATTTCAGTATTAATTTTCAGTAAGGTTGTTAAGTGCTTTACTGAAATTCTAAAAGCTGCTAGAGATGGTTTTGGGTGTTGTCAATGTAGCTTTGGGACAGGGAAAGAAAAGATAGTTATAAACATCCTTTTTCATCATAAAAAATCCAACATGGCTGCAAGTATTATAGCCCCATTTTTAACTATTAAGAATTGAAAATGCAGTCTTGTTGAATGAAAGATCCATTTTTTATTTTTAATTTTTAATAGCTGTTTCTCATGGTAACGTGGAGAAGGATGAGGTAATGCTCAATTTCAGGTTAATTGGAATGTTTTCATTTGATGCTATTTCTCAAGTTCTTAAGACATTGCAGAGATGTTTCTGTAGATCTTGCTGAACTCATCAACATGTTCTTCATTAATTATACATTCTGCCCTGCACAACTGTCGTGAAGCCTTTTGGAAATAAAATTAATTAATTTTAAGATCTTTTTTTTGTACAGAATATGTATGTACAATGGCCATTCATTATAGTCCATTGGTTCGCTGTAGGGCTCAGGGGAGACATTGAATATTTTTGCCATGCAAAAAGAAGTAATCGTTTTTCTAGCTGTTCTGTAGAGAAGATATTTTTACTTTATCAGCTCAATGGTATCATATGTTTCACCCCACTGTCTTCAATTAACTAAACATTTAACTGTTTAATTGAATATGTTTTAGTGACTGCTTTCCCTTTTTCATGAAATATATATTATTTTCTTATATGAGGAAATGCAGCCCTTAGATATTAACTCTGAGAGTTTTTTAAGATTCCTGCTTTTGTATTTATGATACTTTGATTTTTATTCTGATGCGATTGAGTGATGTAGCTAAAATAAAGATCTTTTTGATTCATTAGAATCAAGCCTCAGTTTATCGTAGGTGCTTGATACATCCTCTACAAGTCTGTGATTAACAGGAACCATGCTGTGAAACACTGGTTTAGAATGCTCTCTACAGAGAAGCATTTTTAAATAAAATATTTGCATACATGCCTTGGTATTTGTTAAAATAATTTATATTATCTCGGTAAAAAAACAAACAAAAAAAGAAAGAAAAAGTCCTCTTCATATTAATTGTTCTGGAATCCTGCATGTGTAATAAAAATGAAGAAACAGGCATACAAATAATATTTTCCAAAGGGAAACAGATAAGTGAAAATGATTCTTATATTCTCATATTTGAAATATTTTTAAAGAATTACTAGATACAACTGATATCACTGTAGCTATTTTTTTTCCTAACACATCTCTATTTTCAAAATTATTTGCTATTATTTTGCTTAAATACTTTGTTTTTAGTGCATTTCTTAAACAGTGTGTATTAAATTTACACACAGGCAGAAAAAAAGTCTAATCCATTAACTCTCCATGACAAATGGTTTAATAGAGATGAAGTAGTCATTGGAATCTTTCCTGCAGCCGCAAGAAGCTGCTAGCTTATCAGCTGGAAACAAAGAAGCATCATAAAACATTTCTCAGCAAAGCCAAGAAGAATGATTTGATAACTAAGCCCTCCAGTAACTGAAAACATAACCCAAATACTTCTGAATTATAGCTGTGACTAATCTTTCATGAAATATTTTTTTTCCTCCCAAATAGTTGCTATAGTGCACCAGAAGTGCCTATGAGTTAGAAGGATGCTCTGAGACATAGCCACCATTCAGGATAAGCAAAGTTACTTCTCTGGATGCCAACTCCCTCCCCTCCTACCAGCAAACATACAGCCTTGAAGGCAAACTGGAAACTGACATAAAAATTTCATTTTGTGATCTTTCCTGAAGTCACATGTAATTTTATTTATAGTTCTATCCTTCAGGTGATTACATTTTTGAATACAATAATGCAAAATGTGAATATATGAATAGTACAGTTATGAATATTTTGTCATCAAACATTTCCTGAATTTACATGAGATAGGGAATGTGGTAGTACAGGTGGAATATTAAAACCTGGGTTTAGGTAGATCAGTAAAAGCTGATGAGTCATTAACAGTAGATTTGTCAGAAACTTGTTCTTTGACCTATATGGGATAAGTGGGTGGCCTTTTTCATGGGCCTACCCAGATTGCAGAAAATACTGTCACAGTTGATAGGATCTGGCAGAAGGGATGGATGAACTCCCAAAGACCCACTGTATAGAAATATTCAGATAATTAGATCTCAGAGCTTTATGAACATCTTAGTACAGTAACTGGGATGAAAATGTCCTAAAAGACAACTTTTAGCCATGCTTTTTATCAGATACTCTTTTTTATGTAAGATACTTGGAACGATTTTATTAGCATGGGACAAGCAAAGATATCTTGGATCAGGCTTTTCTGTCCTTGCTACAACAGGCAACAGCATTTATTCATATTCCTTCCATAGCATAAAACTCTATCTCAGATCATCGGTCTCTGTTATGAGTCCTTCAAGACAGTTTCACTACTTCAGTTTCTCAGTAGGACATCACACTGTAATTTCCAGCACAATTTATACTGTGTTATGTATTACTGTGAAACAAGGCCTTACAGTTGTACCAAGTATTGTTACTGATTAAGGAGAGTTTCAAAACAGCTAAAAAAGTATACAACATGTTATGTCATTGTTCATAACAGGATTCTTTTAGTGTTTTCTATTAGCACATTACCATCAGGAGAGATGTTATAGTGTGGGAATTTCTGCTTTTGAATTCTTTTTGAATTCTTTTGAAATAGGACATATGGCAGACACATTTTTAAAACTCCAAAGCTCAAATATCAAAAGAAAAATGCAAATATTAACATAGTTATCAGATTTTTTAGAAATCCCTACTTGTGCTTGGCTTAATGAATTTTTATTGTGATGTATCCAGTTCAAGATTTTATTATGTTTCATACTAACATTTTACATCTTTGAAAAAGAATTTTATTTACTTATTTGCAAACAATTTAATTTTGTTGAAAAATAAGCTTCATAAAAATTTATTTATTTATATATGAATCTTTCAATTAAACAAGTGTAACTATATTGAATTCTGCTCTGAAGGATTTCTGAAATAACCTGGGAAAATGACTGAAAATGAAAGAAATTGTAGTTCAATCTCTTCTTACTCAATACTAGAGAGGAATAGTTCACCTACTTCGCTTGTGAAGAAGACATGGAGCAAACTCTCTAAAGACAGTAAAATTAGAGGGGGAGAGACATAATAATTTTATCTTTTTCTCCAAAATCTACTGTCTGGACATCAGCGAGTTTCTTCAAGGAAGGAGCAGATTTCAATATGAGAGATTTTGCTACCAGTTAAGAGTCTGAAAAAAAAATGACGGCAAAGCTTCCTTTCAGACTATAGTAACTGAAGTTCTGTAAGTTCTTAGAGGAATAGAAATCAGGGCATGGATCGATGCCATTTTTTTCTACATTTTTTGCTTTGTATCTGTTTCCTGTTTCCTGATGTCTGTGTGTGTTCCTGAATGATTAAATTCCATTCTTATTAGATCCTTTCTGTAAATGGTGCTGAGATAACTTGAATTTTACTGGTTTTGATAAAATTAAGAGGTAGTGGTTTCATGATCTTTTGCTTTTCAGCAAAAGGAAAAGTTACTAGACTTTTGGACTAGTTAGAGTTATACTGTTCTTCAATTATTAAAACAAACAAACAAACAAACAAAGCAAATCAAAATAAACCAACCAACCAGCCAACCCCCCTCCAAAACCCACAAAAAGTGTCAGACAAATAATCCAACAAAAAGATTGAGCAGTATTTTTCCCTTCTTGCCATTTTAGCATTCCACCCAGATTTCAAGATACTCTTGCTAGAAATTTATAGAGAAAATAGTGTTAACTTCTGTAGAATGTTCATTTTGTGCCCATTCTCCATTTGAGGATTCCAGATGCCTAAAAAATGTGAAAGATTGGATTTTACCAGTGGCCCCTAAATCACTTATCATTAGATAAATACCAATATAAATGTTGTAAAAGAAATCCTAATTTAAAAAAAAAAAAAAAAAAAAGCGGCAAGATATCTGTTATATTTAACAATAATATAGGCCAATAGCCACTGCATGCTCTTATATCTAGTGATGTGTTTCTTGGCTTTATATTTTTCTTGTGCTCTCTTCAGTTTAGAAGGTTGTCACATTAAGCTAACTCTCAAGATTCTTCACACACCTCCTCAGGGGATGGAACGTATTCTTTTGACAAGCCCTATCCTTAGGCTTGTTTTTCCCTGAAATGAATGTAGATTTTGAACATACATCTTCCTTCCTGAACAGAATATCTGTTGAGTAGAAATTCACCCCTGGGGCTTCAGACACCTTCTTCCTTGCTCTTGCCCTGCACTGCCAAATTCAATAACACGGTGATTTATCACCTAATCCCTGAATACTCTTGTGGGGATACAAACCCACAAATGGTTGGTAATGGTGGCTTTTGAAGACCTCTTCTAGCTGGCTGGTTTTCAGGAAAGCATAATAGTTACATAAACAAATTCATTTAACCATTGATTTTTTTTTTCCCTCCTCTTAATATTTGTATCATCATTCTTTGTTTTAGTTCTGTAGACTCAGAGTATCATGAGAGATCAGTAAAGCTATGTTTAGTACATATGAATGACTTTCACAAAAAAAAAAGAAAAAAGACTAAACTGTTCAAAATTAACCTCTTACAAGAATTTTACAAGTCTTTTTATAGTGAAAGTAATATTTTTCAATCCCTCAACATTTTTGTATTAAAAGCTAATAGAATTTCTATGAGCTTCTTTGACCTGGTTTAATTTAGGATAAATGCTTAATTCAGGACAAATATTAGAGGCAATAAAAAGGAACAAGATATTACTAGCATGAAGATTTTATATGTGAGAATACACAAACAGCATTGGGAGTTCCAATTGGGTTGAAAGAGCCATGTTTAGTTAACATTTAGTTTTTACAGAGTCCAAATGAAGAAGAAAACTTGATTTAGAGAATTCTAGACAATTTTGAGTTTTAAAATATCCGTTTGTAAGAAAAAGTTTTGAGATAAAAAATCCACTTCATTGTGCTGAACAAACAAAATTAATCTATCACATAAATCTTGCCCAACAAAGGACTAGTTTTTGTAGGCATGTATGTGTTTATATGCATTTGTACATATTGGCACCAGCTCTGTACCAACACATTTAAGAAAGGGTAAAAAATGCTGTACAACACCCTCTGGGAAAGAGGAGTGAGAAACTGTAAGAGGAGCGACTCTGCAGACACCAAGGTCAGTGAAGAAGAGGGAAATGACGTGCTCCAGTTGTGGGTTGCCACCAGCCCTGTAGAGAAGACCCTGGTGATGCAGGCTGTCTTTCCATAGCCATGGAAGTCCCTGGTGGAGCAGACATCCCACCACAGCCTGTGGAGGGCCCCACACCACAAGGAGCAGGTAGATGTAAGCTGAAAGAAGAGGCAGGTGCTCCATGCTGGAGCAAAGAGGGTCCTGGCAGGACTCTGCCCCGTTTGGAAAACATGCTGGAGCAGTGTTCCTGAAGGCCTGCACCCTGTGGAAAGGACCCACACCGGAGAAGTTACTGAAGAACTGTATTCAATGAGAGGGAATCTATGATGGAACAGGAGAAACAGGCAGAGGAGAAAATGGCAGAGATAAATCATGATGAACTGACTGCAACCTTCATTCCACATCTCCCTTCACTGATGGAGGGGAGGAGGTAGAAATACTCACAGCAAAGCTGAGTCTGAGAAAAAGGGAAGGGTAGAAGGAAGGTGTTTTCAGAGTTGTTCTTTTTTGCCATAATCGTACTCCGTTACACTTACTTGGCAATAAATTAAATTCATCTTCCCTAAGTCTGTTTTGTCCATGACATTAATAGGCAAATTATCCCCATGTCTTTATTTTGATTTATGAGATTTTTATTATATTTTCTCCCCTGTTAAGGAGGCAGAGTGTAAGAGTGTTTTGGTGAGCACCTGGCAGACAGGCAAATTTAATCCACTGTTAGTTCTTATCCTTCTTCTATAACAACAAGTCAAAAGTCACTTACTGAGATCTCCTGCTTTGATTTTAGACATACAAGGATATCTAGTGTCCTCTATCTGTTAGGATAATTAAAAAATAATAAAAGCAAAGTTTAACTCAAGTTTACCTCTTACCAAGGCCAAGGAGAACTACTTTGACCCTCTACATAATATAATTTTCAACTTTGTTTTTCCTTTTTTCTGCATTTGCCTCTATTTTAGCAGGGAACCCAGCAAGTCAGCACAAGTTTAGTGCCTCTCTGAAGCTTCCATTGTTGATCTCATTGCATTGTGATTGACTTACAGTCTCACTAAGTACTATTATGTAGCATTGCAACAATAAAAGGCATAGCCAAAATACTGTTCTATTTACACAGTCTGAATGACAGAGACAATGAAATTAATATTATGTTTTTCAAAGCTTAACACAGACAGAGGGTAGAAATATCTGGACTGAAAAGTTTATTTGATTTGGTGGTTTCTATGCCCAGACAAAATTAGGAAAAAACTACCTTTTATTCAAATAGGGCTTTTTTCACACTGAAATATGATATATATGTGCTTGCCACAAGACTGCATAGGCAAAAGCA
This sequence comes from Pardalotus punctatus, assembly GCA_013400915.1. Classification (NCBI taxonomy): domain Eukaryota; kingdom Metazoa; phylum Chordata; class Aves; order Passeriformes; family Pardalotidae; genus Pardalotus; species Pardalotus punctatus. Next base: position 173,365 of record VZTX01029156.1, on the reverse strand, counting down.
TACATATATATGTTATACTCAAATTATGTCGTAAGCAGTTTTTGTCTTCAGAATCTCAGATTACTTTTATATTTAATTTCATCAGAAAACAATGCTCCTTTCTTCCTCTCAGGCTCAGGGAGCTACTCTACCCTCTGGGATGATGTGGGTGGTTTAAGGAATGCAAAACGACTATACCCAAGGAAAACGTCTGTCTTGAATTGTCCTACAAATCCAAGTGTGTATTGCAAGTTTTCTCGTACACCCAACCAGCCCCATCCTGCCTTCAACCCTTCCCAGAGCTTAGGGAGCAGGGATGGGGAAAACAAGATCTGGTATGGTTTGTATTGAGAATCTGATATTCAGGTATTGATAGTAGTCATCAGAGAGATCACTTAGGTTTTATTGTGGCTTTGTGCTCACATGCATACATTCTTATGAAAATTCACACTTCTGACTCCAAATTATGCATTTCATAAACTCTCTTTGTCAACAAATTAACAAATTTTTACAGCAATTAAGCCTAGAAAATTCCCAATAGCCAAAGTCAAAAATTGAACAAATGTGGGAAAACCTTGAACATTGATTGGAAAAGGTTTTGGACTTAGATTTCTTTTTAAAGCAGCATGAATAAAATATTTACAGATTGGCAAAAGGGTCAACCAAATTATTTACTGTCTGTGGTTTTAATCTTTGTTTTTCATATTAATTAGTATGTTTCAGTTGCTTTGCAATGGAGAATGTATAACAACCATTAACAATACTAGTCCATTAGTTTGGCTAGGTGAAAAATTTTCTTCATGGAGTAGAGAAATGTACAACAGCACAAAATAACAATGAATCTGCACAGGGCAATTAAAGCAGTATAAATAAAGCTGGAATAGCCAGGATTTTGAACAAATTGGTTTCTCTGTATCCTGGTCAGCAAGGTACTGATTTAGTATCTTAGCCACTCTGAATTGGCATAAATGTCTGACTGTTACTTCTACTTGTTCTCATTTTCTCTGTTGCAGACTATGGAGCAAAGTAATTAAAGAAGGCTGTATGGATTTTCTTGTCAAAAAATAGTCTGCATAAAACTGTAACTTTAACAGAATAATAAAACATAACGCTTAAAAATGTGCAGATCTATCTCATGTGGGCTTTCCATAATGACTTTTGTGGAGTTACTCCACAAGTACATTGTTGGATGTCACTAAACCCACAGCATTCAATGCAGAGCTAGTCATTGTCTCCCACAGAGTTTTGACTCACAAATCTAAAAACTAGAAGGATCATAGAAGTCCATCACCCTTCCAGTCTGTAGAAGACGTAAATCTGGAAGAAGATTCTAAACAACTGCGCTGCTCAGTGGGGCCATATATATATTCTCAAACTAAAAGTATTTTCTTTAAAATGCTAGTTCTTTGTTATGGGCAACCTCTCCACGTACATAAAGGTATTGGGAGAATAACAAAAAACCCCAGTATGATTTTGTGACTCACCTTAACAAACTCTGGCTTAACATTTGAAGTGTGTATTGGGTTTGCATGACCAGGTTTTGGTGCATGTGGGACTACAGGGGAGGTTTCCGTCAGAAACTATCAGAAGCTTACCACATGTCTGGCAGAGCCAATGCCAGAGGGCTCCAGGGCAGACCCACTGCTGGCCAAGGCCAAGCCCATCAGAGAAAGTAGTAAGGCCTCTGTGATAAGATATTTAAGAAGGGGGGGGAAAGTCTTTTTGTTTGTTTGCTTCTTTTCTTGTTTGGCTGTTTGGTTTGCTTGGTTTGTTTTGTAAGAATATATTTTTTTTTATATTTATCAGCCTGTTGGGGAACTTCTTGTGTCCTATAACACACATTTACCAATGAAAAATTTCCTTTATAATAGTGTATATTGTAAAGTTTTCTTACAAGCTTCATGATCCCTTGCAGAGCAGTGTACCTACTCAAATGCACAAGACCACAAAGTTATTCAAAACATTATAATAGACTCAAATGCCTATGTAAATCAGAGTTGTAGGGAAACTAACCTTCTGAAAAGTCTGTTTTTTTCTCTCTTTTCTGGTGGTAATGGCAAGTTCAAGCAAAGCTTCTTCTATTTATAACCTTATTTATTTATTTTTACTGCCCATTTTAGAATAGTTATTCTAGATTTTCACGTGAGAATCAGCCTAACACAATCACCAGAATATATTTTCCAAAAATTGTAATCTCAACATCATCTCACTTGTCGTATTTTTTGTAATGCAATGCTTCTCAAAGGAATATTTGCAGCCTCCAAAACTGATTTTCCATCACAAATCAAACTCTTTCTAGCTTTCCAGGAGGAGAGGAAGGGAGTGGAAAGAAAAAAAGGAAAGACCTTAACTTTGGTCCTGGGATAAGATTACCCTGCTGCACTGATTCCTTCAAGATTTCCTAAGTGTCTGAAGCATTTAGACCAAAACCAGTGTTGAACCCCCTTTGTGGAGCACTTGCATGCAGTCATATGGGGAGGTAAAAAGTGCAGAGTTGCAAATCTATGCTCATAAAGCCTTTTAAGTATTGAATAAACTGATTTCACACTTGATTGTAAACTGCAAGGTAAAATTCACCTGGCCTTATAGGCACCTTCCAGGTCCTGTAGGCACTGGGGCTCAAGTATTTTGCTGCTTTAGCAGTGTGTAAGTACAACGTGGGTTAGACAAATTACAGAGTGCAGTTACCATTGCTGCCTCATGGAAAATGTGCTGTCACTGCAGTGCATGGTACAGGGCTTCAGGGTAATACCATAAACGGTTCCTGTCACCACTGGGTTATTAAGAGCTTTTGTGACATTTAGATATTTTGTTGTTTTTTTTAAAAAAAAAATTATTTTATTACACTTTCTGTTTACACTTTGATAGCTTTTCTAAAGCAAATAATAAACAGAGATGTCTTTTGCACTACATACATAAAAGGAAAGGGCTTGTCTGCTGTATGTTTTAGCGTCCCAGGACTCAGATCAGAGAGTTGGCTTAATTCACTGTCATTTAAAACCAGATGTTTTTTTCTGGCACCCTGTCTTGGAAAGCAGCAATGAAATCCATCAGATGGTACTCAGGGAAGCTCTAGTGCATTAAATTAGATACCACAAAGTAGGAGCAATGAAGAACTGAAAATAAATCTTACAAAGAAATACACAAAAACAAGAGCCATTTTCCTCAACCATCTATTGGGTGATGAGTTTGAAGGAGGTGTTTAACACACCTTTGGCAACAAGACAGAAAGTTGTTGCATACCTTAAAAGTAGGTGCTGATGCCATGTACACTAACTTGCACAAGTTGGGTTATTGTTGCACAAAACAGTTATAGCCCTTGATTCCAGGAAGGAGACAGTGTAAAACTACATGCACTGTTTTGGAATTGTAGGCTTTATACAGTTCCTTCCCCTCTCTTCCCCTGCCCTCCCCTCCCTTTCCCTCCCTCTTTTCCATTCACTGCATAAAATCTGTTAATCCTAAGGCAGTAGATAACAGAATTTTAACTCTCTTCCTTTTAAAGATCTTTTATTTTTCTGGTTTTTCATCTTTCTTTCAGAGGGACTCTATTTCCTTCCCATATTGTTTTAATCTGTAGTAGTCCCTCTTTGCTTCCCGTCAGTCTCTGATGCTAACACAAAAAATTCTAAAATGCTTGTTGAACTCATCGTCCAGACATCATTTGAACAGCATGAAAGAAAACTGCAACAATTCAAAGCAATGTTTGTGGTACTGAGAATGTCACAATATTTTCCCTTCCAGGTGCTGGGTTGCCAAAAAGAGTGTACCACATAATTTTCTCAGGTTTGTCAGATACCTCTCAACCTCTCCCACAGAGACTACTGCTTCCTGGCCATTGCATACAGTTGCAGAAGAGTAAATGTGCCAAGGCCTCTGTCATCCAAAAGTAATATGTGGGAAAGTGCCTCTTAAGTTCATAAGCACTCCTGTGGTTTTGACTAACTATGCCATATGATTACTACTGTACCCCCTGTCCTTCCTGGACACTCTTTAGATCCCTGAGTATTGCTTCGTTTTATTTGTCTTCTATGTATTTAGAGCTAGTGGGGAAAAAAAATTGAACTCTAGCACACTAGAGGGCACTATAACCTCCGAGATAATGGGCAAAACTTTCCTCTATAAGAAACATACAAATGTATTATAAAACCTTCCACTAATTTTGCTATATTTGAACACTCTGCTGAAGTGGCCTAAGAGTGACTATCAGTGATTTATAAAAAACCCCAAAATTATTTCTCTTTCCTTTTTATTTTAAGATTCAGATATGTCTAACCAAATACATAGGAGTGGATCTTGAAAATTACATCAGACCTTTTTAGATGCAAAGAAACCAGAAGAGATGGAAAAGGAACAAGGAAAGGAAAAAGCAGAAGGAAGCTGAGAAAAGCATAGTAGACATATTTGGTTTAGTGCGGTATTTGATGTGAAGTACCTGGTAAAATCTCCCTTTCTAATAAATCTGACTTTTGCTAGATACAAATACAATAATCTGGACTGAACATATGGAAATATGAAACACATTAACAAACAGTAAATTATTTTTTTCCTAGAAAATATACAGGAGATAACCTTCATATAGGAAAAGTGGTAATACAGAAAAAGCAGAAATTATGACCAGAGAACACACTGCTGGGTCATGTCCAGCCTCTCACTCACCAGCACCCCGAAATCCTGGGCAGGGCTGTTCTCCATCTGTTCATCCCCCAGCCTGTGTTGACACCAGGGCTTGCGTCAACACAGGGGTAGCACCTTGACCTGGGTCTTGTTAAATTGTATGAGATTCCCACGAGCACACTTCTTGAGCCTGTCTAGATGCCTCTGCATGGCATCCCATCCTTTAGGATCTAAATAATAATATTCAGTGTTATAAGAATCAGATGAAATTGGAATTATCCTTTCCAGTGTCCCATCCTAAAAAAACCCAAACCCAACCCAAAGGTAAATTTATTAGGTTTTCTTGCCCGTGTTTCTCTGTTTGGTATCTAACATCTTGAAGGCAAGTGCAAGAAAGCAATTTAGACTGAGAGTGTGACCAGGATCAGGGGTGTGATCCTGCTTGCTTTCTGACATAGCTGTAACTGGACATTTTCCATAACAGCTCTCATACTGTTTTAACAAAGGTGGTCTCAAAATCATTTACTAGCATAGAATATGAGCTAAAGGAAAAATGTGATCAGACAAATCATCTTGCAAAGAAGCAGAAATACTGAAAGAAGCAGAAGAGATATCTGGGAGACAAAAACAAAGGCAAGAAAAAAACCAAACCTCCAAACTGATTCTCAAGATGGCATAGTGGAAGAAACAAACTTGAAGTAAATTGCTTAATAATAGACTGATAACAACATTTTATTCTCCAGGGCATTCATCCCACTCAGTTTCCACAGTAAAGTGAAGAGTGTTCACCCAGACCATTTTGAACAGCGCCTGATAAGAATGGTCCCATTCAAATCTCTGGAGCAACCTTTCTTCACTGATTACAGATAGAGCCTAAGCAAGCTGCCAAAGCACTTAATGACTGCCATTAAAATAAATAGCTGAAAGAAATATAACCTATCTTCAGAGATGGAAATTGTGAGGCAATGAGGAAATAAGAAGCTGCTGCATAGTGACAAATGTAGCTATTCATTACCTGTGACTGAATATGTCTGCAGGTGGTATTGGAGGGAAATACACCTTTCCCTGTTAGCAGGAGATTCTCTGCTCAGAGACGCCTGCTGAGAGATTTCATTAGCTGGAGCAGTATCAGAACTAAATGGGTAGGATTGCACAGTTTGGTTATATAATTTATGGTTAACAGAACAAGCAGTATCAGAAGCCAGTGAGCTCTGCAGAGAGTGTAGTCTTCCTCACAAATCAGAAACTATGAAATCAATTATTAAAATGGCTAAAATGCGTTAAAAGCTCTTCATGAAATTTCAAATTGTTACTAAACAATAAACATCTTTAACTCCTGACAAACAACTAGCCAAAGAAAAGCAAACAACTTTCCAAAGCTGTCCACTTACAGCGCTATTTCACCAGTGAGGGAGATGTGGGTTCTCAATTCTTGACCTTTTCCTGACTCAGGAAAAGGTTTCTCTGCAAGTTTCAAAAATTTTTGAAAAAAAACCCATATTTTTTGTCAATAATAGTTCTAACTAAACTTGTCAATAGAAGATTCATTTTAAGCTTCCTTGGCAGTTCCGTGTTATGGGAAAACCAGTCCAGCTAAAGTTCTGGGAGCAAAGAAAACAGGAAGAAAGCCTACAGTTCTTGCAAAATTTGTATGGAATTTGGTAGTTAGCTAGAACATTTCATTTTTCAGCTCATTAATTAAAAAATGTTTTCCTCCAACACAAATACTTTCCCCCTGCCTCTCCAAATCCCCATGATCTTGCTTAAAAATCTGCAATGAAAATCGTTCAACCCACATAACAATGTTATTTTTATCTTAGGTTTCTATTAGAGACATTTTTTCTGTTACCACTGCTCCAGTGTAACCAACATAATCTATGTGAAAATCCCAGGGACAGATTACATCTGGTTTGTTAACCAGTCTAATATACATCACATTTGGAATGGGGTCAGCATGAAGGACAGCCAGATGTTTGCTGTGTCCTGGTACCTTCAACTGCCACGGGCAGAGCTCTGAAGGAGGGGAGATTGGCACTTCCTTGAGCAAATTTAGTCACTGCAGCTGGGTAGGCATGATAAGAAAGACAATCTAGGAGGGGTATTGTAACTGTGATAAAGTTTCCCGCAAAGGTAGCAAATTTAGCTCTGACAAGTAAATCTTTTTTCAAAATTATCTTGGGATGGACCATCTTTCATCTCTACCTGCAGTAGCAACCGCCTAGGGCACTTTACAAAAGCATCATACATGAAAACCTCATCAGGAACATTAAAATAATTATTTATACACCTTCTTGCAACTTTTCTCTGAAACTAAATCTAAAAGATAGTGGATTCCTTCTCTTATTTCAAATCCCAGTACCTATATGAAAATTGTTTGATTTGCCTGTATTTTAAGTATGAATCGTTTACATGCTCCCTCTTCTTCAAGTATAGAGATATGCAGTACCAGATTTCCTTTTCTGCAAGATTTTGTGGTGTACAGATGTTTAGTGCCAAGAAATCAAATGTCAATAATATTTAACTATTTCTTTCTAATATCCTAAAGTCATTCCTGTTATCATTCTATCATGATAATGCTGTTTAAAAAAAATCATAATCATTACCAAATTTTAAATTAATAATTGTGACCACGACATGCAATGTAAAATCAGAATAAATGCTGATATTAAAATGAACAGCTTCCCTGGCTTATTCACTTTCCTTCCACCTGTTCCCTCTCTCATCAGTCTTAGAGTCTTAATGTTTCCCATGTTTATGCAGTTATATGTGTTTCTCCCACACTTGTTCATGTTATTTCTCAGCAGTTCCATTCTTGTTTTCCTAAACGGAGGTTTTTCAATTCTTCTTGAGATCAAAACATAAGTACTTCCTTTTTATTCCCCCCTTAATCTAGAATGACACAATCTCAAAGTGCTTTTCTTTCTCACTTAAGCATGTCTTTCAGTCTCAGCTCTTTCTCCCCCAAGTCATTGCCTGTCATTCCCTGGATTAAACTTTGAAGAGTTTCCAGTTGGAAAGTATTATTACAATAATTTATTTTTGTTCCTTCTTCTCTATCACCATATTAAAGTTAATGTTTGTTTTGAGGGTTGTTGGGGTTTTTTTTTCCCAGTAAGGAATGTTGGGACTTCTTAATGGCAATATATCTCATGCTCTGGAAGCTTCTGGTAGAACTTCTTCAAAAGTTTACACTTTTAATTGACAACAGCACATAGAAAATAGAGAATTAAAAACCTTTCTGGTTGTGGTGTGTTTAACTTGCCTGGCTGCATCCATCAAACTGTATTTCAATGCCTTCTCAGCAGGAGAAGGGGAGAAAGTACAATGAGAAGTTCATGGGTTGAGGTAAATTCAGGGCAATCTCTAACCTATTACTGTCATGAGAAGGACAAATGTGACTTGGGGAAATTAATTGAATGTATTTTAAATTAGTTGTAACAGAGTAGGATAAAGAGAAACAAAAAGCAATTGAAAAACACTTTCCCCCTACCCTTCCCTTCCCAAACTCAACTTCAGTCCCAACACTTCTTTGTCCTTCCCCTGAGCAGGGTACACAAACAGAGAATAGGGGTTGCAGGTTTTCATGGAGATTCATTTCTCTTGCTCCTTCCTCCTCCTGCTCTGATCCTGCTCCAGTGAGGAGTCCCTCTCATGGGGTACAATACTTCAATAATTTCATGAGTATGGGTCTTTTCCATGGGGTGCAGTAGTTGAAGAGACTGCTAACTCTGTGGGGACCCATGGGGGTCACAGGCCCTGCCAGAAAAGCTGCTTCCGCAGGAGTTCCTCCTCCAGGCTGGAGTTCCTGCCAAACACCTGCTCCAGTATGGTCTCTCTGCATAAAAAATCATTTGGCATTTTAGGGCTGATAAACAAACGTGTAATATCAGCAACCAGAGGATCCATGATGGGTTTAATAAAAGCAAACACTTTGTGCCATGTAGGATGCTTTCAGCTGTCTTCTGAGAAGGGCTATTACAGCTCTCAGAAAATGAGTATGTAATTATGAGAGACAGTAATAATTGCATAATAATAATAAATAAAAGAGTAATATAATAAATGAAAGAGTAATAATAGCTTTCTTGGACTTTAAAGGGAGAAATTATTTTCTTTTTTATATTTTTCTCCCTGCTCCCCCCAGAATAGTGCAATCAGATTATTTTATTTGCTTCCATTCATATTTTGGAGAAAAACCCAAAACACCAAAAACCCAGAAAACAAACAAACAAACAAACAAACAAATAAACAAACAAAAAACTCCAAAAATCACAAAACCAAACCAAACCAAAAACAAACAAATGAAAACAAAACCACCAAACCCCAACCAATTAACCAAACCCCAAATGACAAAAAGTAAATTATATAGTAACTGAGCTTTGAATATTTGAGATCTTCTGCCTCACAGACTGGAACTATTCAGATTTGTATTCAACTTGACTGTATTTGATCAAGTCTTCTCTGGGATGTTCAGCATTTCTGAACCTGCTAATGAACATAAGCACATTTAGAAAGTCATGGTTCAATGTTTGCTTGATAGCCCACTACAGAAATTAAAACAATGAGGACTCTTTTTGGTCATATTGTTGTGAGAAAGGAGATAAAGAATATGGGAAACAAAGAATAATGAGGGAGGAGGAGACATTGGAAAGTAGGAGGGAAAAAAGGAGGAAATCCTCATGAGAGATTATTATTTCTGAGGTTATGAATCAAAATTATATAAATTCTTAAGAAAGTTACCATGCTAAGATAGAATTTAGATTATAATATGTATTATTTATGTATAAATACATTAAAGCAGTTACATTCCTACTTTTAATGAAGAATTTACAAGTGAGTCTCCTGATACTCAAATGTTGGTAGCATTTTCCGTCCCTAAGGCAACACAATGAAGGACTGTGGCCCCAAGAAGCATAAGCATGTTGACGTCATCAGCACTATTGGATCTGGAATATAGTGCTGGAATGTAGTCAGGTCCCAGAGGGTGCCATATATAATGACACAAGATCAATACCACTGGAAGAACTGGAAGGCTGTGTTCTGCTTTCCTTCCTGTTTTGGCTTTTCCAAGTTTTGCAATGGCTCTATATTTAAAAAAGCAAAAACAAAACCAAAAACCCAAAAAGCTGCTACGTTTTCTCTCTGAGTCTGTGGGTTTTTCGTTTCCCCCACTGTTTCATCCAGCCTGAGGATGAACAACCTGATACTGTTTGATCATGGACACACTGGACTCTGCATGGAATATATGGTGAGCTAAAGGCAAGAAAAAAGATCAACAGAGGAATGTAAGACCATAACCTTGGTGGGGTCCACCCAGCTAAACCATACCTCCTAAGGAAGGATTCTGGATGTGCTGCCACGCAAGAAAGTAGTACGGAGAAATAAGAGCCAACTTGCTGAGTGAAACACTTACTCCTGAGAATCCCAAATCTGTCATATGCTCATTATGATATTTACCTTTGACCAACTCCAATTTAGGTCCATGAACTGAACAACCATCAGGCACAGCAGCACAGATCAGTGCGATGCAGAGTACAGAAATGGTTCAGTTACACCTGAGACAATTGAGATTGCATGTTCCGAGGCTATTCGATGACACGAACAGAGGGATGCTATGTGGGTACATTTGGGAAGGCACATCTGACCCAAATGAAAATGCTGATTTAGACCATGTGAACTCTGTTTTCTTCAGCCCAAGGGTAAAACCTGCTCAGATTTAAGATATTTTCAAAGTATTTTCTTGAGAGTAAGGCCACATAAATTATCATCAATCCTAGTAACTTTTCTTTTGCCCTTTTAGTCATGTTTGCCTGCTTTTTCCCTTTTCTTTCTTGTGTATACAACCTGTTCATAAAAATGTTACATGATAGGGGTTCATTTCCTAGTTTAACTAAACAATATCTTCAGTTATTGTGACGAAGAATAAAACTTCTGAACTATGCATTAAGCAGTACAGAAAACATTTCTGTCAAGGTAACAGAACTAACAATCTTAGAAAATACTTAAATGAGAAACTATTTTCTCCTGTTTTGCTTCTCTTTGAGCTATGCAAATTATAGCTATTACTGGTATCATTAGGCTGTAGCTGACTTTAGAGAAAAGTATATTTAAATAGTTTCTTTTTATCATGAAACTACAATTTAAGAAGCTCCTGAAATAAATCCTTAATCCATTTTTACTATTGTAACAGTTAGAAAATAAGGTTAAAAGAAAGCTGAAGGGTTCATACACACAAGTACTTGCCTGGTTAATACTTGCATAACCCCAACAGTGGAGGCAGAATTATACTAAGAATTAGTTAAATTTAACTGTAGAAAAATTCTAATATTTGAAATTGCTTTGTAATTCCCCTACCCAGTTTATTATCTCTGCTTAGCAAGATTCTGTCTGCTCAGTAAACAAGGGAAACAATTATTCCTGCTGTTGGGAACTGGTTGGCACAAAAATTTGATTACAGCTGTTGAATGTTCTTTCATTTTCTATGGATTGTGAGCTGCAAATTCTTCAGTTTTCCCTCACTGATTGTATTTCCTACATTATTCTCCAAAGATGCCCACAGTTGATAAACAGCTTTTTGATATTTGTTTCCTGAAGCAGAATATTTTATTGGATATTTTCACCAGTACTGAGTAGAATTAAGCATTACTTAATGAATTTAACAAATATTTCCTATAATGCTGAAGATCTTTAGGCCTTCTTGACCAGTTTTAGTTAGATGGATTTTGGCTTTCAGGAATACCCTGCAGTTGAATGGAATCACTGTGGGAGATATACAGATGCTTTGGGATATTAGTGAAGAGATCATTGCATTAGTATCTGGTTTTCAACTGACAGAAATCCCAGAGAGCTGATAAGTCAAGACTTAAGGAATTGTTGCCAACATTGATTAGAGATGTATGACTCCTCAGTGATTTGGGATTTGATGTTGACCAGGGAAGAGTGATGTATTACTTGTTTCCAACTAGTCTGAACAATGTATCAGATTTACATGTAGCAGTATCCAGTTGTTTTGGAAATAATTGTGGTTAAATATTTCTTAACCATAATATGATGATCTGTATGACTTAGCTGCCTCAGGGCTTTTGAGGAGCTCCAAGCATCTGTTTTGTCTTGATTGTTTTTCAACAAAATCTTATGATGGTTTACAAATCAGCCCTTGCTTTGTCAGCCTGAGAGGCTAGCAAGACAGAGAGTCCAGAGGCACTTCTGTGTGACTGATTCACCCAAGATTCATGATCTTGCCAATCTAGACATGCCCTTCACTCTCTTTCTTGCATTAAATAGATTTTAGAAGGCGCTGTAGATGGGTCTCAAGCCAAAATAAAGGTCAGCAAACAAAATTTTGAATCTACTCTGAAAGCTGTCAGAGAAATGAAGGATTGGATACGCCTTTCTGATTCAGTTTTTTGGCCTAACATGAATGTAATTATTGTCCTTTTAAGAGTATGATTCATGTTTCCAGGCTTATCTAGAAATATCATCAATTATTTTGATTTTAAAAAAGTTTCTAACACAATCATAGTAGTTCCTAATCCTCTCAATGATTTAGGCTGCAAAATTCTAAAATGCAGTTTATTTCTGAATAATTCTTTTCAGCATAAAAAATACTCAACACGCTAGTGAATATGTTATTGAAAGTGGAGTTTTGAGATTTCAGCGTTATGAATATTGGATTTGATTTATCAGCAATCAAAGAAATACCTCTGAAGTGCTACTGATTATTTGTTATTTATCTTAAAGCCAGCATTTAAATAAAACAAAGCAGAAACATCTAGCAGAAAATTATTTCTCATGGTGTCTAATGTACTTAGTACAGCATGAGTACGTAAAAGAGTAAGATGAGTAAGAGTAATGGGTAAAAACCTAGGTATTTTCTGGGTTGACCTGTAAATTAAGGGATTTTTTTTTTTTTTTTAAATTGGAATAGTGGTAGAAATTACAACTGTAGAAACAATTTTGTAATATATTTAAGTGCTTCTTTTTTCTGTTGCTTAATGTTACATTGATATCTTCCCCAAAGGTGCCAGATATGTATAAAGTAATAGGGTGTTTAGAATTAAGTGCTCTTCTAAGACATAAGTGAAATCACAGTAAGCTGAAAGCAATGCTTTATGATACCTGCAAAGCAAATGCTGGAGAACATTAGGGTTTGAGCAATGTTAAAATACCTATTCCATTGCACATTATTTCCTACTATTGAGATAGGTATTTCATATAGGAGAGTATCTAGAGGTAAAAAGAGGAGCTACTTTCAAGAGATGAGATTGATTTATCTCTTGTTTTTTTCTTGCTAAGACCAGACCAGTTCTGATTATTATAATGAACAGAGCTTTATTTTGAAGTGAGTTTAGGAGTATTCACTTCAATAGATCTTTCAGGTTGTATCTTCTTGCTTCCATTATGTAAGTATTTTTTATATCAATTTAATGTTAATATGACTGCTTAGAATGACAAAATTAACACAGAATGAAATACAGATCAGAGTGGTGTGTTTTCCTGGCCCATAAATTAGGCACACACAAAGTCACTCAATGCCCAACATATCCCTGCCTGCCATGGGATGGGGTAAAGAATAGGAAAGGTAACAGTAAGGAAACTCATGGATTCGGATAAAGGCTATTTACTAAGCAAAGAAAAGAAGTGAAAGCACTTGCAAAAGCAATCATTCACCACCTCTCACAAGCAGACAAATGGCCAGTCAGCCTCCAAGAAACAGCTGCTTTGTAAGGCAATTCCACACCTCCCTCCCCTCTCCCTTATCCCAGCTTTCCAGGATGTTTCTTGCCTCCACTCTCCAGGCAGGGGTGGGGTCCCTGGGTGCAGAATCAGAAAAAGAAAGCATCGAGTCTGTGTAAGGACTGTTCACTAATAACCGAGACTTTGGTGCGATACCAGCACTGGTTTAGTCAGAAATGTAAAGCACAGCACCATATGGACTGCTGTGAAGAATGTTAACCCAGCCAGACCCAGTACCATCAGTTCAATGTTATTTAAGTATCAGCATTATTAAAGCATAAAATATGTGATTATTACTTGGAAATTTTAGGTATTTTCTTCACACTTTGGCACAGAGGTAGAATAATAGCATATGCCAATACTCATGTGTTAGGTGCAATTAATACTGACAAAAGTAATGTTGTCAGCCAAAATAAGTGAGATAGCTTAAAGTAAAAGAGAAAATTAATTTCATTCCCATGGAGCTTCTCAACTAATATGAAATTAAAAAATTGGTTTAATTATATCACTCTTCTCAAAAAAAAAAATTTCACTGTGAATTACATAAATTCTGATTGCACGTTGATTCATTTCAAATTGAACTTTTTCCTTTGACATTGCTGATCTTAGGTTAGCCATCTGTCATGCTTGTTTGATTTCAGACAACAGATTAGAAAATATAAAAATCAAAGTGGATGTTTTCCATTCTAATTTTGTCAATACCTTTTCGTTAGATAGGAGAACTCACTCAGCTATAATATGAACAGGACCACTATCGGCTGAAATTTGGGATACCTAGAATTTTACTTTGATGTCAGTGCTTCTCATATTATGAAAATCTCTTTCTTCTACATTTCCAATTCATTTTGATTTAGTGAGAAATTAATGATCATTCTTTCAGTCATTTAAGAAGAGTGACCACACACACACAAATACACACACAGAACCAAACATTCTTACCAGTATTTTATGTTTTTCCATGCCAAGATGCTGGATCCATCTTTGATCTTAAAAGAACAAGAAGAAATAGGTAGCAACAGAATGGAGAATAATGTCTGTAGGGAAACCTAGGTCCATAGGGAATTAGCTTTGGCAGCTGTGTAAACAAGATAATTCTAGTTCTCATTTTAAAAGGAAGCTAATGAGTTTCTTAATGTGGGCTAAATGAACAAGCCAAAATATTTGTGCAAATTGTAGCCATGTAGCCACCCAAGCAGACAAGACTACAAGGCAGAGTTTTCAAGAATTTCAGCAGATCTCTGAGCCTGTGAGCTCTGGTGCATTGGCAGATGCACTGCCCTGAGTCCATGTGCTATCCCACAGTTGTTAACTCCGAGGAACACCTTCCAGGGCAGCCAGGGGATTAGCCTAATCCTCAGTGCTAGGCTTGTGAAATGTGTTGGCTCCACTACTTGCACAAAATGCTCCGTGTCCTGCTTTCTTCCTGCTACACAGAAGTCAGGAGATTATCTCTGTGTAAAACACTCACTAATTTTGAGCTAACCTACTGCTGCTTTTGGGGGATGACTTCTACGCTGTGATGCTCTTCCACTGAAATCAGAACACCATATTCCAATACACAGTTAGGAAGTGGCCAACTGAATACTTATAAAAATCATAAAGAGAAGAAGATTGGTGTAGTGATTTAGGAAAACTATGCACAGGCTTTAAATCTTTAAATTACAAGCTATCTGGATCCTCTAGCCTTTCTACTATATGCTAACTATCCCTTAGGACTGCTTTTAATCCAGATAATTTCAGCAATCTACTTTAAACAGCTATGAAAACAGTCCTGGTGGAATGTAAAGCAGATGTGGAAATTCATGTCCAGAATGAAGGGAAGGGTCCAGAACTTCTGTACTTTTCTCCACTACTGAAGCCAGCATATTAAGAAACAATGGTATAATTGGTTCCTCTATGTGGAACTACATACAACGTTTATATTAATTCTGTAAATGAGAAAAAGAGTGAGGAATCTTCATACTGGGACTAAGGGAATGCAATATGAAGGATCATTGCTACACAAATGGATGACAAAGTATTAAAGGAGGTTTCTTTGCTCTTCTTCCTTAGCCCCTTCAAAATGTCGTCTTTCCTCATACAGAAATATTAACTAACACTGGCCTTACC
The DNA here is from genome assembly GCA_013400915.1 of Pardalotus punctatus. Classification (NCBI taxonomy): domain Eukaryota; kingdom Metazoa; phylum Chordata; class Aves; order Passeriformes; family Pardalotidae; genus Pardalotus; species Pardalotus punctatus. Next base: position 157,927 of record VZTX01029156.1, on the reverse strand, counting down.
AGGAGTTATTACAGTGACTAGCAAAGAGTTAGTAGCTTCATAATATAATTTATGTGATGCTATAGCATTTTTGTGCATAAAAAAATAAATAAAACATAATAAAAAACATAATAAAAAAACATGCATAATAAAATTCTGCATTTTCTCAGTTTCTTGCCTGCAGTAATTAACTGCTAATGTTTCTCTTTAATGTGATTACAATTCTTTTGACCATGTGGAAAAATCTTCTCTACAAATATCACATGCATGAAAAATAGATATGATTGTCTTAAGGACAAAATCTCTAGTAAAAATTGCAATCTTTATTACTCATTTCCTGTTAAGTTGCCATGCACCTTGTCAATGTTTGTCAATATTATTAATCTGCATTTTTCAGGATCACCAGAATTTCCTTTGAGTTATAATTCTCAGCATTTTTTATTAAACATTTTTGCATAGATTGTGTTACAAAAATATTTTAGGTATTTTCTTTCAAAATCTGGCCCTTTTTTGCCCCCCATCCATCTGAAGGTTTGGAGTTCCTCCCTTTTTATCTCCTTTTCTTCTGCATGAGTGGAAAAAAAATGAATATTTTGTTTTCTTTGAAAGCAACAAACTGGACAAAGCCAAAGAAAGAGAAAATATGATCCAAAATCAAGACATTTTCTTCCCATTAGTTATAGTTAATAAAAGTAAAAGGCAGTGGTCCAAAAGCAGAGCAGGGAAGATTTCTGGTGATCAAATTTCTAAGAATGCAAATCTTAATGACTCAGAGAAACAGGTAAAAAAGTAAGATAAATAGAAGGTTATAGGAGATCTTGAAGAGATCAAGGGTCTGTTAAAAGATATATGGTGGGAAGGGAAAAGAATGAGCATGAATCATGTTTTTCCTGAGACGGTAAATTAAAAAAAACATTGCATCTAGCAGTTTCTCAAGCAAAAAGAAATGCACAAGGGTAGGGTTACTAGGAAAAAAAGGAAGGAAGGTGTTAGCATATCCTTGCATTAAATCAGCTAGAAACAAGGTGGAGAATCACCAGTGCTTTCCATCTTTGACTACCTCCTAGATGCCAGACTCCTTAAGACTTTAAATCAGAAACAGCATTCATAATTGCAATTGCTGTTCTGCTTCTTAAAGCCAGAAAGCTGTATTTCCATGATCACATATACAACTGAAACAGCTTTGGCAATTCACCATGGCCAAATCCCGACTAGATCCCACTTCGCTTCAAACTCAAAACACAACAGGACCAACTGTCTTCCTAATTTCAAAAATATTATTGCATTTTTTAAAAATAAAAATGGAGTTGTTGGTTTTGAGTGGGGGATTTTTTGCCTCTTGCTTTGAAGTTTCTGGCTTTTACAGGACTTTCAGAATAGTATGAAAAGATTGCTCTCACTGTATTCCTAATGTAGAACTCATGTCCCAGTTCTGAATCAAAGGATGATCTAGAATCTAGAATTTTACTGTGTATGAGGTGAACTTTCAACTTTTTTAAAATTCCAACTTTAATAAGGATATCTTATTATATATCTATATATATTATTATATATCTAAAAATGTCTATATATTTTTAGGATTTACCAGCTTATGTACTCAATGTATTTTTAACAAGTGAGTCAAATGACCTCTTATCAAAAGATAAGAGTAATATCACCTCTTTTTATTTACTACTGTCATTTATTTTAACATTATTTGAGCCAAGAAATTATAGACCATTTTTGTCTGTTAAGATAATGAAATATACTAGATATGTTAATTCATGAATGAAAATCCAGATGTGATGTGAAACAAAAGAGAGCCCTAGTCTCTATAATTCTTTTGCATAGTTACAAGGTGACTATTTTTTATTATCTGCACATATTTCCACACCGGATTCAAAAAAGCCCCACAATTTGTGTAAAAAATTGTGATTGAAGACAAAAGTTGTTTCCTTGCTTTGAAAATGCAGAAGTCCATGACTGGCTAATGGAAACTTTACCTCTCTGCCCTTTGGAAATGTAGACCTTTAAAAGACTCCAACTCAGTAAGAGTTCAAAGCAGTTTATAATGCTGTAATAGTTACAGCCTGGATTACCAAGCAAAAGAACACAGTTTTACTAGGGTTGGCATCTGTGAAATGGAGTTTCTTAGTGTCATCAGAAGAGAGTCGGATGGTTTTGTGTAACACTCTTGCTCCACTTTTATAGTGTCTGAGTTACATTTCTGACTTTTTAAAGGCCTGAATGACACCTAAGTATTTGCTACTACTCTATAACACATCCATCTGGTCATCTCATCTAGATTAAACCTCTTTACTGGGAAAATTTTTTGAAATGTGTTTAAAAGAAAGAAGGTCTGATCTTAAAAACATTGTAGTGCAAGATATGGACATGAACCCTCTATTTAAGATAACAGAAAGAAGGAATCAGGAAATATATACCGGCTATGAAAACTAGGACAAGAAAGGTGATGTTATCAGCCATCAGGAGGGACAAGGGGAACCAAGTAGCAAAAAGTTTTCAATCCCAGAACACAAGTTCTATCTCGTGAGTTTAAAAAGTCTGTTCTGAACATTCTGCATTAATCACTTTAAATAAATGAGTTTTTCTTTTTCTTTTTTTTTTTTCTCATCTACTGATTTTAAAACTAATCCAAAAAGTACCATTTTGTATGGAACATTTCAGTCTGACATTCTGACATTAAATCTCAGCAATTGAATTTTTTGCATTTTTATCCTAAGTCATTTAAATCCAAACTGTAATTGAAACACCAGAACTAGAAATACAATAAATAAAGAAATTTGATCCAATTGCATAATATATCCTACATGGATATTTTAAATTTTTTACAATTTTCTAGTCACATTTCTCTTTCATGTGAGCCGGTAACAACTAAGATGAGAGGATTAAATCAAAAGTAAGTCACTTTCAAAGTGGTGGTACAATTACTAAATTGAAGACCTGAGTTTTTCACTGATTAACATTCGCAATGTGGTATCTGTTTCTCTCAATGGGGATAAGGTTAAAGTAACCAAAGTTCTTAGTCAGTGAATAGAAAAATCTCTCGTTTTACCTCTGCCATCCTGAGGGTTGAATAGTTTTAATGGATTTCAAAACAGTTACTCTGTATTTTAGTTCAACCATATCTTGTCTATGACTTTCCAGAGGTGTTTTCACCAGGTTATCTCACTTGGGACCAATTTCTGTGAGGAGCGAACACCCACTGCCAATGAGTGACTCTTTCGTTACAAAAATATTTCAGCCATCTGCTGAAGATACCATGACTGACATTTGGAAACTGTCCTTATAGTGAAGGTCAAAAGTGTTTTGGAAAACTGACATCATACAAGCCAATAACAAAATCTTCTAAACGATAAGAAAGACCAGCACAAAAGGACTTGAACAGTAGACCAGGGCACTGGCAGACGTTCCTGCATATGATCTGTGATATCGGACTGGATGCTTATCTCATTGGCAGATATAGCTTTGGCTTAGGGAGAATGCTTTCCAGCTGAGTAGTATACTCAAGTTCCCAGATGTCTTTATTAAAAGAAAGTCATAAACATGCTGTGTTTTAGGCTGCTGGAAAATCTGGAAGTTGTTTTCCGCACACACACCTTCAGGGGAAAAAACCCTGCAACAAAGCTTTGTCAGTTTTATAAATGCACACAAACCAAACCTTCTGGCTGCATTCTGTACAAACACATAGCTGATGGTGTGTAATGTTGAGATTACTATGGGCAATAACCAACATTCAGAAAAAAATAACATGATCTGCTGTCCCTCCTCTCTCCTGGTGTGACGTTTATCTATTCTTACACAAATCATCTTCTCTTACACAAGTTGGATATAAATACTGTTGGCATATTGCCTTGCTGATAGTACTCATACCCTTTTATTTTTTTCAGGATCACTGGACCTCATAAAATTTGTTCCTTTAAAAATTTCTGGGTAGCTCTAATGCTATCTATATTATAGCTGCTTTAAATATTCTATCAGGTTATGCTCTAAAAAGTTCAGTCAGATGAGATATCTTTGCCTTTGAATCTGTTGTTCCCCTGTGCAAAAGACAGATCCATATAATTTCTGTTGAGCACTCCATAAATCGCTTCCCTCCTAGGCAATACCAGTAAAAAATAATGCCTCATACAAGATTCAGCCTACCCACCATCAATTAGGAAAGCAAGTTTGCACGGCTTACTTAATTGAAAGTTTCCCAGCAAGATTACTCTGAGAACAATGATATATTTTCACCCTCAATTCTTGTTAATTAGTCAGTCATAAAACAGCTCTTTCTCACCAAGAGCTGTTTGAAGTTCAATTCACGGGGACAAATTTCATTCTGCCCATTGTTTGTTCAAGTTTTGATCAGATAAAAACCTACTTATTATTTTTCTTACCATGATGCATACTTATTTCTAGCACGTGTACATATTAATTTGCATATCAGAAAGATCTGTTTGACTGATGTTTTATCACCCTTTTAAAAAAATTCCTCTTCTGTTAGCAGACAATAAATTACGCTAAAATATGTGCATTTTCTGGTGCAATTATTTTGCACAAAGGAAAAGTAGTATGAGGTGTCCTGCCAGTGGTGTATAAAATGTTGCTGAAGTTTTGGTGTGTGAAGAAAAATGGAGTGTATAAAAAAGCTATGGCCAAGAAAGGAGTGGAAATTTCATAGAAATAACATATCAGCCCGGTGACTGATAACTTGACAAGCACCACAGGAAGCACAGGTGGAGGCAGTAGTAACATACCAGTAACACTAACCATGGAGATTCAAATACTTTACAATTTTTCAGGATTAGATTTTTTCCAAAATAGACAGCACCCCTGTTTTTTTTTAAATTGTAAGTCTCGCAGGTCTTACCTATTCTTCATTCATATGCTTAGTTACCAACATCTTTGAAAGGTGGACAGACGCTAGAATAATTGCTAAGAATTAATTGACTAAATTAACTACTCTTTCTCCAGGGCATAATTTAGGGTCACTGAACCTTTGCAATCAGCAAAATCACTTTAGCAGAGCATTTAGTACAGACTTCAGTTCACTCTCTCAGAAGAGTGACAGTATTGACACCTGCTCAGCCAGAAATACGCCTTACAGTCTGCTCCCCTTCTCCAGTACCATCTCTGTGGTTAGGATTTCCATTTCCGTGTTGAAATTAAGATAAACAATTTCCCTGAGGACAGATGGTATGTTGGTGTGTTGAGAAAAGAACAAGAATGGCAACAAGGACTCACAGGTTTCTTTGCCCCAGGCTTCATTTCAGCACCTGCACAGAACTCCATTTTTCTTTCCCACCCTTCCCACTTTATTTTCCTCATTCACCCAGCACTGAAGCAGACATTGGGTTTCATGAAACATATGCTAGGAATATTCCACATGCCCTTTTTTCTGGAATAGCTCTTTGTTTCCAGAACTCTCACATCTATCCCAAGCTGAGTCATCCTTAGGCTGCACTTGCTGTGAAGGCACCTTGTAAATTATGTCAATAAAACTTTGCAGTGGGATTCTCACAGCCCTCCCAAAAATGTGGCCTCATTTTGGCTGAGATGGTAAGAAATCCATTAATTTCTTAGCTGTCAGCTACATTTTTCTGAGGTCTACAAACTGCAGCTAAGGAAGGGATGTGTAAGATGGCCTTTGTGCCCTTCTGATCTCGATCCACCTGGCTCCAGGATGTTTTCTCATGTCACCTAAAGGTTGCTGTAAGTTAAGCCAGCTGGCAATGACATCAAAGAGCTTATACTTTTTCCCTTTGTATTAGATCTGCAGAAATTTCTTGCCAAACTGGCCTCTATCCAAAGCCATGGAAATTCTTTGAAATATGCTTGAAACCCAAGTTTACCATCTATAAGAGCTAAAGCCATGATAGGAGATGCTCCAATCAACAGAGATTTCTGACAGAAGTTAGGCTTCTGTAACATGTCTATCAGATAGTAAAGGGGAGACATTGTAGTAGGTCATGTGGATTTCTTTTAAGGGCATAGAGGCAGTGAACTGTTTGTACCAAAGTCTTGGGATAGTCCTTTAACTCCTTAGGACACGTACAGGATTCCAAAAGAAGATGGCTCCTCTCTGAGGTGCTGTTTCAGTTGCTTCTGGAGTCTCATATAGAGATGCTTCTATACTCTCCTTGACTGCCATGAAGAACTGCTGAGAGCAGTGAAATTCTATCCAGAATGATGTTTAAAACTGGGAAAGACTATGGACCAGAGACACAAGATATGTGTTGAGGTAATATGATTTATCTATCAATTACATCCACATAAGAAAAGACATTATTATATCATTGGTATTACTAATACTGATAGTCCTAATCAGTCTTTTTTTACAGGGAATAATTTTCTCATATCAACTTTTAATGTAAAAATAAAATAGAAGTATTTTCAGGTTGTAATCTCACAGTTGCACAGTATCTTGCATGGAGGCCACACACACAAATACAGACACTGGAAGCATTTTCCTGCCTGTAGATCAGAGCAAATACCTCCATAGCATTCTGATTGCAAGCCAGTGGACTGTCAGTGGTCCCAGCCCACTCTCCATGCTCTGCTGTGTTGGCAGAAGCAGTTACTCCGTATGTTCCAACACGCATTTTTTCATTGCCTACACTTCATTCAGTAGAAAAGCTTATGTGTCCTGTTTGTGCGTCTGTTTCCTCTAGCTATACATTTTGGTTTAATATGAGATATTATCTCCCTCTGCAGTTATTCTGTATATGTTATGACATATGTGTCATATATGTCATGACAGATTTGGTGAAAAATATGTGACTTTTCTGTGAAATACAGTAAAGCCTTTGTTTTTCAGCATGGCCCTTTTTTTGAACTCTGGAATAGAAAGTTTAACTTTATTTAGCTGTTATTAGTTCAGAAAATGTAGAGATGAACATCCAGATGGTATTAAAGTACATTATACTTTAAGTCTTTTATACTGAAACTTAATGGCCTGACAGCTTTTCTTGAACCTTTTTTCTTCTTTCTTTCTATACCCCAAGTGCCTTTCAAGTAGGGCTCATGCCATGTCCCCAGGTTTCTCATGGGGCTCATCACACTCAGATTTAATTATTTTCATGCCGGTTGGCTCTGGCTGTGGGATGCCCTAAGCAGTGGGGAGTCGGTAGGGAGCAGCGGCTGAGCACATTTCTGCTCAGGCAGGCCTGTTTCAGTGATGGGCTGTTGATTTCCTGTTGTTTGGCAGGATTGGTGTAAACACATTCGCTCCAGATGGAGTCATCAGGGTATCTTGAGCCCCATGGAAACAAGTTCATAGAAAGATGGTGCTGTTCTTTGACAAGATTGCAAATCCAGCTGACAAAGATAAGAGCATTTTGGAGATGTTCTTCAACTTCTACAAGGTACTAGAATTATAACTAGATAATAAATGGGTTAAAGGTAAAAATGAGGACTAAACAAAATAGATCTGGGACACATGAAAGTGGATTAGAGGCTGAAACAGAGCCAGGCTACAAACCATAACATCTTAACTGAGAAATATCAACTGGTTAGAGATTTTCTTCATTCGGTTTTCTTATGGTAATTCTCACCTCAGTCTTCCTCAGTATTTAAATTTTTAAAATAGAAGTAAATCTGAAATAAAAATAAAGGCTGAAGAATAAAAATAAAAAATAAAGGCAGTGAGGCTTTAAATTATAGTGGAGACATGAACAAAGATAAACAATATGAAGTCTTTCTTCTCACAGTTTTGTAGTAGGTCAGATAAGGCTGGAAAGAGCTGGATCATGGATCACAGGAAGGAAAAAAATACTGTTTTATTTCTTGTTATCTGCCCACTGGAAATATTCAAAATTCAAAATGCTAATGTGACATATTTTTAAGTGGATGGATAGTATTTGTTTAAAAGATTCAATTGAAGAAAATATTCCCATACTTACTTCTTGGAGATATCTTCATCATTAGACATTTTAAAATACATATTTAGAATAATAAGAAGATGAATTTCAGCACTACAAGTGATTTCTCCCCCCCCCCAAAAAAAAAGAAATCCTATAATATCAAAATATATTTTTATTTTTACAAGGGAATTAAACACATGCATGGAATATGCATGTGTTTTCAAGACAAATAAGTGGCATAAAATCTAAATTTTCCTAGATTTTAAGTTATGGTAGTTTTATGTCTTTTCACACTTTCAAAACAGCATAAAATCTGTTTTCAGTGAAAAAAATATTCTCTTGAAGAACTGCCTGCACTTAGTGATACATCCGATATATATTAAAAAATGAAATAAAATTATGAGTAGTAAACAGGCTAGAAACTTCTTCATGAAATACATTTTAATGTTCTTAAAATTAAAATTTTGTGGAAAGATAATTAATTTCTTAGAAGACCTTAATTTTGGATCTTACAGATTATGCACCTTTTACCCACTCTGAGAAATTTTCTTTTTTTCAAATACAATGACATTTGTATTTAGTGTGTATTGAGACTGGCATTACGTATTAAACACTTTTGAACAAAGGAAAACACAAGTATATTTACTGCTTTTTTTGTTAATGTCAAGCTAGATCCTTCACTGTGATAAGGATACAGGAATCAAACTACTACAGAATAGGTAACATGGATACTTAAATTCAGATTTTACCTTTTTTTTTCCCTTTTTTTTGTACCACTGTGGAGAAAGAGAATCATGAACTGAGCTTGAAAAGAGAAATATTCCAAGTGATCACCTCTTTTTATCAATTGTTTCAAAAATATTCTTTTTTTCTTTTTTTAATAAAGGTAAGACCTCTACAAATACTCTTCCCAAACAGAAATTGTCTTTTGAAAGCCACCGGTTTTGATTATCTGTAATAAACTTCACTGTGGAGTTCTTATTTTCTTCCTCCATACCACAAGGGAACTCTAGGAAACATCTTGAGTCCTTGAGTTAAAAAGAAATACAATATTTTATCATCTCTTGAAATTAATATGCTCAAAGATGACCCAGTTAGAGCAGTGAACTAGTAAAGAGTAAAAACGATGATAGCCCTTATAATGTGAAAAGAGGAAGACATGGATCAATTGTTTTAGAAAAAGAGCTAAGGGAAAATAATGTGAGCACTTCTACTTGCTAAAGGTCCTTATTGGATATATTATCTCGCATTTTGAATTTGTGTATATTGTAGCAATTTTTACTACTAATGTGTCAGCAGTTACCCTTGAATAGATAAAATGACAGTGCAGTTATGTATAATGCTAGGGGTTTTCAGTTTATTAGATAACTGCAGAGCAAAAAGCAGGCTTGAAATAGCTTGATGTTCTTTTGCAGTATTCTATTTTAAATGCAGTAATTTGCAGTTACTATATTTTTTTGCCTGCAGTAAAAATATAGCAGCTGTCAATTAAATGGAAAAAGTGAAGGAAATAAAAAAAATTTAAAAGCAATAGTGCAATGAATTCCACAGCAGAGAAAATAAAGGAGCTGCAAATGAGCAGAGATAAACTTTATAAAATACTTGGAAAATGAATCCAGCATTTTACAAGAGCTGGTATTCCAATGCAGAGGGTTCAGTGGCAGATGCACTGTATGGTTCTTAATAAGCTTTTAGCACTACCTATGCCAGATGAATCCTTTCCTCTTTAATACAAAGTTACAGCAAAGCAATTTGCTTTGTGGAATGAAAAGGAATTTGAAGAGTCCAGACAGAGAAATCCAATTTCATCTCCAGACAGACACAGTGCTATATGCCTTCCATTTTAATGACTGACAGATTCTATTCCTCCTTTCCTGGAATCACAGACGACACTGGCTTTCCCCTAGTGAAGAGTCAGTTAAAAACCCAGTGTTATATTTTGGGGGGTTTATTTTGTTTGAACAATCCTTGCAATGCATGTACATACATTTATTAATACCTTGCTTCCTTCTCCCATTAATTCAGCTGAAATACAATGGCCAGGTTAATGAACTGTAGGCTTGTATAAATTGTCTGTTGCTCCTTCAGCCTTTTCTGATTCTATTCTATTGATCCATCAAGTGTGAGCTGATTGCAGATTTCAAAAACGTAAAACACCTCTTACTTGAAGACTAAAGCTGTATCTAAGGCTCTGAAACACTCTTGGACTTCTCTATCAATCTCTAACACATTTTAAAAAGTATATTTTTTTATTTTTCTTTCTCCTGTCAAAGAATGTCAGGTTCAAGGTTTTTTATGTTGATCAAAGTCTGCCCTCAGAAGAGTGACTAATTTTACATGCTAGTTTTGATAAAGGAATAAAATTTGACAAGATGTTGACAGCAGATTTTGAAGGAAAATTTACAGGTTTAGGAGGCAAAACTTCCATTTGTTTACACATAATGAAGTCTCTTGATTCTATAAGTACATTGAAATTGAATTATTTAATTGCTGAATACTTGAGAAGCTTTTTATTTTTGTTAAAGATGTCATTCAACTTTACCAGTAGTAAGGACTCTATTTTGTTACGCACTTCACTGTATGCATATAAATCTGTATGCATTCAGACCAGAAACAATATAACTCAAAATTTTCATTGCAAGGGAAATAAAAAAGTTATTAAAAAGCCAAAAGAATTGAACTATTTAAAAAATAAAAAAAAAAAAAAGAGTAAATTATGGAAGGCAAATATTTAATTAATGAGTAATTCAAACTGGTTTGCATAGAAATAATCTTAATGAAAGAACCTTAAAATCTAAATTCTTAGGCTTTGTTAGATGATTTTTAAGAGATAACCCCTAAACTTCTTGTTGGGATTGAAATATCTGAGCACTACTGACAAGAAACGTTTGGATCCTCACAAGGATTTTCAGACCTCCAGATTCAGTAGTACCATTTGACATTTGGAGTGGAAACCTGGGATTTGGGGACAGTAATCCTGGAGGTTCTGGCTTCTGAGCCTGAGTCGCAGCATGGTTTTGATCCTGGCAGCCCAGGGACTTAACAGGTGATGTAACCAGAAAGCAGGCAATTGAAAATTGGTGGATTTCTTGGAACAACATTCCACTGAACACTATTCCTTCAGAAATTAAAATGTAACTCAATTTTGCTTGCAAAATAGAAAGTGAATGATGTGACTTTGAATAAATTAATATTTGCTACATTTGTAGAAAAAGATGAAATCTTTTTTGGTCAATGTAGTATTATTTTTTCCATTTGGAAACTGTCATGAATACTATACCACATATTTCTTGACTGTAGAAATCATCTTAACTTGCATATATACCAGGTGGGTTTTCCTGACTAAAATGACTAAACTCTCATATTATACTTAAACTGAACAGTTAGCAGAGGTCAGTCCTAAATCTTACCCCAACCTAGTAGAGACCACTAGCTTAGTAGCAGTTTATTAATCTATTGGAAAAAATTGAATTGGGAATGTCACAACAGACTTTTTCATCTGTTAATATAATTTATTTGTGTTATAGTTGTTTTATTATAGCAGGAAAATGACATGAACCTACAAACCTGTACATATCTAGTTAAATAACATGGACAGGAATTTAATCTTCACTGTTCCATTTGTTCATATGCTTTTCTTTGAAATTGCTAATATTACATTACAGATAAGCACAAATTAGATAGCATTTGTGGAAAGGTTTTACTTGCTTCTTTCCTTCCTTCCTTCCTTGATTTTGAGGGTGGGATTTGTTTGTCCTTTTTTTTTTTCCCCCTGTGTTTCTTCAGTTTCCAATGAGAAAACAAACACAAAACCCCACCAGAACTAGAAGTTTATCAATTATTTGCTCACTGGATACCATTTCTACTTTTTCTAAATACTTCACTTTGAACTAGATCAATATGACATGATATGATAAACAATTCTTTAACTATCCCTAGCATATGCAGAAAGTAATTTGATATGAAATACACTTACCAGGTGTTTAATAGCACTTCAAATAAGGTCAACATACTTCCAATGAAATTCATTAGCACACTATCAGCATTCTAAATGCTATTCATTAACTACTATATACATGAGAAATGAAACTAATACACAATAGTAGTATTTTAAGAGATGTCAGGACATTTGGGTTTGAAATATGCTTACATTCAGCAATCCAAGAAATGTTTATATTTTAAATTAATCTTCTGATTGTACTGTTCCACTCCTTGTTTCTTCTTCTGGTTTTCTGTTTCACTTCCTGCCTAATAATTTCCAATTCTTTTTCCCCTATTACTGTTAGAAATGCACTCTGCAGGTAATTGGGATTCTACATTTGATCACTCTACATGAATTTTTCCCTGCGTGCTGGCTTCACAGTCTATTATCTTCCAGCATTATATTTTTTGCCCCGGGAGCTGATTTCTAGAACTGATTACTTGGAGAAGTAATTACTTGTGATCTGCTCAATGTTTTTGAAGTCTTAAGAAAATCTTTTTTTTAGCAATGTCATCTCTTCTGGTATATTTGGCAACAAATCTTGAACTGTTTATGTTATTTATTATTTTTATTTATCTTTGCAGGCATCATCTGGAGTAACATTTAATCTTATCAGCTTTGTTTTATTGCCAAACTCTAGTTTCAGTGAAATAAATCAGAGTTTTGTTGTTTTAGTGCACTGAGACAGCAAACTGATTTTCTGTTAAAAAATCTTGGCAAAAAGAGAGGTACATCAACAAACTCCCAAGTTAATGCAGCCTTTCCTAACTTGGGATTTTCGGTTCTGAGTTCAAAATTTATCAACAAAAAGTGCAGTTTTAGGACTACTCAGGCTTACCATCACTTAGGGTGACTGTGACTCTTAGCATAATTTATTTTAGCAATTCTAAACATGACAGTGATCAACAAAATGTGGTGTTATATAAGTCAAGAAGTGGGCTGACTGCACACACCAATTCTGGTCCATGCAGCTGGTGCTGATATTTTCCCTGCTTTTCAAAAGGTGAGGTTGAACACAGCAGCAACAGTATCTATGTGGAGTAAAGGATTACTGTGATAATTAACAGAATGCTTGAACTGACAGCAATTAGGAGACTGCATATCATATTGCTATAATACTGTCAAAATTGCGATGGAGAACATCTGTGATATTTAACTCCTAATTCATGTCAATAAGTGACTCAGTGGGTCCTGGAAAATTGTGGAATTGTGAACTTGCAACAGCTGAGTTGTGATCTATCACATTTGCATAATACCATCCCGTACTTAACAACCTACTGACATCCTAATAAGATGTCTTAGTATTTATGCACTTCAGAAAGTGGCGTTTTCTCATTGCGGTGTTAAACTCATTGTATAGTAAGATGAAAAAAAGAACAAAAATAACCAACAAACCAATGTAGCAAGCAAAACAAACAAAGATAAAAGAAAATAAAACCAAAATAAAAAACCGTCCTATCCCGACTTCACAAACAAAATGTTACTGAAATGTGTTAAAAGTATTTTAAACAGTGAAAGAATGGGTTTCTGCAAATGTGCTCATGATTTCTTCTTTGAATGGGTGGTGAAGAGCCCTTTCATTTTGCTTTAAGATGTTGAAATTAAGAGACAAGACACTTATCTTATGTTCTACTACAAATGTAATAATAGCAATTTAAAGGTGAACACATTTTTAAGTTGCTACTTTTGGCAGTTCTGAATACAGCAGTTCTTCGAAACATGATCATTCCTGAGAAGCATTCATCACAATTTCCAAAATGAGCTCCAAGTGATCATGGCCATACTATCAAAAAACTTTAAAGTTGTCTACTTTGCAGTTTATAAGGAGTAATCTTTATGTAATCATCCCTCTGAAAGATGATTTGAAAGTTGATATGTGTTTTGTTTTAAGATCCTTGCTTCTTCAGTTTGATTTCACATAGAAATTAAAAAAACCCTGGAAACCTCTGCAACATTTTATACCTTTATACCTTACCTAAAATAAAAACCCTTGAGTTTACCAAGACCAGCTTCTCAGGTCTAAGTGGCAGGGCACAGCTTCTGTTGTACACAGAGGACTATGGCAGAAAGTGGGGGAATAAATTTGAGACAGTCCCAGGAATAGGCTGAACACACCTGAGCTGGCAAACTGAGCCTTGCACAGCCTGTGAAAAGTTCAGGTGCCCTAAGCATTTGTGGTTAGGCCTGCTGTTTTCAAAGAATAATCTACCTGAGCTTCCTCCAGCCAGTTTGAGGATATGTTCTTTAGTTTCAAGACCTGTTCTTGATCCAGCTACAACATTTGGAGTGTTTCATTTGAGAGAAAGCAAAACAATTATGAAAAAAAATTTGTCTAATAATTTAATTGTTTAGTATGTTCTGGTATAGAAACACAATTCTGGTAGCCTTTCAAGACTTCAGAGAGCTGAAGGAGACAAGAAACACAATTTAGGTTTCACACTTCCCTCTTAGCTCTTTTTCTTTTGGCCGCCTAAAGCTCATTGACTGGTCTCCAGGTGTCTGAGTTTTACTAGGAGCAGAAACTAATATCTGTTTAGCATGTCAAAAATGAAACACCGTTTTTAATAACAGACCTATAAAACAAGCAAACAACAAGTTCAGAACAAACAAAATTATAAATGAGTGCTTTATTGAATTGGCACAAATGATGTATGTTCTAATAAATATTTTTCTCATAAAAACCTTGAATGATTTCTTTTCATCTTTAGAGTGAATCTAAAATGTTGATCCTTAATTATACAGGCCTTATCACTATATTTATTGTTGACCCTAGGTACAGAGTGGTTCTGCTCAAATCTCTACATTTGTAACTACCATGTTAATGCTCTGAAAGAAAACATTCAACAAAATCCAATAATTTGTTTCCTGGTTTTATTATTTTTTGGAATGAACCTACTTACTGTAAAATATTTCTATTGATGTAGTTTCCAGATGTTAGTTCCAGGAGTTAGATTTTTACTGAGTAAATAAAGTACAGGAGGTAACTCTGATTATCTTGGATACTGTGTATTCCATGCTGTTGCTGTAGTTCTATAAATTCCAGTCCCATACACCTGAAGCTTGAGACTGGTTCTATTGCCAAATATCTATGTATGTGATGATTTAGTCCCCTCATGAAAGGTTTTCTGGTTCCTTCCTTCCTTCCTTCCTTCCTTCCTTCCTTCCTTCCTTCCTTCCTTATTCCTTCTTGCCTGCCTGTCTGCCTGCCATGGTTCTCATCTTGGATAAAATGAGATTACTATTCTACTGACACTGCCTTGGCCTTTCAAATGTAACTGATTGCAAATGGGAAGATCAAGCACAATTCTTCTGTGAAATGGAAAACATCCCACACATTATTGATCTGCAAAATTAATCTCTACGGCTCAAACCACTTCTGATATATGTATTTTTTTCCCTTGAATACTAAATTAATAGCTCTAGTGTGTCCAGAGCAACAGATGTGATTCCCTTGTCTTTATTAACCTGTGCCTAAAATTCACTGGTATTTTTCTACTGGGATGTTGCACATGCATCTGACTGTACAGATATAAATCATATTATTTTGAAACCTTTAGTTCAAGAAGTGTGTTCCAGGCAGGGAACAAAGAGAATATGCAGTTATTTGACTTAGAGAAAAAACTTTTAAAACGAACAAGCAAACAAACAAATAAGACCAGACAAAATGAATTTTAAGTCCCAAGATAAAGGGCTCTCTTTTTTTGTTTTACATTTTTGAGGTTCAAGTGAATGAAAACTCTTTGCAAAACGAGGATAATAAGGATGGCAGATGGTTAGGATTCTTTTTTTAAATGGTTTCTTTTTGAAAAACGCTGATTTGGCAAATCCAAGCTTTTTATGGGCACCTGCCAGTTTTGATGGATCTTCAGTTAGAAAACATTTCTCAGAGCCAGGAGATTTCTCTCTAAAGTGAGAAGACCAGAAAAACAAATCAGTTGTGGAACTCACCCGACTGGGAGTCTCATGTACATCTATCACTGCCTCCACTCAGGTCCAGTTCCTCTCTGTCTCATCTCCCCTTTTTGTGGTTCACAGGTTTTGAGTCCAGAGGGATAGAAATTCCTTTATAGGAATACCTAAAAATTTTCTAGAAGTAGAACAGTTACATTGACTAAAAGACAAAAACAACCGTTTTGCTATTTTTAAAAGGAAGAAAAAAACAAAGTTGCCTTCTATATGGAATTTTGAGATGTTTGAATGCCTCATGGTTTCGTAACTCTAGTTTCCAACCATCACTAATTATGTGTTCACAAGGGAGAATTTGGTTACACACAAACGAGTTTGGTTTTGTAAATTCATGACAATAAGGTCACGAACGATCATAATTCTCCTTAACAAACAATGATTAAAATGAAAACTACAGAAAATCAGCTACTCAACAGACTGAATATCTATCTATACAGTGAATATTTTGCAAGTAGTAAAAAACTCCAAGTCCTGTCAATAGCTTAAAGTAAAATTTTTAATTTAATAGATGATATGGCATACATTACTGCTTTTTTAACTTAATTACAATGTTGTAAAAAAAGAAACCATGAGATAAATATTTTCCAGCAGCAGTAAAAGTTTAATATCCTATGTCCATCTGTTGCAAAAAATCAAAACTTATTTGATAAATAGTTACATTTACTAAAAAACCCAACAAATACAGTAACCTTTTTACTTTTTCCCCTAAGCTGTATATGTTCAAACAATTTTTGGAACTGTTTCAATCCAACATCTGGGCAGAACACAGAACTGGATGGCTCAGAAGATAATCTGCAGTGAAAGCTGCCTTAAGACATCACCAAGTCCTTTCTGCAAAGAAAGCTTCATGGAGGAAAAAATAACTCTAGACAGACTTATAAAACCTCTAATCTGTACCAAAACAAAGGTGAATGCTGGAGGAAGGGGAAAATGAGATTATACATATAGACCTGGCAAAACAAAAACAAGATAAAAATCTTAATTTAGATTTTTTTGGTAGTTTAGGAATGAGAGATTGAGTAAATTATTCACAGAATAAAACCCATACTCAGTCACTCAGACCTTTAAGACAGTTTATTGATGTCAGTTAATTAGAGGGGTGGCTAATGGTGTCATGCAAACTGCTGCTAAACATCCAAATGTGACTACATTTAGCTGTTACTGAATGGTGTTATGACAGAGAAGCTATGAAGATCTTAAGAGACACTTGTATTCCTTTGCAATTCATAACATCTTAATGTAATAGAAAGCAATGAAAGGTATCCATTTAGACTGATGCATGAAATCTACTCAAAAATTCCCAATCAGGGGACTTGTCTGGAATAGGAGATGAAATTTGCATTGTGTTATGAGTAAGTAATTGTGAGGTGATATACATTCAGAGTTGCTTGTTTCCCAAAAATGGAAAGATAATAATATGATTAGTAATATGGCCATAATAGAAAGACAGGATTAAAAACGGGATTTCAGAAGATTGCCTGTGGGTTTCTGAAGTACTCTTTGCTCTTTTCCTCCTTAGAGATTCCAATTTCCCAGATGTTTTGATTTCTATTAGCAAAGTGCTTTCTTGATAAAATGGTATTCTTGTTTAAACTATTAGGAAAGAACAATACCTTTTGGAGGGAAGAAGAAAATTGAGAGAAATTCAGATTAAGTTACGGAGAATAAAAATATAATGAACGTATATTAAGCTGTTAAAAAATCTGTTATGTGGTAAAATGGGGAAGGAGTGACAGAAAAACGTGTGTGTAATGAAATTTCTGTTGTTTCCCCTGGGAAGATCTATATAGCAGACAGCATATGCTAAGCAGAGCTAAGTAAATGAGCTCAAGGTAACAAGTTTTCTCCAGGAATCTGAATGAGCATGAATATTTCTATGCTTTATTACGGTGTACTAAACTCTTTTATTACTTAGAAGAGGACTGGTATGAACCTCAAATGACAGAGAGCATAGATGCTCCCCAAAGACTTAACTGTGGGTTGAAGACACCAGCCCTTTAGAAGCATGTTAATCACTGAGCATTTTACAAAAAAACCCCCAAGATTAGAAAAATTGTGGTTTTGATTTCTACATTCTCTAACTATGCATTTTATAGAAGCACTGAGCTGACACCAGTTAATTCTTGAGCAAAAAGTTTTTATGGTACCTCATCATACTTTAGCAAACTGGATTGAACAATAAGATAATCCCAGTTGTCTTGGCAATATAAAAAGCCCTCAAGAAAAGTGTACAAAGGAAATTCTGTAAATAGGTCATTCTGAAGATCACAGTGGTTGGAAAAATTATTTAGCATGTATGCTAAACATCTCTGAGTTTTCTTTTCTATACTGTCACTTGCCATCAATGCAGTTTGAGGTTTTAACTTCCACCTTGTTGGCTGCCATTTTTCCTAAGTGACCTTTCTTTCTTAAAACAGAAATGTCTTAAAAAGGAAACAGGCAGGATGGTTAACCATTACAATTTTGTAAAATTACACATCTGGTTTACTTAAATAATTCCTCCATCTCTTGATACTGCAAGTCAGAAATAGATGTTTTTTATTTTTTTTTTCTTGGTGCCTTATTTTGCCAAATTTCTAGCAGTAAAATTAATAATGGAAAGGTATTTTTGCATTTGATTTTTTTCTCTAGCTCTAAATTGCACTGTATTTTCTGAACATACAATATATGGTGTAGTCAGTTGTTTGATTTCAAACGGACAAATATTTTTTAAAATATACAGAACTACTATATATGATAATCCAAAATAATCTTAACAGAAATGTCACAACACTTCATATAGTAAAATGGGAAATATTAATGATGTGGCCTGTACAACAAGGAAGAGATTTTGTTACATATGTTAGAAATACGTCTTTGGTGATTATTTGTATCAGAAATGGTGCTAGAGAAATTAGAAAGTTACTGTAGATGTTTCATTAAACAAATATTTCCATACATTTTATAAATAAAATAATGATTGTTTAAGTGTATTTTTACATAATAATTGAGTTATTCATTGTTAGATTCAACATATATTATGTATCTTCAGTATATTGTTCCGGTGATCCCTTCTTTCAGCTGCCCTTATTCAGATTTAAATTATTGAATTAGTGTTCATAGCTCTCTCTGCCCTCTCTTCTGAAGTCCAGAGGATACACACGGAGAATTTTTTCTGGTTCATTGGGTTTGAGTTTTTTTTAAAATAAGCCACCTTACAGTCATTCCTTTTTTTCAAAGCCTTAAAATGTATTTTCTTTACGTAAATTATAGTGTAGGTTTTACAATACTGTGTTGGTTTTCATCTCTTTTCATGCAGCTGGCAGCTCTCTCCGTATTTTAAAGCCGTGGCTGTGGAGGATTCATACAAATATTCCTAGTTACTATGTGTCTGTTGTTCAGCCAGTTGAGTTATTAGAAGGCTTGTAAAGGTGCAGTATTTCAGCTTCCAGAAGAAATGCCAGCACATTACTTCACTCACAACCCAGAAATGTAAATTGTCTGTAATAGTTGCTCCTTTGAGTAACATTTAGAAATTGAAAGGAGCTGTCTTACAGTTTACAACCATGTGGTATATGATTTGACAGTGTTTATGGACCTAGGATTTTTATTTGATGAGCTTCCAGAAGGTTTTTAAAAAGCCGATTATCTTTGTTATCTCTTTCATATCAGTTTTCTTATAGTGTTCACCAACATCTTGCAAGAGCATATTAGGTTGCACTGTTAGTGAATGTCACACTTTTTTATTCTCTCTCAAGAGAGAAGGATGAACTGCGTGGGTATTGCTAGAGTGTATTTTATACACCCCTATGTTTATGTACATCCTCCTTCCTGCCCTTCTTGAAAATTGGGACAACGTTCACCAACTTCAAGTCAGCTGGGACCTCTCCAGATGCCCAAGACCACTGAAAATCATGAGGAGAGGCTTTGCAAAGACATCAGCCGGCTCTTTGAGCTGGTGAATCCTGATGAATTCCATGAGACCCCATAGATTTTGGGAATCCAGCTGGAGCAGCAGACCCTACATAATTTCAGGGTCAGCTGGGAATTTATCATTATCATGGTCATGGTCCTCCAGCTCAGGGCACTGAGACACCCTTGGTCCATCAGCAGTGTTGAAGACAGAGGCAAAGAATGCATTAAACACCTCTGCCTTGCCTCTGTCCCTGTTTGTGAGGTGACCTGTAATCCTGTGATCCTCATGTCACCTCTGATCCTCACCCATTAGAAGCCAGTTATTTTCCATTGCCTTCAGCCAGCTTTATCTCCTATTGAGCTTAAGCAGCATGAATTTTCTCCCTACAGTGGCAAGAAACATCTCTGTATTCTTCTCATGTCACCTGACCTAGCTTCCACTGGTCATACACCTTCATTTTTTGCCTTATTTCCAAGAGAAATCCCTGTTCAGCCAAGCCTGCCTTCTTTCTGCCTCATCTGCCGGACTTCCAACATTTGGGAATTTCCTGCTCTTGCGTTCCTAGGAGATGATGTTTATAAAGTGGCCAGCACTGATAGATCCCAGCACCTGCAAAAACATTTTCCCAGGAGACCATAATCTCTAATTCCCTGAGCAGTCTGAAGTCAGTTCTCCTCATCTCCATGTCCAGGGTTGAAGTCTCACTGTCACTTTTTCTCCTGTCAATGGAGATTTTAAACTCGATCTCTTTGTGGTCGCTGTGGCCAAGACAGCCAGCAATCTCCACTTGACTCATGAGATCCACTCTGTTGACAAGCAGTAGACCAAAAAGGGCATCTTTCCAAGGGCATCTTTCCAGGAATCTCCTAGCCTGGTGATATCATCAAGGCATCACTGGGTTATACCAGCTGTGTGATGCTCCCAACCAATTTCTGGCAAGTTGAAGTCAAGGGCAGTTGACTTGGAAGTGTCCCATAGTTCCTGAAAGAGTAATTCATTGATTTTGTCATCCCATCTAAAAGATCTATAGCAGACTCCCACTGTGACACTAGCATTATTTGTTTGTCCCTTGGTTCTTGCCCCAAGGCTCTCAACTGTGCCATTGCCAACTGCAAGCTACATACATTCTAGCACTTCCATTGTATACAACACTGCCACTCTGCCTCTTCTGCTGTGCCTTTTCTTTCTAAAGAGCCTGTAACAAATTAGTTATATATAAATATTCATGTTGCTGAAATTTATGTTTTAATAATCCTGAAGCAATGTGCTTTCCCCTCGATGCAGGAGCAAGAGATGTTCTGTGTGTGTGTCTGTGTCTGCTTGTGGGTGCTGGCTGGATGTGAGAGTGGTAAGAACAGAGGGGAGGATGGGGGAATGGAATATCTATTTTGCACTCAGTTAAACCTGTAACAGATGTTGTCTACCGCAGATGACTGTGATACATACCACAGAGAGTTCAACTTTCCACAGAAATCAAAACACCTATTGTGGTTTTCACTTCCAAATCTTTTAAAATGTATTTTAAGCTGCTTTGGAGGACAAAGAGATAAAGCCTGTGATTTCATGAAAAGCCAGTGTGTAGATCAGAAGAGAGGTCAGAGAAGTTTGTTATATTCTGAATAATTGGAGCAAGATATTGAAGCGCTCTGTTCCTTCTCATAAGCAACAGTAGGGTTCCCATCTTCAATACTACCAGTATCTTCAGCTGCTTGTGTGTCTCAGGCTTCATCAGTTAATTTAATCTTCCTGGTATGCTTAACGTGACATCATTAACTATTTCTCTGTATTGATGTTTGGGTTTTTTTACTGTTTCACCTAAAAAAAGGCATATATGATTGATTACAGTAAAGAATGACATAATGCAAAGTGATTAAAAAGACTGTCAGATTTAATTTTTGAAATGTTATATAGAATTCTTTAAACCTTTTTGCTCATAAGGACATATTAAAATAAATCATTTAAACTTTGCATTTAAGCATTTCTTTTTATTTCTTAAGGCCTTGCGCACAGTATAATATACATAAGAACTGGAATATCTGAAGATCTTTTGCAAAGTTTTCTTTTCAGATTGTTAAACTCTAGACAAACATGAAATTGGTAAAAATTTTAACATATGATTCTCTTACTATCTTATGAAATTAAAAAATATATATAATGGGTTTTTTCTTGTGCTAAGGCGTATTTGTCTCTGGTTTATATTGTTTCTATTGTATTGAAACTGAATTCGGGCTTTAATCTTGCTTAGCCCACAATTCCCTATCTTTTCAAATGTTCTCCCATTTCATTTTTTCCCCCAACAAATAGTAATGAAAAATGCATTACTTTAAAATGCTTATTCAAAACCCTAAAGCTGAAGTGTCTAAGTATTTGCTTATGTGGCTGGCTGGGTATAAAGCTGTTTACTCAAATGAATGCATTTGTAGATTTTTCAGTTTCACAGGCTAATACATAGCCTGATCTAATACTTTAAGAGCATTTATCTACACTGTGTTTGTCTGAAAATAGTTTCATTTATTTTGGTATCTCCATGAGACACATAAGTGATCATGAATTACTTTAAAGAGTCACTATCTGCACCCTTGCCTTCCATTCTCCATTGCCCAACAGTGCATCAGATGCTGTATTTTAGTTGCAAATCCCCACTCACTACCAGTGGCATTGCAGAAGCAGTTATTCAGCTCGCATGAGAGGTTCTAATGACACAACTGGGAATCAAACACTGAGTAGACAGCGGCCTCTCATCTTTGCTCAACATAAGAAAGCAGTAAGTGTTGTGTTATAAACTGAAGCCTTAATGTTGAAACATTAACAGTTTATAAGCTAACTTTTTGGAATTGTTCAAGGGACCCCCAAAAGGAAAAAAAAACCTGAACAACAAAACAAAGAAAAAAAACCTCTTGAGCTGTTAGAATAGGAATTTAAGCGCATATAACTGGGGACTGCAGTAACTCATGATCTCTGTTCTCAGACTTTTAACATGGATTATGTTATGCACATGTTGTGGTGTGAGAAAGAGTTTGCACAATTTAAATGATTGTGCACATGCAATTCCTGTCAGAACTTGTGAGGTTGTTTTTCCAGAGGAAGCCTAGGGAATTTTAGAAAGCATTCTTTGTCACTGTACCAAACAAGATCACTGTGAGATTGTCACCATTTAATTGACAGGAAGGCAAAAAAGAACAAAGCTATGTTTAATGTGTTTTCTTACAAAAGGTCATTTTCAAAATGTGTTCTTTCACAAGGGCATGAGCTCACCAATTTTACCCCTGGCAGCTGGGGTTTTCTGATGGATTACTATCTTCTCTTTGCTTACATTTCTTTGGAGATTGCAGGAGTTATGCTCCTGTGATGCACAAGAAAACAATTTCAAGGATTATTCTGCTCAGACACAGTGATCAACGTATTTTAAAGTGTCTGCCTGCTATTTATGACCCACATAAATGAAAAGCATGCATTGTACACACCCTTAAGGTATTCACAATAAGGTTTTATACATCCAGATGAAAAAATTATGTGTTTAACTCAAAATCAAGATTTTTGAATTTTACACTCCACCTGTGTAGAACACTTACATGTAAAGTGCAAAAATGTTTTATTCTAAAGTCAGTTGTCTATTTGTAAAAATAAGAGTTCTTGGAAAAAATAAAAACTACAGCAAAATATTGATCAATATCTTATGAAGATGCTGTTTGAAAACATAATTGTTTAAAGAGGAAGAGAAATCATTCATAGTAGAATCTTTTCTAGCATCTGTACATATTACATTGCATTGCAATTTTTCATTCACTAGAAATTTGCATGGTTTGTGGTTGAATTTTCTCTAGTGTGGGTTCAAGGTGAAGAGGATCTGGGCAACAATATAAAATTGAACTGCAAGTGTGACAGTAGTGTAACGCAGGGTAAACACGAGAAGACACAAAATTAGAAAAAATGCCTGTCTAATGAATAACACTGCAGCATCTAATGGGATTCTTTTAAGAACTTGCAACATGTGAGCTACCAATACCCACAGAATGCATTGCTTAGGATTTATTTCACCCTAGGGGTTAAGAAAGAAAGATTTTGTTTTATAAGCTCAAAGGACATCTTATTTCTAGACATTACACTGGACATCACAACTTTAATTATAAAATGTTAAAATAAATTAATTTATCTTCTAACATTTACAATAGTGCCTAATCAGAAAAGATTTTAAATAAAGAATAGATTTTAAAGTTATGACAAGTATAAATTAATTAGACCTTATATCAAAATATGAGGAAATAAACTGTACTTTCACTGTTGATTTGAAAACTGTAGTCCGTATTTTAAACATATATTTTCAGTTAAGGATTTCCACTGTGAGGTCACCAAGAGCACGAAATTAATTTAGAAAAAAACCATGTTCGTTAAGTGATGACCTTTTGCAAAACACTACCTCACATAAGTATTTTTGTTTCCCTTAATGCCTTTTCAATCCCTAGCTTGTCTGACTCCAGATTCTAACAGAGAAAGCCTGTCTTAATTTATTTATTTTTTTTCAGTGAAGCAATTGCCTAATAATAAGTAACTAATAGTCCGTTGGCAGGTTTGCGTTTTTTTGATTTTTCAGTTTACCTGTAGTTAAAAATTTGACTCTATNTTTTTTTTTTTTTTTTTTTTTTTTTTTTTTTAAATATAATTCTAACTTGACTAGCCTTTAGGGACAAGAGACACAGGGCAGATGAAGGCTTGGGGCCTCATTTTAAAAAGTATCATGACCTGCATATCCTTTTCCTTTTACTTTCTTACTTAACTTAAACCTTGGCCTGTTGTCTTATTTTTTTGTCAAAATATAATAATTTTAGGCAGAATAGATCTTGTACACATGATTACCTATAGTATCTTCGGGTATCTTTCAGAGAAGGGAGTGAATATTGTCTAAGAGGTACTTTTTAATGGTCTCAGAAATTACATTTCTGTATTTAGCCAGGATATTTATTTTACCTTAGACTTGACAGATATTTAAGACATATTGTTTAAGCCCTATGATCTTGCACAAAGTGACTGTTTATTTGAGGTCAGCAATATAATAAATTTAATTCTTCTTTTATATTTTTATATAATTCTCAGATTTTATTAATGTACATTTTTACATTCTTTTCTGTAGCATATTCCGTTTCTATGGAATGGAAATGTAAACTCTAAGAGAGTTTGTCAAACATCATCTGGCTTAGCTTCTTAATATTACTAATCAATAGCTGTGAAAAATGTAGTTTTTAAAAGTTTCTCAAAATAGATCTTCACTAAACAAGGGAAAACTAATTGAACCACTTAAAGACATATTATATCAAAAAAAGGCTTTAATGATCACAACTCCCATACACAGTGTTACAGTTCCTTTACTCTGAAGTCCTAATTTGCTATCAGGAAAAATGTTTATTTTAACTAAGAGACTGAAGGGTTTTTTTCAATTTAATTCTCTCTAACAATTAATGACACAATAATAGGCTTTCTTATAATAAATATACTGTGAGGCTAAAAAGCAACATGAAGGCTTAATATCAAATTTATAGAGATACCAGATATGAAATTAAAATGACTGAATTGAAAAACTATGAAAAAATATCACAGTTTTGAATTTGTTATTATTGATTTTTTTTAATTGATAAATATTTTTTGATAAAATTTTATAATTAAGAGGCCTGCTTCTGAGATTTTACTAAGAAATACAAAGCGTAAATGGGCATAGGAATTATTTACCTATATAGGCACATGTGATGAAATGCTGTAGTCCTTTTTCTGTGAACTGTACACTGCTACCAAGCTTCTTGTATTGATCATCACTGAAACGTTTAAAAGTCACTGGCACTGACAACTGAGAGTAATGTGGAAAGCAACATACTGTATCTTGTTTAGTACTCTTGTCCATATGCAAAAGAAGTTGTTGGACTGCAGTTCATCTCATGGAGTTTTGGTATTTCCAAGCTATCAATAGAATTCACAGCAAACTGGCTAAACTGAAAGTAAATACTTACCAACTTGACAGTTGTGTCACCTTCATGGTACCTGTCTGCATATGTCAACACAAAGGTATTTTTGGATATACAGTCCTATACAAGCATCCAAATTTAGCTATTTTATACTTAAACTGGTTCCCACTACAGATGTCCAAGATTTTATGGGTCATCCTCTGTTCTCATCAGAGTTATTTGAAGGAAGATTTGCCATTTATGCTACATTCAGTACTCAAAAAAAGAGTGATTTGTGGCTTCCATTTGGCAGTCTCTGTGCTACACAGTGTTCATCCTTATTTATTCTGGACAGTTCATGGTGCATATGGTCTGCAGCATAATTACAGTTCTCATTTTTTTCATTTCCAAATGCTTAAAATAAAAAAAGGTCATCAGGGAAAAAAAAAAAAAAGAAAAAAAAAAGAAACCACAAAAATAAAGAAAAAAAAAGAAAGAAAGCAGCACCAAAACCAAGACGGAAAAAAATGCACAAACACCAACTGAAAAAACAGAATTATTTTTTTAACAGCATGAAGCTGAAGGGAAGAGTTACATATACTGGTTCAAGGCAAGAAAAAGAAAATTGGGTATATTTGAGGGAGGAAGACTCAGTATGATAATGATAACTGAATATAGGGTATGCAGTGAACAAAATATTTTTCCATAGAGGTAGGTGTCTGGTCCAAATTATTTTTATGTAAAGACAAAATTGAAGATTTCTCTTTTCAATATTCAAATACTACCAGAAAGCAAAATTGGTGGGAAAAAAGCCCTCTCTTAAAGAAAATAAAACCTAACCACAAATAATGGTGTTTCTCTATTCTAAAGACTATTGTTGAGTGCATGTTACTACAGTTTAAGGTTTATGGGAACCAAATTATCACTTTTCATATCTTCTCTAAAAGGTTGTTTTGTGGAGTTCAGCTCTCTTCCTCAATGAAAGTTAACCCAGCTTGGCACATGTTCTTTCTAGCATTCTAAGATACATGTTCAAGACTGACTCAAATTCTAAGAAATATTATCACATCAAATGTACACCATCTCTTGTTGTAATCAGGCTTTTCCTAAAACCTTTTTTCAACCAAGGACCAGACGAAACCTGAAGGTTATGTTCATACCGAGCTTGCAGAACCTGCTTAGCTCACAGGTCAAGATAATAATTCTTAATGTTTCATAGAATCACAGAATCCTACAATGGCTTGTGTTAGAGGGCACCTTCAACACCAGTCTCGTTCCAACCTGCCTGCCATGAACAGAGACACCTTTCACTAGACCAGGTTGCTCAGAGCCACATCCAACCTGGCCTTGAACATTCCCAGGCATGGGGCATCCACAGCTTCCCTGGGCAACCTCTTCCAGTGGCTCACCACACTCACAGTAAAGAATTTCTTCCTAAGATATAACCTAAACTTACTCTTTAAGCTTGGAGCCATTTCCCCTTGTCCTGTCACTACACGACCTTGTAAATAGTCTCTCTCTTTCTTTCTTGTAGGGTCTCTTCAGGTACTGGAAGGCTGCAATTATATCACCCTGAAGCCTTTTCTCTCCCTTTTTCTCCCTCTCCCCCTCTCTCTCTCTCTCTTTGTTCAGGCCGATCATAATTCTCTCAGTCTTTCCTCACAGGAGAGCTGCTCCATCCCTCTGATCATCTTGGTGGCTTCCTCTGGACTCACTCCAACAGGTCCTTCATGTGCTGGGACCCCAGACCTGATGCAGCACTGCAGGTGGGGTCTCACCAGAGCAGAGCAGAGCAGAGCAGAGCAGCAGAATCCCCTCCCTTGTCCTGCTGCCAACGCTGCTTTGGATGCAGCCCAGGACACGTTTGGTTTCTGGGCTGTGAGTGCTCATGGCTGGGTCATGTCCAGTCTCTCACCCACCAGCACCCCCAAGTCCTTCTGGGCAGGGCTGTTCTCTCTATCTGTTCTCCCCCAGTCTGGATTGACCCTGCTGCATTCAGGTATTTGCTTTTATCTACATTATCTTTAGAAACCATAAATATTCTAATATAATTTCTTGAGGTAGAACTACAGTGTGTTTCCATGATATGAAAATCTTAGGAGGGAATCAAGATTTCCAAAGGAAAGCAAAGACTTCCTACTCTGTCTCCCAAGATCTAATTATTTTAGCAGGCAACAAGAAAGAAAGGAAAGAGAAAAAGCAAGAAAACTTCAGATATACAATAAAGTCCTTTACATCTGGGGAAACATACAAGGTATTGCTTGAAGGCTTAATTGGTCTTTGCCAGAGTTCACAAACAGGACAGGCATTGTATAGCTTTTCTGCTTTTGGCCTGAGGGACTTCACATTTCTTTTTCAATGGCACTTCTACTTAACAGCAAAAAATAACAGAGACTTAAAACTGGCTTCCAGAAATCATTTGGTGTGGCAGAACAGATCTAGGATGACATGTTCTTTCCTTTGATGCACGTTTGCCAGTATTGTTATCAAGAGATACCATCATACACATGCAGAGAAACTTCTTTGTTTTTATTTCATTATTGGAGAATCCTGCCAAGAAAAATAACTATGCCAAAATTTATCAATTTATACTTCTGAAAGAGTTGTTATCAAGGACACATTCCAACAAAGCAAAAAATATACGTAGCTGTATAAAGAAGCTCCCAAGTCAGGGTGTGAAAGACAAGGCTCTTATTTATGTAAAAAGAAATTTAAAATCTTGTTATTTTTGTAACAAGGATTTTTAAAATTGGGCCGTGACTTTTCATGTCAAAAAATGCGTGGGCCAAGTTTTGCTAAGAGTTTTTCTTGTTTTAATTCCTTATGAATTAGAATATTTTTATTGTTATGGTCATTACAGAAAATTAAATACAATCATTTTGTTCAGTTGAACTTTTTTTGGCCCACTTCCCACTCTTCCTGTGACTTTATGCAGAGAAATCAGTATTTAATTTTAACACTTTGTGTCTTTTATTTTGGGTACAATGCACAACATTTCTATGATGGTAAGTTATGGCAATTCTTAATAAATTCCAAGGTATTTATTTTTCTCTAAAATATTTCCAAAATGGAAATCAGTAAACTTTCTTATGCTGCACTGCTCTCTGGAAGAAAAGACAAATAAAAGGAAAAGCTTTTTGAAGCAATAATAGAATATTATCCATTTGATAAGAGAAATTATTATATATCTTAATACTTAAATTTAGATTTTGTTACCTACTGGCACATTTTACCTTACAAAATATATCAGCATTCATTTCTGTACAATATTAATGGCAATATCTACAGTTAAAAAAGACATTGAGAAAGCCATATGCTCACACTTGATAATAAAAAAATGGAGTTTCAGTTTTTGAAATTGCCTTAAAAAAATTCTGTGTGTTTTTTTACCTGTTTATTACATTCAAATATTTATTTTTTCCACTCAGGTTGAAAAACCTAATTTGGCATAATCTTGCCAGTCAGATCCAATGATTTATAGTACCGTTGCTCGCCTCTTGCATGACAGTTTTTGTCTCCACTTTAAGAGGGTTATATTGACCCTAATTATCATCTG
The DNA here is from genome assembly GCA_013400915.1 of Pardalotus punctatus. Taxonomy (NCBI): domain Eukaryota; kingdom Metazoa; phylum Chordata; class Aves; order Passeriformes; family Pardalotidae; genus Pardalotus; species Pardalotus punctatus. The sequence goes on along the minus strand of VZTX01029156.1, from coordinate 128,772 downwards.
TAACAGTGAAATTAATCCTGAATCAGTTTTTCAAGGCATTCTCTGTGTTCTTGTGCTGTAATTTTGAGCTTTTACAGAAGTTTCAAACACTAACACCAGATTTCTTCAGTCACAATATGGACCATATGGGGTAATACCTCTCTTGGTATATTTGCTAAAAAATGGAGCTATGGTGTCAAAACCGAAGCATCCACAGGTTAATTCTCCCTAAATTTGACATTTTACAGATGGGTTAAAACCCCAGCCTTCCAATAAACATGTGCTGTCTTGAACATATGAAAAATATCTGTACCTAAGCATTTTTGCAATAAGTAATAACTGTGGTGGATTTTTTGTATTCATTTTTTGTTTGCTGCTTTTTTAAATTTTTTTTTAAATCTGGCAGTCAGGCCTGAGATTTTTTGAATGACATTCTTACAGGCAAACTCTTGGGGGTTTTGAAAAATCTAAGAGGATTTTTCCAAAGAAGCTTTTTTCTGGGCAAGAGAGCTTGAGAAAACAAGCTATGTCAGCAGAACTTGAAAGATACAGTCAGCTATGTCACTTCAAAAAAGCCATCAGGGTAAAATACAAGGAAAGCAGCCTTGTTCAACAAGCCCTTTTAATGTGTTCGTTTCTGTATGAAAACTTACAGTTTAGGTTCCTCTTTCTTTTTTCTTTATTTCCCCTCTGTATACGTGGGAAAAATGTGAATGTTTATATTCTCAAATTAACTCTCAATTAATTCCCTTATAACTGTAGATTCATTGACCATCATCTGATTTATGCAAAGAGAAATTAGACATATGCACAACATGAGATTTCAGATGTATATATACGCCTGTATGTAAGTATGGCCATACTGCAATTACATCTTTCAAGCTGTCAGTGAAGATGCATGGTATGACTAAAACACATGAAATGCTCTTATGTAATGCCTTAACTCACCTAGCTGTTTAGCTACTGATGTAAATATCTCTGATGCTGTTTTTATTCTCAATTCCTCCTCTGTCTGTGACCCCTCAGGGGATATACCTGTTTACCTTGTCTTCTGTAAGACTTTTTTTGGTTTTAATTTTAATTTTCCTAAGGAAATGTCTGTCTTTAATGTCCTACATTAAGAATTGCCAGTTTTAAAAGTTAGGTCTTCCATTTTTGCGTATTTTTTTTGTTTGTTATATTTAAATGAACTTTATCACTCTAAAGGTGCTGCATTTGAATCTCACCTCAACCCTGTCTTAAGTGTCATTCTGACAAAGATTCATTTTAATTCTCCATATTTTGATTCTTTATCACCCTTAAATTCTTAGTCTCTATTTTCATTCCCTTTGAATGTAAACCACCACAAAGAGCAAAAGAAGAGTTAGAGGAAAAGCAGAAATTAAATATCACCTTCTTCTAAGGGGTTTATTTCACAAAACTTTTTTTTTTTTTTTTTTTTTTTT
>VZTX01029156.1:109478-127264 GCA_013400915.1 Pardalotus punctatus | reverse complement strand
TTTTTTTTTTTTTTTTTTTTAATTGGGTCTCCATAATTTTTTGAATGATAAAAACATCAATTATGTGTTCTAACTGAAAACAGGCTGCTTCTAGGCTGGTATTTGAAGTCATGCAAACTGCCACATATAAATAGGTCTGAACAAGAAAACAGCATTTTTCCCTTGCCAGAGATATGCATGAGTTTGTGGTGGGGGCCGTTTATGATACTCCAGACCAGCTGTCTTCTTCTGTATCTCATCCAAGAAGCCAAGAGCTCATATCAACAACTGGTTCCATATGTATTCAGTCTGCATGCACTACCTTTTTTGGACACATTTAGCTAATTAGATTTGTATAAAATGATCATATAGACTGCAATCTAGAGTATATAAGGAGACTTTGGGGCAATTTTAGATATTATTTATAGATAAGAGGTTGAAAAGAGGATAATCATATATGGTAGGGTGACAGATAATATTAGTAAATGAAAGGCAATTGCAATACTCATTTGGCCTTACTCATTACCAAAAGTAAGCAAATGATAGAAAGTCTTCAGACTATGAGATTATTTATTCTGGAAGAAAAAAAGACACTGATGGATTGTAAAAATTAAACTGCTTAAATGCAATGTCTGATTTTTTTCTTCTTTATTTTTTTTCATTTTCCTTTTGAATAGTATATCTTGGCTTCAATGGACCTTAATTTATCAGTTCTCTAAATTAATGAGAACACCTTTTAAAATGCTTTTAAACTGTCTCTCAATTTAGCCTAAACTTCTTTTGTTCTTGTGTTATTAGAAAGAGCAAACAAAGCCTCCAGGTGTGCCGCCTGTATTTTATCTATTGTTTGGCATAACTCTATAGCTTCCCCCTTGGTTTTTCCCTTACAAGCCTGTTTTAAAGTCAGAGTTGAGGAAAGTCTTTATATGATTCCAGTGGCCTTTGTCTCAAACCAAGTCTTCCTAGTCCCTCATAACGTCAATGAGACATTGTTAAAACCATGTTTGTGTTTCTGTTGAGCTGAATTAGCGGCGTTAACTGTGTCTTTCTGCTTAGTTCAGTCCCAAGGGTTTCAAAATCACTTCCTGGAGATAAACTTGAGAGAATACAAGGCAACTTTTTCTCTGAGTCTTTACTTTTTCTTGATGATAGATATGCTGTGTCACAGTTACATTACATTATAAAAACAGTAGGCAATAAAAGCACATAATTTTCATGGAGAATATATAATGTCCAGCTGCCCTATATGTTGCCTTTTTATTGTTTGTTTTGAGTAGCTATTTAAACTAGGAAAATTACAGAAAAATTGCTACATGAAGAAAAATTCTTTTTAAAAAATGCATAGATTATAATCTACAAAGTCTCAGGTTTTTTGTGCGTTCTATATTTTGTAATTAAATTTTTAGCTTATCTGATGAAGGTTTTTTAATAATATTGATATTGTGACACATGTTCATTTTAAAATGCCTTACATAAAAGAAAAAAAAAAAGTCAAAAACTGTTAAATTCAATTCTCCTAGATTGTCAGAGGTTATGTATTATTTGAAAGTGTTTGGAGGAAAGTTGTTCCTGCTTCTCATGTCTAACTGTATTTTGAAAATGTTTAAGACAGCATTTTCAAGAGATACTGAATTTCAAGGCAACAAAATTCTTCCACTGAACTGAGTAAAAGACATTAAAAATCTTTTTTTTTTTTTCATTAAGACAGGATTTCTACAAATACCTAGCTGACTGTTTAAAGACATTATCTCGCTCAGAAAAGCGGCTTCTCCATGCTTTACTGGTCTGCAGGTTATGATACAGTAAGTACACTGAGACACGTGCTAATGGCACTGGATTGACCTGTGGTACAGCAGGAGGGTTTTCCTGGGGATTTCCACATGACTGTCCTCAAGCATCATGCTGTGAAGATGCTGAGGTTGTGTGGGCTGGGAGTAAAGGCATTCTGCTGCTGGTCAAAGGGCGGCCAGAGCAGAGCTAGGATGAAATGCTGATGGGGGTAGGGGAATGTGGGAAAGGTCTCCCCCATGGCATTCAAATGGAGTTGGGGCAGCATCTACAGTTGCAGCTCCTACTCCTTGGAAGTACTTCTTCCACATAAACATTCATTAAAAAACAGAAGTAATTTTGGAAGCAGGAGCTCATACTCTGCAATTAGTGGTTTAGCCACAAGGGTCCCTTCTTTTGCTCTTCTGCTGATGCCTGCTCTTTTTAGTGCACTGCAGAAGGCAACTGCACGTGTTGCAAGGCAGTTTTGAGTTGTGTAAGACTGAAGATGAAATGAGAATCGAGGTCGCTCACTTCTTGTCCCAATGGCCTGATATATTACCTAGAGTAGCAATTACATGTTAACTCAAGAGCAAACTTTTCTACTGTTTCTTGATCATGACAAAACAGCTGAGGAGCCTAAGTAAGACCTTTAAAGAGGAACCCAAATGACCTACTGGCTACACCTCCTAGCACCAAGACAGGTATAAATCCTTCACTTCTCTTTTTGCCACAAACCTAACAACAGCCATCTTAAAGGTTCTGCATGTAGTTAATAGGTTTTTTCTTTCCCTATAACGAGCAGCTTCAGTGGCTTTATCAAAAGAAACTGAGACAGAATTAAATCCCATGGCACATTTCTTATTGACCTCACCGTGGCTGTGAGTCCTGAAGGTGAGGCCAGACACTCAGTAACCTGCAAATCCTCTTTAAAATTCTCATTGGCAGTGTCAGCAGTGTTATATGTGCAGCTCATGTGATACACATGCAAATGGAATGTGAAAACCTGTGCTGCCCTTTCTCATACTACTTTTTTTCCCTATGAGGCTGTGTTTTTTCTTTCAGAATAAAAAAAAAGATAAACTGGGATACAACTGGCAATTTAAGTTAAAAAGTCAAAGGCTAAATGCTGTAATTACTTGTAATTACTTACTGTAATTTACCTGATAAATTTGAGGAATGTGCTTACTGCCCGAGCAACCTCTACCCGATAGTCTGAGCAAAATATCCTGGAAATTAATAATCTGTGGATAAAGTGGACCTAAGTGCTGTTACTGATAGTACACTGTTAACATGGGTATTCAAATTACTGTGGGAAAAGGGTGACATATTGTTCTTCTGTCTTACAGGGTGCAGAGAAGAAATTCATAAAACCACTACTGGGACAGGTTACCAGGAGCTCTATTATAGCTCTCTGTCTTTCAGTCTTTGATTCCTCTTCTGTCTATGAGTTAATATCCTTTTGAGTCTCAATCAACACTATTGTCTTTGAAACGCTGTTGTTCAAACATAAAATCCTTGTTGTTATAGGAATCGGTGAATGAAACTGTGTAGCCTCCAGGGACAACAAGATCATTATGATGGTTCCTCCTGGCCCCAGAAATCTGATAACCTCAAAATAATCAAAAGGATCTTTAGGTGTGAAGTGAACCTTATGTTAAGGGACTCTACATAAATTCCTGAGCTCTGGGATTCTTGCCTGGAAGATTCAGATGTAGGTTAGAGATGAGCCATTTATCTGATGTGTCTGTGGTCATACAGACCCCCTAATTCTGGATGACATTTTCAGCCAGGAGAATATCATGCATTCATGGGAATACACAAATGAGCTTTAAGTTTCCTTCATTCACTTCTTCTTCTGGCTGGTGTTATGTTCATCTTGGCTATAAATTTACAGGATTAATTCACTGTGTGGAAACAATTGGTGTCAGAATTATGAGCAGATACTGGATCACTTTGCAGTTTTTACAGTAATGTTGACATAAATGATCAATATCACATTAACAATAATTAGATTTTTTTTCTTTTCTGAAACATTTAATAAACATTTGTTTCAGTTATGAATTCTATAAAAACAGCCAAAAAATCTGTGCAGCCAAAAATACTACAGAAATATGAGAAACTGAACATGCACTTTGCAAAATGGATTGTTAATGTTTTTTTCAGCGCACTGCAAAATCTTTGTACATTTTCCCCTTCTGTTCAGTTTTAGAAAACTTATACCCCTACCTATGTCTTGCATGTGCCAAATGCCAAATGCCACGTGCCAAATGCCAAATGCCACATGCCAAATGAAGCTTCTTTTTACTGTAACAATTTCCTTAGATATCTAGTCATCTTTTCTAGGGATTTTACCCTTCCAGAGAAATTCATAGTAGAAAATGATGATTTTGACCCCACTTCAGGAAGTTATATCCTAGATTTTATTACACTGTCTTATTGAGTTCCAGGATTCATGAGAGTTTTCTTTGGCATACGTTGTTGTGTCAATATGTGAATGTACTCAAAATGAGGTATCTACTGGTTATTGTGTAAGTTCACATGCTTCTATGCTTTCATATGCTAAAGGGTATGTTTTTATACATACTTGATTTTATTATTCCCTGATGGAAATATTAAAAGAGTTTATTATTTGCTAGGAATCCAGGATTTTCATGGTGTCTGGTATAAAATCAGTGAGGAGGTGATGGGAAATATAACTCATTGTGTCTGACATCAGGACAGGGTAAGAACATATAGTGTGACAAAAATTTCCCCTTAGCTCTTCAAAAGTATCTGTTCTTGGAATTAGCTTATTTGAGAAGAGCAAGAAATGTAAATCTTTTACTTCTCCCATGCCCCACTCCAAAAAGAGGGAAGAAAATGATGCTGATCCTGGTAATGGTACCTTCCAAAACCAAGTTCCATTTGTAGTATGCTTGATGAGCTATTATTTGTTCTCTATGACATGTGAAGTTGGAGTCACCTTATTTTTATTATGTGGATATTTATACCCCTTAGAAGCAAAAGTGCTCCATTCATATGACAATAGTTTATTGTTACATGTTCAGCACGCAAAGCTGCTTTTCTTAATAATCAGAACCAGCTGGCATAAGTACAACAATGATGGCAACGGGTCAGGCATGCCTGAATGAGATGCAACGCAAGCCAAGAAAGGCTAACTCTGTAACTGTCTCACTTTTTCATGACTGATGTCTTCTGCAAGGAAAGATTACACAATCTTGTACCCTTGAAATTCTGCACTGACCTGTAACAGATGCTGAAACAAAATACTCCATTGTACACTTTTTAGGAAGCTATATTTCATACCATCAGCAATTGTGGTGGTGAATAGAAGTTTTCATATTGGTACAACAAATATAGCACAACGAAAGAAAAAGTGATTTTAACAGATTCAAATTAGTAGAACATTCTTAAATGCATTTGGACAGGCACATGTTTTATATAGCAGAAATCCATGCCCTTCCCACTATAGGAATATTTGACAAGTCTACTACGTAAGGTACAGCAGAAATAATAAATATTTACAGATAACAAACCAATCTTTCTGAAACAATTTTTACAGACTCTGACATATCCATCTATAAAATGTTAAAGTATAAAATTGCTAGAAATTGAGAATCTTAGAACATATCTTTCAAAGAACTGTATTTTTGAAGGCGTTTATGAACCACCATTTATATTATTTTGTTCTTTTTCCATGCTAGTAAATTTTAGTAAGTTGCCTCAAATGTCATGGCATAGATAAGAACACTTTTTCTCATACCTTTGGATGGATAAGTGATTTACCAAAAGTCATAGAGAAAAAGGTAATACCAGAGGGGGTATCAAATCTTTGGGTCCTGCTCCGGAATTCAAACTACAATACATTTAAATCTGATGGCAGTATCCAGAAGTAATAGTTAAAATTATCACAATCTTTAGTATCAATTCTGCTAAAACTAACAATTTACTTCCAAAAGAGTAAAGCATTCACCAGTACAGTTTATCTCTTGTTCATCTAATTTCGGCCTTCTGAATTACTAAAATTCACTAATTTCAGAGGTGCATATGGCCTTCCAAAGCTTACCCCGTGCCCTGTATTATATACGGTGCATTGGATCATGGACGCTTTTGCTTCTCCTCTGAGTGTAAGTTGATAGCCATTAAGGTGGCAAAGCACATTTGAAACTACCAAATTTCCCAGCAGGAAATCTTAATTTTGTGAAGCAAGTAATCTGCATTCAAGGCCAAGAACTAGTTCCAAGAGACACATTTACCAATTGCTTGACTAGGTCTCAAGCCAAACCACAATGACATACTTGCATAAAATATTGTTTTGCTGTTGCAGATAAACGTGGTATCATATGGTGGCTTTATAATTTATAATCATTATTTGTGTTTATCCCTGAAAACTTGAAATTAAGTATGCTATTCCAAGCATGTGGCATATTATGAAAGTATGTCAGTCAATTAAAATGTTAAGAAAACACTAAAGCCTTTTGGGTAATGGAGATGGTTAACATACATGTAGCACACAATAACTGTCAAAGAGAAAGGTAAAAGAATGCACTAAACATACTTCATCAGATTAATTTTTTTTACTCTTAAATCTTCTGAGGTGTCCTGAATTTAGGTGTATTTCAGAGTGCTGAAAAATATAGAATTTCACAGTACCAACTAGGTCTGGGAAATCCAAGTAACTTTATTGTCAAAGATTTTAAAAAAATATATATCAACTTCATCACTATAAACAATGAGGAACTTCAATTCCATGTTTTCATTCTTCCTAGTAGCAAACTAGAGGGTACATCTCAAATCTCTGCTGGAGCCAAAACAAACCCTATGACATTCTGCCTCATTGTGAGTTGATTTTCAGATTTGATATTTAGATAATTCAGAGGGTATCTATTTCACACAACAATCCCTGTGTTTATAGCTTCAGATGCAGCCTAAACTAATTCTTCTCATTTAATTATTGTTCATCATTTGTTATGTGACTTCTTACCTCATGAATGGTCTCATTCTCATTAGCTGTGAGCCACCTATGAATATGACAAAAAAATAATAAATCTTCTGGGTTGAAGCAAACCAAGGTCAAACAGTAGAAAGCCATTTCTGTAAGAAACACAAGAACAGATATTTTTAATGGAAATTACAGAGGGTATAGGCTTGTTGCAAATGGTCTTAGTCTTGATAACCCTTCTCTAGGGCAAATGAATCTCTTGAAGTATATTCTACACTTAATCTATTCATTCTCTGAAGAAAAACAAGGTGGAAAGCCATGATTTTGATTTAATTTTAATACTTTTGTCCTTGCCTACTATAATAGATTACAAAATACAAGTTTAAATATTGAAACATATGTTCCACAAAGCAGTCAGATTTATTCCTTAAAAATGCTTTTACTAGAAAAAGGAACTTTATGTTCCAGTCTTAATTATACTCAGGTGTAGAAATGCTTCTTTAATGGAAGTTGAGGTCAAGTTTTTAGTAATGCCTTGTGATTGGAAGGCAGACCCTACTAAAGATTTATATATTACATAGAGTATGTTTTATTGCCTGATGGTGAATATGTGAATATGCTGAAGCACTCTGTATTAGTGGAAACTTGCTGTGTGGGTTTTAAGTTAACAGTAAGAGCTTTCCTCTGGCCTGCTTTTCCTTGCTTTCCTTGTATTGAGTGAATATCACACCAGTCTTAATCCCTTTTAAATTACGTTTCTGATTATAGAGCAGAATTGCACACAGCTCTCCTACCGTACTATTAAGATGTAATCTGTGAGCTTATTTCCAAGGCCAGGGCTTGGTAACTATTACCCTTTAATGACTGTATATAATAAAATCAACTTTAGAAAGTATTTTTTATGTTTATCTTCTATTCTAGTCTCTCTTATTTCAGTCGGTTATGAGTCTAAAATTATAATTCTAGTTTAAAACCAAACACTACCACACTTTAGAAAAAAATTACTTATATCTCATAATTACCATCTCTGTGGTGAATCACCATAAGACACTAACAGAGCATCAAAATAAAATATGTGCGAAATTCATTCAGAATTTTGATCAAAAACAGAGGGCAGAGCATGACTGCATGTCATTTCCTATTCTGCATTTTGGAGAGTATAGAAAATTCTTCTTGAATTGTCACAACTTTCAAAGTTACTCATTTTAATAACTGTCTGGGAACCCAATGGACGTCATCCAATGAGATACTAAAAAGCTATATTTTGCCTACTTAGTATTTTCCTTTTTCTTCATTCATTGTAACACTTTTGCATCCCTGATTGTCATGGTAATTGACACTGCTCAGGATTTTTAGCATTAGTCATTTTATGAGTAGTATCTACTAGTTCTTTGTTACCTCTTTTGTTTATCTAATGATTATAAAATTGCTCTGCCAGAGGGTTTATAATCCTTAATGACAAATCTGAACAGACACTGTGAATCTGTAATGTATGCTCTTCTTCTTATGAACTTCTACCAAAGTAGAAATAGAAACGTTGTTTTTCAGTTATTAACATTAACCAAAATCTCAAATTGCTCATAAATTCTCATTTGAAGATGAAATTATGACATGAAAGTCATATTCCTTTGTGGTTCTGGAACATCCTGCTGTGAATCATCCTTATAGTTTAAAATCAACAAGTGAAAAACAACTCATATGGAAATCAGAAGGAAAGAAACAATGCCAGATATAGGTTTGGATCTAAAAAGCACTTCCAGTGTCAGTATGAAAACAAAGTAGTTTGCAAATAGATTAAATAACAATTGTAAATTTCAGACTTATAATTCAAAAAATGCTTGAATAATGGGACCAGTCACCAACAGTTTTTAAAAATAATGTTTAAAAATATTATCAAATAAGTTTTAGAATTTATGCACACAACCTTTCTACACAGAAACAAAAGAATAAGAGAAAAAAAGGCTTATATGAAGACCAAAGAGCGCATGACAGAGATGAAGGAAAACTGTTCAAAAAGAAACATATTTTCCAAAATCTTTTCTTTTTGTAATTAATTCATATTTACTTAGCTCTACTCCTCTAACAAGCCTTTCTCCCCAGACTGGGCCTTTCTAGATGAGAGGACAATTGCCATATGTATTCATATAACTACATCCTTTGCCCTTCAAGTCATCTTTCTAAGGCTCAGGTCTTCAGTAATCTCTGCATAAAATAAGGAGGAGGTGGTAAAGATAATTACTGCTGTCCCTTCTGATAAAAAACATTGTGTAAAATTTACTATATCTATTGTTCTGTATTTATTACTTCCAGCAAAACCCTGTTCTAGATAAAGACAATTTGCTACAGGAAAATCAGATCTCTCAAGGAACCACTACATGGCTGTGGGTTCTGACCTTGCTGTGCCATCTATTTGATACTACGACATCAGTTGTAAAAATACTAGTAAAAAATTCAACTGCGAAATGGAAAGAACCACATGAGATACTGATCACTGAAATCACACTAGCAAAACATTGAAGTATACCACAGGGTTTTATACCTCAATAGGCTTATTGGTGTGCAAAATATTTGTGCAGTCACAAATTGGTGTAGAACAGTCTTGAACTTGTTTCCCACTGCTGGCATGAAAGTGGGACATGAGTGGCACATAAAGAACTGATACACTTGTGGCAGAAGCATACCCAGAGCTGCTGTCATGGGAGAAGTGAATGCCTATGAAATTGGCTTGAAGTTAACAAAACAAAACAGGGATAAAATGCAGATTTCACTTTAAGTTAGACAATGTTTCTTGCAGTCTATAACAACTAGCGCTGATACCAGTTCTTGTAAAATTTTGTTTCAACAAAATTCAACAATTCAACAACTACAAATGTTAATAATTTCCTACAACAACTATTGGCTACTCTAAAAAAATGTATGATTTATCACCCAAAAATAATTGGGGAGCATGTTAGAAAAGAATATAACAAAAATTAATACTTTTGAAATGTACTCTTTTTCTCTTAAGATTCAGAATTAAAAAATCAAATATATGATGATAAAAATAGAATAACCTTTTGCACGTATATCCATTAAGAGCCAAAGAATACTGCATTGCTACGATATCCACTACTGCATTACTGTTGTAAGATTTATTACCTTTTGACAAAATGACACGTAACAGAACACATGGAGGTATGAAGATTAATATGCACTACTGGATTCTTTTTACTTTGACACTAGTTGCAAGACATAATTTATCTGGTTGAGCTTTGCAACTGGAAATGTCAGAACCAGGTTTTTACAATATATGATGGAAAATGTGGTCCCCATGAAGAGCTACATTCCCTCGTATAACAGAATCTAGACTTGAATATCAACACTAAAGAGGTGTTCCTGATTGCAAATTGTCTTCGTTAATGCTTGCATGTGAACTTGTCACTGCTATGAGCAGGGCTTTCTGTCCTTTGTTAAAATTAGTCCATCAATGTTTTCAATATTTAAATAGTGACTGAAGACTTCCTTTCGCCAACCCTTTAATGTAATCTAGGTGAGCAATAATACACAATTTCTAGTGGGATAAATAAAAAGTGTTTGCAAGATGCTTTAGACAAGAGAGCAGGAAGATGCCATTTTTTTAATGAAGAGGAAATCTTCATTTGATGGTTAGAATGATAGCGAAAGAAATTAAGAAATACAACTGAAGAACAAACATATATAAATACATCTGAATGAAAGTTATGGGGCTGGGAAGCAGCCTACTGGGAATATGTATGGGTATCAGGGGGAATGAAGGAATAAATTTTTTATACAATGAGAAAGTTTAAAGGCAAGAGAACCTTGATACAAAAAATAGATCCAAAAGCAGTGGATGAGGCAGACTTGAATTCAGAAAACCATTTTATCAGTCTCTGGGAAAGCTGATATCAAATGAGAAGACATTGGAAGCTCTGGAACAATCAGAAATGAACAAAAGTTTCTAAGAGGATCACAGGAATCACAGTGGGAAGTGAAAGAAGAAAAATAGGGACAGGAGTTTAAAACTTTCTGTTGCAGTCAAAGAAAAAATGAGAAAGTTATCTTTTTCTGGCATCAAACCTTCCACAATAGCCATGTGGATGAGAAACCAAATGCTTACTTTCAACTTTTTCTTGCTTGTATTATTATCCATTGATTCTGTTGGGACACATGTGAGAGGCAGAACTGGGTATATTAACCGGTCATATGTCAGCAAGCATGCAGACATCTGTGCTTAACCTGCCTAGGCTTCTTTCCCAACTCGGTGATACTTTGCATATCACATGACTCTAGGGCCCTTTAAAAAGGCTTAGATGTTTTCCAGCACAAGTAGAAGGAAAGATGCAATCTAAATTCAGGCTGTGTTCACTCTCAGAATTGTAGGTGGCTGAACTACAGCTGTTAGCCTGCTTGTGTATGATTTACTACATCAGGTAGCCCACCTTACTTTATCTGACTCCATTCTCTAGTGCAGCAGCAGAATGGATTGGATTTTTTCACTAATCTGCAGCTGGGTAGTGTGGTTTTGAAGTTAGACTAAGCTGTGTACTAAAAAGATTCAATTATCCCACCTTCACTCACAACTCCTTTGGCTGTGACCCTGATAGATTTTGCACAGTTTTCTTACTGCCTCATAGCACTAAACACTATAAACAAGACCAGCGTTGAACACTTCCGTTATAACTGCTGAAAGGGCTTTTGCTTTATTAGATGGGGGAAAATGAAGAGAGATGCAATTTGTCATTTGCTGAAGAGAAAAGGAAGGTTAAGAAAGGATTAGGAGGCATAATATACAGGATAATCTTCTTCTGCAAGCCTGAAAACTCAGAGAGATCAAAACTCCCTCAGGATTTTACAGAGGAAAAGAATGGCCACTGAGTGCAATGTCTGCATGGGGTGGGCTATGACAGAGCTGTACTCCCATAAAACAACACAAGGATTGACTATAAATACTACAGGTTTCCATTAGCAAGGATGGAGATATTACTTCCATGAAGAACAGCAGCTGTGCCTGAAAATGTGAATTTTCTTTGGAAAAGGGCTTCCTTTTGGTGGTGTCTGCAACCCTCTCCTTTCCAAAAACCTTTCACTTAAAATCCTCATTTTATTCCCTTTTCCAGTGTAATCCCAAACCTCACAGACAACCAATCATGACTGAGACATTCAGGCTTCTTAACTATTTTCATCTGATTTATTGTTTTACTAGTGTTTCTGATAGTGGAATAATTTGTTCTCCCTTACTTAAAAGTTTCCATTTACTTCAAACCATTTCATTCAAGAATTGCAAGCCTTGGCCAACTCAAAAGAACTTTTTCATTATAGATTTTTTTAATAAATTTTCTCACCAGGTGCTCTCTCAGCTCTACTTCAAATAAATACCTCTTGCCTTTCTTTAAAAACAAAATCGTAAAAGGTGGGTGTCTATTGATCTGAGAATATTCTGCATGGTCATTAATTTTATTTTGCCCCTAACCTTTTTCTCCCCCCCAACTTTGACGTAATTTACATCTGCACATTCTCAAGCAAGTGGGGAGAAGAGGGAAATGATTCTATTTCTTATACTCTGGACTAAAATGTACATGATCTGCTGTTTTTCACATTTAAAGTCTGGAACGCTCTCCTCTGCTTTCAAACATGCTTTTGACTGAACTTCCATCAACCCCAACCGTGCAACTGCACTGTAACTCTTTGTGCAGACACAAGAAAGCTGTTAGTTGTCAACGAACACCTTGATGTATTCAAGTTTCACAAATAACCAAAAATATTCTGCAAGAAAGAGGATTGAAAGAGTCATTTTAAAAGACTCCCTCCTTTACCACCTCATTTCTCTATGAAATAAGGCAGAGCAGATTTTTTCTGTGGTTGAATGGAGCAAAATAGTTTAGGATAACTGGCATTTTTCAAGCATATTCCATCCTAATTTGTGACAGGGAGTAACCGCAGCTACAAATTATATAATGCTCTCAAACTGAGTTACCTGTGATCAGAAGCAATCAAATCTTAAGATATTTTATTTCCTGAATTTAGGCTTAAATAATTAACTTTGCTTTTCTTTTTTTTTCCTTACCTTCTCCAATATATAAAGTGTGTTCTGTGCTAATCTGCTACACTGGCATCACAGGAATTCAAACTCATCCTGTATGGCAAAGGGAACCACTGAGTCTTATTTTCCTTTTTGGCTCATGGTGTAGGCAGCAGGTCAGAGAGATGAGAAACAAAGGCATTTCTCATAAATCAATGCTTTTAGGTGAGTTAAGAATAAGAATTTACATGTTTGATTCCTTCATTTATTTGTCAACATTAAAAACCAGTAAACATATTTTGAAGGTGCATCTTTCCTGTCTTTATTCAGACAAAATCTCCTGATGGAGTAGAGAGAAGTCTGATCACATTTTCAGTATCTCTTGTCAGCCACATCATTCTGTATTGATAATCTTTGCTGAAAGTCTGTCTCTGTCCTATCACTTTCTCAGTTAGCACATGGAGAATAGTTCATCTGAAGTACAATATGCTGAGGCACAAACCTCCCTAATAGTTTGTCTTCAATTAAACTGCATATCCATTAGACTCTTCCTAATATAGTGGCACTCTGCTAGTGTGGTCTGCAAACAATTTAAAGTTGATTATATAAGCTGTGTGCACATAAACAGGGGGTGTTTGTGTTGCACATTTTGTTTACTGTATTTGCTGCAGTTCACTTACAAACCATTGACTGTTTCTCATGTAAGAAAATTAGAAATTCTGAGTGTTACTTTGCTTCCTCTGGATTATTTCACAGACCAGTAAATATTCCTAAGAGCTGTAAGAATATTGCATTTACTGGTTTTCTGCTTGCTGTGGGTTGGGCAATTGTTTTGGGAAATTTCTCCTTAATAAAGTCTGATTTAATAATTACATGCTACTACAAAGAAGATAAACTAGTTTAAAAAGTGAAAACCATTATTTCTGTGCCAAGTACGGATATTGACTAAAACTGAAACTATTCTTAAAATTCTAGGAAAAAAATGCTGGATACTGTTATTTGTAAGTATCATCAGCTCTGCAAATAAACTAGCAGGAGCTACAGCAACCATGGTCAATAGATAGGACACTTTATTTCTTCTATTCATTCTGTCATTAAGAACAGACAAAATAACAAAACATTTCTTTATATGTAAAGCAAATTGATTCTATATTTTCTGAAGACTTAATGGCATTGTCCATCAAATATATAGCTGTTTTCAAAATAAATTTTTGAGCACTTGACTAGGTAGGCCCACTTAGGTACTTGTGCTGCAGCTGCGTAGAAATTAAAACACAAAAAAAAAAAAAAAAAAAAGAAAAGAAAAGAAAAGAAACGAAAAGAAAAGAAAAGAAAAGAAACGAAAAGAAAAGAAAAGAAAAGAAACGAAAAGAAAAGAAAAGAAAAGAAACGAAAAGAAAAGAAAAGAAAAGAAACGAAAAGAAAAGAAAAGAAAAGAAACGAAAAGAAAAGAAAAGAAAAGAAAAAAGAAAAAAAGAGAGGGAAAAAAAGACAAATAGGAAAAAAAGTTTATTGCTTTGTGATATTCAGTGGGAAAAAACTAACAAAATCCAAATCATCCACCTTCAAAATTAAGAATCCATATATACTTCAAGGAATGTTATATATTTACATGTTGGTAACCTGAGAAAAAAATAAAAATAAATAAAAATAAAATAAAGGAGGAGAAGGAAAAAAAAATTCCATCATTCCGTCAGGAGAGGAATTATGATTTTCCTCCTGTTCATTCTTCACCGGACTTTCAAATTTCTATCTCATCATGTTCTCTTTGGGAACAAGTAGCCAGAAAAATGCATTCCATTTCACTCATAGTTGTGTTGACTGATGTGTGTTGCCGTAGTTGGTTTCCGATGGGCCATTTACTACTTGTTAGCTCTGCTGTGCTGCAGAGCTCCCCTGACTTTGGGTGTTGAACACTGGCTCAGAGAACCTGATCTTCTCTGCTTCAGTCAGACACTTCTATTTGTTTCTGTAGTTGTTATATAGTCCTCTTTTATTGTTATGTCTGTCAGAAGGGATTAAACTAATTTTTTTTTTCCTTGCCCTTCACAAAAATTAAATATGCTTTCAGCCTCAGGTTTCACTGCTTGTTATCATTCCTAGATGCAGATACAATCCTGTCCAATGTTGAAGCTACAAATGCTGTTCCAGCATTTGCAAGACATGTTGATTTAAATATCAATAGGCCTTTTTTTTAACCAGGAAAAAGACTGAAGATCTTGTAGAAATCTATATTAATTTTTGCTTATTGCTACAATAATGCTTCTTGTTCCATGAAGCATGTTCTTATGCCCTGTACCTTGTTTTGGAAGAATTCTGGCATTTCAGGGTGTTAGCTATCTCTGTGTTATTTCAAATTGCTTTTTTCCAAAGAAAATCTGAAAAAGTGTGTGCCTTTCCTCCAACTGTTTCAACTTAACTTTGGATTCTGCAGGCAGAGGAAACTATTGCTTTTTTAAATTTTTTCCCCTCTTTTTCTTTTCTTTCTTTTTTTTTTTTTTAACAATTTAATCTAAACTCAGACATATGAATATAGGCATACGTACCTATATGTAAAAGTCAAAGTGTCTGAGCGTATCAGGGAGAATAAGAATGCTCTGATGGACCATTTTGAAATATCTAAAGTTAACAGTCTGATATTAATGAATCTGGCAGTTTTATCTGAGATTCTATAGAAGAACACTTGTCTTACACTCTAGGTAACTTTAGGTGATGGGCAAAGATCTAAATAAATGATATTTCACAAAGATAAAATTAGCATAAGTTTAGAAGGAATGGGAAAATTGTCTAGTAGATTTAGTACAGAAAATTATTACTTCATATCAAATTAAATAGCTACTGTTTGCTGTTGAAAAAGGTAAATAAGAGTCAAACAAGGAACCATATAGACAGGAGCCAATATTATGGTTTCAATTTGAGAAAATCTCAGATTTGTTTGTTTTCTTAAAACATTAATAGTCACAGCATCTCAGAATAGTATTGTTACCAAAACTATGGGAAACATAAAAACCCTCCAACAACATTTTAGTGTTAGAGAGTCAAGGCATTACTTTATTTCTGGCCAGGATTTGCCACAGAAAAAATTTAATCCACACATAGCCTGGGTGTGCAGAGAAGATCATTCCATGACGCACGACTTCTAGATTTTCCCTAAACTTTTTACAGTCAAAATCCATAGAAAGTCATTGGTTCAATCTTCATTGGTTCCAAGTTGTGCAGTTTCAGTTTCCTATTGGATCTGGATTTCTTCACCTCTGATGTTACTTAGGTCCTCATTCTTATCTCTCTTTTCCCATACCAGGTGTCTCTTCCCAGGCCAGGGATGAGGTTAGGAGCTGATGTTCCTCATCTTGATGCTCCTTTTCTTTCGTGCTGCTCCCAGTCTCTTGAGATGTTGAGTTCATCAGACCCTACCTGGTGGAACAATGCCAAGGAAAGAAACTTAAAATTTCTTTTCCTGGGGCAAAGGTGAACAAAATCCCTGACTGAAACTATTAAAAAAAAAAAAAAAAAAAAAAAAAAATTAACTGGTATATTTTTCAACAGTATCTTGGATTCTTCCCTGCTTAAGGCTATGACCTAAAAGGAAAGGACTTCTGCAGAGTTGAAGACAGGCTTTGATTATGTCACTATAATCTGTTATTCAATTATGAGAAATAATTGCAACTAAAAATGTTTCTTGCTGAAGGAAGTCATAAAAACAAACTAGAAGTTATCACTCAGCACTTCAGCTTACTATTTTGGAGGACTAATTTTTTCCTAGATCAGTTTTCCAATAAATCAGTTTCAATAAACCAACAAATCAGACCATAAAATTTAAAATAAAATAGGTTAGAAATTTATTTCTTTTAAAATGCTATCTCAGCAACGGAGTTTTTGCAGTAACTAAGCAAATAAAGGCATGATTTTGGAAGTTTGTGTGGATATTCACAAAACTCTGACTTATCTTTATGGGAGTCACATGGCTAAACACTTTTGTAGCACCTTAAAATTGTGCTTGCTCAATACTGTCTCGGAAAAGGAACTCTTCATACTGTAAATAATGTTGCTCAACAACATGTGTGAGGTTAAATAAATACATCACTGTATGAATGCTTTATTACCCATAAGAGATAAAAAAGCATTGCCTAGAGGCTGTTTCCAGTTCTTGTGTGGCAGCAATAAATTAATCAGGTCTGCTTTGTTGTTTTAGCTGCATTTGATTAAATGTGCAACAGAATAAAAGGGAAGTTTTAAAGGAAATATAAAACTCCAAATGCAATGAAACAGCAGATGAGAAGTACCTCATTTAATCCACGGGGCTTTGATTGAAAAAAAAAAGTAGATGTAACAGTCACTACCTCCTTTGAGTTTTTTGAAGAGGGGATCTAAAGGGAAGATTATTGATCAACTGTCATCCCAGAAAGTAATTTAACAGACACCAGGAACATATGCATTTGTCCCAGTGTCTGGCCAAATTCTAGAGAGCTTGGGAAACACAGTTAACTTAGATGAGGTAATATCCACACAAGAAGAATGCTAAGAGAATATTCACAACATTATGCAACAGCTCACTACTGTTTAGGATAATATTAAAGGCCAAAAGACATGTGAAAATATGATATTTTCTCTTTCCCCTAGCTGCAGGCAAGAGAGCAGGACAGTCACTGATCTTGTGGGGGAGAGTGTGTGGCGTGCATTACAAGGCTACTGCATTCACTGCAGTTAAAAAAAAACATATAGATACTTTTAATTTTATTTAAGTTTTATTTGATGATGCATTTTTTGAAGATGTGTTGTTTGTTCTTATTTTGTGCATGTATTAGACAAAGATGTCTAACTATTTAGAACAAGCAGAAATGACAGCTCACAGTTACAAGATATTGTATCCCATTAACTGCCATGTGGGTGTCCTTATTTCTAACATAATCTTAATGTCACTCAAACATGAATGGGATGGCACAATCCAGTGCAATTCATCACAATGTTTATTTAAATAAACATTTCTCTTCTAACAACATAAACCATACTGTATATTCACTAAACTGGTGTTGCGGTTTGACCCTGGCCAAATGCCAGAGACCTACAACGTCTGCT